>CM061230.1:35942948-36542948 GCA_030844895.1 Ambrosia x helenae
TAACACCATTACACAAAGAATGGTTAGTGAGTGGTCAAATGAAACATTTAACTAGTACGATAGTCGTTACACGTCGAAACGGAACGAACCAGGCCAAACGGCCCTTTATCAGGAGAACAAACTGCTGCGACTTATGCGCAGCAGCTGTTCGGATCGCTTTTACCCCTTCTAAAACCCAAAATCTGACTTCGACTTTCAAATGAGAATTGTTCTACGCTCCGAGAGCTTTCCAGGCATATAAAGAACACCTCCTAACGATTTTTCTACGATTTTATATGGAATTTTAAAGATCGTGCTGACACGCAGGTCAAAGCGCGCGGCCGGCCGGTTTAAGCGCGCGGCCGCGCAAAGCTTCTGATCGTTTTTTGGTGATTTTTAAGCATAGGAATCATATCGCAACTGCATTTGATGATTCCCGAAGCCTAAGTAATGACTTGCCGACTAAATAAACCTTTGTTTGACTGAAATTATGGTCCGGTTTATGTCGCCATGATCCGGTTCTTAGTTTTGAATGTTTATGGCGACTTTTACCCAATTTGACCCATTAAGGCCTTAAATCAAACAAGGCACTTTTGACCACTTAAATTGCATACCGTTTGAGTTGTCAAGTCATTAGACACTTGATCAACAAAAGCGTTTGTCCGATTTGTTTCATTACGACTTAGATTCTTAGAATCAACCTTTATTAATCCTTTAAATCCCCAAAATGCCCCTCATGACCAAATCTTTCAATTTAGCCATTCGTGACGAAACTTCTTGTTTCAAATCCAATGTTTTTGACTCAATGACTTGTTTAAAAACCTCTAAGTCCTTCCGGACTTAGAGTTTCATCCTTTCTCAAGTTTTCACTTGTTTAGTCAATTCTAAGCGCATTAGCGCGCATTTGACACAGTTATGAAAATAACTTACTTGATTGGCACCCACACCTCATGTGAGTACTTTTATCACCTATGTTGTTGTAACACCCCAACCGATGGCGGAAACATCGAGGTGTCACGTATGAATGATTGTTCAATAGCCCATGGTACTAAATGAAAATTTAATAATATTAATCAATTTACGATTCATCTTACAAGTAAAGATTACAAAAGTTGATTAATATAAACTAGGTCCAAAGCTCCTATGTGTTCCAAGACTTGTGCAACTTCCAATAGCAAATAAACCTGAAACATGTTAAGTTGGAAATATGGGGGGGGGGGGTCAACTATAAATAGTTGGTGAGAATACATAGGTTTTGCATATAGTTGAAAACAATATGTTGTATAGCAATCATAGTTGAAGTATAATAATGAGTAATGATAGAATATGAGTCCGACATGTAACAATGCGTCTTTTGTACAATCAAACCTTGTGTCGACTGAGACCTAACTTGCAAGTTAGTAAAAGTGTAACTGTTATCGATCATCCCTGAATTTATGCGGGGGATGGGTTTGTCAGACCTATAGCGCTATAATCTAAACAGGCGGCTTGATCAATGTTAATGATTGTACTGTGTCCTTTTGTTACAGTCAAATGATAGAATGAGTAAATGATAGTGTAATTGAATCACAAGTTTCAACAATGTAAGAATGAGTAAATGATAGTGTATAAAATGTTTAAACATGTTTCACCCCAAAAATGTAAAACAGAAAAAGGGGCTATGTAAACTCACCTTAGGTGCATAATGAGTTTGTGCGTTTTATTGAGCGTGCAAACACTTAGTAATAATGCCTTGGAAAACTCGAAACTAGCTAGAGGAGATAATGACGGATGAAAACTTTAGTATATGGGAGATGGGATAATAATATTTTTTTTTTTGAATGGTGTAAAGAGTTGAATGGTAGGCTAGTGTATTTATAGTGTAAAATTTGGAGTTGTAATTAGGGACTACTTTGACTAGGCTAGAATTTAGGAACAACTTTGACTTGACTAGAAGACCATATTTACTAACACTTTGACTTGACTAGGAGACCATATTTACTAACACTTTGACTTGATTTGACTAGGAGACTACATTTGACTTTTCAGGTTTGACTAAGGGACCTTGAAAGGGTTTAAGTTTAATTGGTTTTAATTAACATCACAAAACACCAAATGGTGTAGTGGTTTGTGTGGTGTGGTTAAGGTTTAGCCCGCCAGGGACTCGGGTTCGAATCCTGGCACAGGCAAACATTTTTTTTAACGTTTTTAAATCAGAATTTAATGCAATCCAATTTAATATTGATTATACGTCATTATTTAAACAAAAAAATTAACAAAATGGATGGTAAAGATACTGTAAACATGAATCGGATGAATAAATGAGGGAGTTCTATATATATATATATATATATATATATATAAAGAAAATTTGTGTGATGTTACAGTCTCCCCTACTTTTAGGAACTTCGTCCCGAAGTTATTAAAAACACAGGGTTGAGGGTGATTGGAACAACCGTGGTTTGGAAAATTTGGGGTTAAGGCACAACATGAATTTTGTAGGTAATAGAAATAAATTGTTTCGAATAATTTGGATAAGAGGATTGATGTGTGTGAGTTTTAAGGGTTGGATTAGGTTCGTCTGAAGTAGCAAGGAGCGTAAGAATCTAGCAAAACACTAAACTTTAAGTTTTAGGAATCTTAAAAAGAAATGCATGAGTTAATTGACTATAGAAATACTAAACAGGTAACTAGAGTTTATAATTGGTTATCTACCAAAAACCTTGATAGAATTTCACACTACCTTAACGTACCTGTAAATTCATGATTACGTTCCGGAGCGTAAGTGTAACGCCCCAGCCTGACGTGGCCGGGTCGCCGGGTCGGGTTATCGGAGTTACGCAGCGGACTTCAAGATATTGACAGTCTTGACTCTTCCAGGATCCACGTCATCATATCTGTTGGGTTACCTGAACACATGCCAAAAATAGTTTCTGTCAACATAAAGTTGGTGAGGTCGTGTATTTTATAAATTGAATGGCCAGTTCATTTGTTTATAATTCTTTTAATAAAACATGCTTTACTATTCTAGTTCTGAGGGGGAATATATATATATTCTATTATATCAATTCGATTAAATTGTACCGATTATATATCAATCTATTATATTCTATTAGTTGCCATTCCTATCGATGATACCACTCTGTTTGTGATAAATACTTGTACCGACTGGTTCCTGCCCTCTAGTTGGTGCAAGAAAGGAAATGGCGGATACCGTCCAGTACTGTCCTCGTTGTTTCTATTATCCCCTTTTCTATTATATTTCCTTTATTAATTCTATTATGTAAAGCATTTCTATATTTTCTAATAAACGACATGTGTTTCCCCTAAAACGTTTAATAAAACAATAAAAGAGGGGAGTTCACGATACTCACAGGTTTGCGTATAGTCTTCTATAGTCTCTTTTATTACAATTATATGTCAAATATATATATCGATACGTTTTACGCGTGGGACTCGTTAGATTGTATTATTTAGGATATATATCGTATATACAATTTATATATATATAGAATTCGGTATATATTAGATAGTCCTAAACCCGGGTTTATTATGGACACGACACGGACATCCTAAAATCTAGCTGGCCATTACAGCTTGGCACTCATAAGCTGGCCATTACAGCTTGGCACTCGTAGCTAATAAAAGAATAGAAAATATTATGATTACCCCGAGTCTAGTATATCTTTTATATATCAAATCTTATATATGTAAACGTATATATTCTATATATGATTATTATTCTCTTATTATTATTATCAAGTCCGTACGTTATTCGTAATATATATATTATCGTATAATTCTAATAATCCTCGTCTAGTTAATGGACCGGGTTCTATTCCGGGTGTTGACCGAGTCACTGAGTTGACTCGGTAACGGTTTAACTCTCCGATTGGATTAACGGTACCTCGCAATAATCACAGAAACAGTATTATAATCGGGTATCAACAATTAATACCAACATATCTATAATAACTGTTAAAGATTATACCTTTCGGGTTTGTAATCTGAATCATGTCAAGATATATCGGAGATTAACCGGACCACGTTCGGACTACGAAGGAAGGTTCACGAGTATAATTCCAACAGAAGGGTGATACTTAACATACAAACACACACATCAGTCGATGCGTGTGTGAGCCTGTTTACCGGACCACAGTCACCGGAGTTAACCGGATCTGAATCAGACAAGAGCACACGACAGTTGGGTTACGGAATAGCTTTATAATTATAAACCCGAACAGGAAGATAGTCACAGCCGAGTTCTATCAGAAAGTTATCCCGGTGCGATAACAGTCACCATGACTTGGTGACTGTTCAGATTATAAGTATACAAAGAGGGTTATCCGCGTCCGATTAGTAAGCAAGGTTATGGTTAAACGGAGTGTTACCGGGTTCAGATCAGGAAGTGACCGGGTTCTGTGCGGTTGACAAAAGGGTTACCGGGTTCGATTAGGAACAGAAACAAAGGAGTTGATTACTGATGACAGTCACCGGTTACGGTGACTGTCCGACTTCATCCAACAGAAACAAAAGACGAACAGGGTGGTTATCGGGTAAGAGTTGGAGAAGGTTACCGGTTTATTATCGGAATAGATGACAGTCACCAAGACCGGTGACTGTCCGGCTTGTTTACTGGACAGAGGGATGAACATGGCGGGGTGTTTGATGGTTCATAACAGAGACGAGATGGTGATGGTGGTTGTAAAGGTAGCCGGAGATGGAGGAGGTTTCTTGGTGGTTTGGAGAGGATTATTATCGGGTTAAAGGTTCCGGGTTTGTTTCAGAACGGACACAGAGGAGAGGTGGATTATTACCGGGTTTTATTTAGAACAGAGGAGAGGTGGGTTGGTGACCGGAGAGGAGGAAGAGGATGAAGATGCCGGCGGCGGCCGGAGTTGATGGTGGCTGGAGATGAACTCGTGAGGCTGCTCTCTTAAACACACACATATGTGTGTGTGTGTAAATGTTACGCAGACATAAGAGAGAGGACCAAGATTATAAAAGAATAATAATATAAGGGGTGTTTGGCAACGAGGATAATAACTGAGATGCGGGTGTTTGGTAACGAGTATAGTACTAAAATAAGAAACGTTTAAATAGAAGATAAGAAGCGTTTTACCGAGATAATAAAAATCCAATAATTATTATTTATAAAATCAATTAAAACGGTTAGTCGCGAGATTCGAACTTAAATAATTTAATAAGTAATCGGGTGGTCGGGTACGATCCGACCCGTTTAAGAGACCCGTAACACTTCGAGGTGTTACATTCTCCCCCCCTTAGGAAATTTCGTCCCCGAAATTTGAGTGATCTTGTATTTTACACCCTTAATTGGTAAGGGTGTTACAATGCAAACTTGAACACTTGTCACGAGTCATGATCAGTACTCATGGTTTGCGAGGAAATCGATCTTTATATCAATTCAAACCTACGTTTTAACCTTTCTTGCTATAGTCATGTTAATACAGATATATGGATTATCTGTATTTTCTGGTATGACTATTAAAGGTTTTTCGTATAGATTGATATCTTTCTTTATACTATGAATATTTTTCTTATCTTATTTCTCATTAGAATGAGAAACAGACTGAATATTATTCTTATATAAAGATGATTTAACATACTTTGGAATTCCAATCGTTTATGTTCAAAGAGATTTACAAATTTTCAGCAAACATCGCTAGAATCTCAGATCGATACGATTTATTCATCGCTTGATATTCGGATTTCTTTACAATAATGGATTCTAGTTGATTCTTAAGAGATAGATACGGAAGTCCCTTCATTGTCATGACTTGAATGGGATCCGAGCTACTACCTCTTATATTTGAACTTTAGAATCTGTCATCATTGTAATTCCGATTTTTAAAGAGTAGAAATGATCTCTTTAAATCATTAGATGTATCTTATCCGGAGTCTAAAGGTGCCGGAAAAGACTAATTGAACTTGTTGAATTTCACGGTTTCAACAGTTCCTTTTTATCATCTTGATTTATTGAAATCGATTATTAAGATTTCTCTTAAATCATCTATAATAGTCTTACTGACTATTTTATTGATGATTAACTGCATTGTATTTCGTTACATATTATTTGACTTTTCTTAGTGTATTATTGTGAACGAGGTCTTTCACAATTCTACAGCCAATATATGTAAATTTATCTTTATAGTCTCAGAATCTACTGGTAACAGTCGTTGTTATGATTCTTTGACTTAAGATTTCTAAGAACAATGCATCAATCGGTCTTTCTCAAAATCATGATTATCATTCAGGTTTAATGCATGAATACTTATTGCGTTAAGTATTCCTGCAGTTATTCCTTCTTTGATATCACTATTTTGGAATTCGTTAACACTCTCGATTAAGATATTCTAAAATTTTCTTTTTATAAAATATTTGTTTATAAAATTTCTAGTCGTTTCCTTACGACTATTATTCTTATCTAATTATTATATTTCTTGGCATATCGAATGCCTTCTAACAATATTTGGCACTTCAAATGCCTTCTCTTAATATCTGGCATTTCCTATGCCCTTTTAAATTATAATTCTTTTTATTTGTCGATTTATATTCCTTTATTTATCTATTTATATCTTTTTATATCCAAGCAAATACTGATAATATTTATAGCACACACTATAAATTCCATCATTTCTATAATATATTTTTGCTTGGAATAGTTCTTTCTTATTTATGTATTCGATTAAAGTTTATACTTTCAGTGTCTGAAAACACTTTCCGATAAACTTATATATAGGCAATGTAACATATCTTCTCAATCCAACTTATTATAAGCGAGGCTTATTTCGTTGGGATAATCGTATAGATAGTTCTTGCCAGAACAGTGATTTCTTAAATTATCTCTCACAGCCTTTAACTCGGAACAGGAATTCCGTCATTCTTTGGCCAGAGAGTTTCACTGGAAAAATGAGCATAATTCTATTCATTTTTCATTTTCACTTCGATTATACCCTGCGAATCTCTACGCGATTCCGCTTGGTATCAATTATATTTCGTTATAAATTATTTTCTTTTAATACTTCATTGGATTCTATCATTTCCGGTTTCTGAATCCATATAAATTTATATCGATTATATTTTAAAGATTTAACAATTCTTCCATCACTTCTTGAAATTCAACTTGGTAATACTTTACCGTTTTACCAATTTGATTGTACTATAACTCGCACGAGTTTTCATACGAAGTGACTACAAAGATTTGTTCATAATATCATATATCCTTATAAAGAATTCTGTGACTTGGTGACAAATGTCCGGATATACCTTCTGTAAGGGTCCAGATATCATTTGCCCCGGATATTGCACAGAGGACATACAACTATTTTTGATTGGCAATTTAGAAATCAATATACTGATTTCTATAATTCGTAGAAATTAACCAATCGATGGTTTTTATTCTGAGAACATATTCTTAGTTGTAATTCACGAAGAAATTCCAACTAAATTGCCAGTTCTGTGGTCGTATTCTCCACATATGATACGCTGATGGTTCGACTATATATATTTCTTCTTATTATTTCTTATTATTTCTTTTAATACGTTCATGATACAAACATACGGTGATCTCGATAAACTCCTACTCGAATGTTACTGTGCCTGTGGCATTCATAATTATGTCGCGATCATAATTACTATTCCACCTCACCTAACATTCCAGTACTTATTTATTTTAATCACAATAGGTATGTGTCCTTCACATATTATTCTGATATTCTCTTCTTTATTTTCTTTTTAAATTATATTATTTCGGAATAGAACATGTTGATCCGAGTCTAACGAAATAGACTGTCAATCGTTCAAGAATTTGTTCGTGTCAGAAGATATTCAATATAACAATCCAATCTTCTTAATATCCCTTGACTTGTTCGAGTCACAGGATTAAGACGGTACTTATATTGTTGCATAATCGAACGAGTATGAATTCGGTTTCTTTAGAGAGATTCCAAATTATTTGTCACGAGAATTTCAATATAATAATATTCTTATTCAAAATATTATCTTAATTCTCGGAAGAAAAGATCGAAGATATCATCTGGTTGAGGTTTCTCGATATATATATATCTAAAAAGATTTATAGAACGTGGTAAATACTTATTGTTTATATCAAAATAGAAGATCAAGGAAGTTATATAATCGAATATAGATATAGAATTGTACCGAAAATATTCTTGACATATATATACGGATAAAAATTCAATTAAAGATCTTTTACGAAATGGCACTGAATATAGAATATAGAGTAAAATATGTTCGAACAAAATGATACAACCGAGGTTTTATAGAATTTTTGTATAAAACTTTTTAGGGATAATTTATAATAATGATACGGGTTCGAGTTTCGTAATAATATTCGTTTTTCAAAATAAAATTAACGATTCAAAAGAGTCACAGTAAAAACTTTCTTAATATCGGAATTCTTAAATTTTAATAAACAAAATTCTTATTATGTAACAAGAATAAAATAAAATAGATTTTCTCAAATGTTGTCGTCAAACTTTTACCGTTAAATAAATTATACTAAATTATCTGAAAACGTAATATTAAAACAGATTCGGGGGACGTTTTAATAATTATACGGAGTATTAATAATAGATTTAAATAAACGTTAATTATAGTATTGACGGATTTTTCGTAGTCTTATAAATTTGAATAAATCGTTATTGAAAAAATCGGGGTATATATATTTTTACTAAAATCGAAATACTGGTTTAGTAAAAATAATAATAACTAAGTATCAAATTAGTAAACATCCAAAATTATACTTAAAAGATTTAAAACATTTTAAATAATCGCGATATATATATCGGATCTTTATTTAAATATTCGAGGAAAATTCTTTAGGAAACGTAATATTTATATATCAGATTTATAAAAATTTCGGAATTTACGGTATAAAAATAATAATTTCTGGAAACTCGAGCATAGGAATGTTCAAGTTGGAGCGTATATTCGTATTCTGTTTATAATATTGGAATAACCGTGAGGTTAACGATCTGAGATCGGATATAAATAGTCACTAAGACTGGAATAATTCCATTAATTCATACGGAATTTCTGGAATATACAACGAATGATTATTAATCAACAAGTTTAGAGAGTGAAATATAATTTCTAAACTCTCGTACAAGTTGATTAAATTATCGAGGAATAATTTTGTGATATAATTTCTATTTATATATATACTTTTTATAACTTATTTCATTTCTTATTTATATCCCGATTTATTTTCTGATTTCTTTTAATATTTATCTGGTTTCTGTTCTGTATTTCTATTTTATTTCTTTTAATGTCGTGATTTCTATTTTATATTCTTTTGTATTTCATATGGCCTTAATATCCTGTAAGATTTCCCAGAAATTAAATGTGTATGTAAATTCACGATTGTGTACAGAATTGTGAATTTACCCCACAAAATCATTCTAGTAATATCCTGTAGTGGATTTGTTTTAATTTAATATACTATTATGGTTCTCACCAACTTTATTATGGTTTGGCATTTAGGTACCCAAAATTTTACCTTCTAATATTCTTTTATCCTATCCATATTTCTAATCACAATTTCTTTTAAAAGACATTTCTGGTAGATCCTGGATTAATAAATATTTCAAGACTGTCATAAGCGCAGCTCTGATACCAACCTGTAACGCCCCAGCCTGACGTGGCCGGGTCGCCGGGTCGGGTTATCGGAGTTACGCAGCGGACTTCAAGATATTGACAGTCTTGACTCTTCCAGGATCCACGTCATCATATCTGTTGGGTTACCTGAACACATGCCAAAAATAGTTTCTGTCAACATAAAGTTGGTGAGGTCGTGTATTTTATAAATTGAATGGCCAGTTCATTTGTTTATAATTCTTTTAATAAAACATGCTTTACTATTCTAGTTCTGAGGGGGAATATATATATATTCTATTATATCAATTCGATTAAATTGTACCGATTATATATCAATCTATTATATTCTATTAGTTGCCATTCCTATCGATGATACCACTCTGTTTGTGATAAATACTTGTACCGACTGGTTCCTGCCCTCTAGTTGGTGCAAGAAAGGAAATGGCGGATACCGTCCAGTACTGTCCTCGTTGTTTCTATTATCCCCTTTTCTATTATATTTCCTTTATTAATTCTATTATGTAAAGCATTTCTATATTTTCTAATAAACGACATGTGTTTCCCCTAAAACGTTTAATAAAACAATAAAAGAGGGGAGTTCACGATACTCACAGGTTTGCGTATAGTCTTCTATAGTCTCTTTTATTACAATTATATGTCAAATATATATATCGATACGTTTTACGCGTGGGACTCGTTAGATTGTATTATTTAGGATATATATCGTATATACAATTTATATATATATAGAATTCGGTATATATTAGATAGTCCTAAACCCGGGTTTATTATGGACACGACACGGACATCCTAAAATCTAGCTGGCCATTACAGCTTGGCACTCATAAGCTGGCCATTACAGCTTGGCACTCGTAGCTAATAAAAGAATAGAAAATATTATGATTACCCCGAGTCTAGTATATCTTTTATATATCAAATCTTATATATGTAAACGTATATATTCTATATATGATTATTATTCTCTTATTATTATTATCAAGTCCGTACGTTATTCGTAATATATATATTATCGTATAATTCTAATAATCCTCGTCTAGTTAATGGACCGGGTTCTATTCCGGGTGTTGACCGAGTCACTGAGTTGACTCGGTAACGGTTTAACTCTCCGATTGGATTAACGGTACCTCGCAATAATCACAGAAACAGTATTATAATCGGGTATCAACAATTAATACCAACATATCTATAATAACTGTTAAAGATTATACCTTTCGGGTTTGTAATCTGAATCATGTCAAGATATATCGGAGATTAACCGGACCACGTTCGGACTACGAAGGAAGGTTCACGAGTATAATTCCAACAGAAGGGTGATACTTAACATACAAACACACACATCAGTCGATGCGTGTGTGAGCCTGTTTACCGGACCACAGTCACCGGAGTTAACCGGATCTGAATCAGACAAGAGCACACGACAGTTGGGTTACGGAATAGCTTTATAATTATAAACCCGAACAGGAAGATAGTCACAGCCGAGTTCTATCAGAAAGTTATCCCGGTGCGATAACAGTCACCATGACTTGGTGACTGTTCAGATTATAAGTATACAAAGAGGGTTATCCGCGTCCGATTAGTAAGCAAGGTTATGGTTAAACGGAGTGTTACCGGGTTCAGATCAGGAAGTGACGGGTTCTGTGCGGTTGACAAAAGGGTTACCGGGTTCGATTAGGAACAGAAACAAAGGAGTTGATTACTGATGACAGTCACCGGTTACGGTGACTGTCCGACTTCATCCAACAGAAACAAAAGACGAACAGGGTGGTTATCGGGTAAGAGTTGGAGAAGGTTACCGGTTTATTATCGGAATAGATGACAGTCACCAAGACCGGTGACTGTCCGGCTTGTTTACTGGACAGAGGGATGAACATGGCGGGGTGTTTGATGGTTCATAACAGAGACGAGATGGTGATGGTGGTTGTAAAGGTAGCCGGAGATGGAGGAGGTTTCTTGGTGGTTTGGAGAGGATTATTATCGGGTTAAAGGTTCCGGGTTTGTTTCAGAACGGACACAGAGGAGAGGTGGATTATTACCGGGTTTTATTTAGAACAGAGGAGAGGTGGGTTGGTGACCGGAGAGGAGGAAGAGGATGAAGATGCCGGCGGCGGCCGGAGTTGATGGTGGCTGGAGATGAACTCGTGAGGCTGCTCTCTTAAACACACACATATGTGTGTGTGTGTAAATGTTACGCAGACATAAGAGAGAGGACCAAGATTATAAAAGAATAATAATATAAGGGGTGTTTGGCAACGAGGATAATAACTGAGATGCGGGTGTTTGGTAACGAGTATAGTACTAAAATAAGAAACGTTTAAATAGAAGATAAGAAGCGTTTTACCGAGATAATAAAAATCCAATAATTATTATTTATAAAATCAATTAAAACGGTTAGTCGCGAGATTCGAACTTAAATAATTTAATAAGTAATCGGGTGGTCGGGTACGATCCGACCCGTTTAAGAGACCCGTAACACTTCGAGGTGTTACATTCTCCCCCCCTTAGGAAATTTCGTCCCCGAAATTTGAGTGATCTTGTATTTTACACCCTTAATTGGTAAGGGTGTTACAATGCAAACTTGAACACTTGTCACGAGTCATGATCAGTACTCATGGTTTGCGAGGAAATCGATCTTTATATCAATTCAAACCTACGTTTTAACCTTTCTTGCTATAGTCATGTTAATACAGATATATGGATTATCTGTATTTTCTGGTATGACTATTAAAGGTTTTTCGTATAGATTGATATCTTTCTTTATACTATGAATATTTTTCTTATCTTATTTCTCATTAGAATGAGAAACAGACTGAATATTATTCTTATATAAAGATGATTTAACATACTTTGGAATTCCAATCGTTTATGTTCAAAGAGATTTACAAATTTTCAGCAAACATCGCTAGAATCTCAGATCGATACGATTTATTCATCGCTTGATATTCGGATTTCTTTACAATAATGGATTCTAGTTGATTCTTAAGAGATAGATACGGAAGTCCCTTCATTGTCATGACTTGAATGGGATCCGAGCTACTACCTCTTATATTTGAACTTTAGAATCTGTCATCATTGTAATTCCGATTTTTAAAGAGTAGAAATGATCTCTTTAAATCATTAGATGTATCTTATCCGGAGTCTAAAGGTGCCGGAAAAGACTAATTGAACTTGTTGAATTTCACGGTTTCAACAGTTCCTTTTTATCATCTTGATTTATTGAAATCGATTATTAAGATTTCTCTTAAATCATCTATAATAGTCTTACTGACTATTTCATTGATGATTAACTGCATTGTATTTCGTTACATATTATTTGACTTTTCTTAGTGTATTATTGTGAACGAGGTCTTTCACAATTCTACAGCCAATATATGTAAATTTATCTTTATAGTCTCAGAATCTACTGGTAACAGTCGTTGTTATGATTCTTTGACTTAAGATTTCTAAGAACAATGCATCAATCGGTCTTTCTCAAAATCATGATTATCATTCAGGTTTAATGCATGAATACTTATTGCGTTAAGTATTCCTGCAGTTATTCCTTCTTTGATATCACTATTTTGGAATTCGTTAACACTCTCGATTAAGATATTCTAAAATTTTCTTTTTATAAAATATTTGTTTATAAAATTTCTAGTCGTTTCCTTACGACTATTATTCTTATCTAATTATTATATTTCTTGGCATATCGAATGCCTTCTAACAATATTTGGCACTTCAAATGCCTTCTCTTAATATCTGGCATTTCCTATGCCCTTTTAAATTATAATTCTTTTTATTTGTCGATTTATATTCCTTTATTTATCTATTTATATCTTTTTATATCCAAGCAAATACTGATAATATTTATAGCACACACTATAAATTCCATCATTTCTATAATATATTTTTGCTTGGAATAGTTCTTTCTTATTTATGTATTCGATTAAAGTTTATACTTTCAGTGTCTGAAAACACTTTCCGATAAACTTATATATAGGCAATGTAACATATCTTCTCAATCCAACTTATTATAAGCGAGGCTTATTTCGTTGGGATAATCGTATAGATAGTTCTTGCCAGAACAGTGATTTCTTAAATTATCTCTCACAGCCTTTAACTCGGAACAGGAATTCCGTCATTCTTTGGCCAGAGAGTTTCACTGGAAAAATGAGCATAATTCTATTCATTTTTCATTTTCACTTCGATTATACCCTGCGAATCTCTACGCGATTCCGCTTGGTATCAATTATATTTCGTTATAAATTATTTTCTTTTAATACTTCATTGGATTCTATCATTTCCGGTTTCTGAATCCATATAAATTTATATCGATTATATTTTAAAGATTTAACAATTCTTCCATCACTTCTTGAAATTCAACTTGGTAATACTTTACCGTTTTACCAATTTGATTGTACTATAACTCGCACGAGTTTTCATACGAAGTGACTACAAAGATTTGTTCATAATATCATATATCCTTATAAAGAATTCTGTGACTTGGTGACAAATGTCCGGATATACCTTCTGTAAGGGTCCAGATATCATTTGCCCCGGATATTGCACAGAGGACATACAACTATTTTTGATTGGCAATTTAGAAATCAATATACTGATTTCTATAATTCGTAGAAATTAACCAATCGATGGTTTTTATTCTGAGAACATATTCTTAGTTGTAATTCACGAAGAAATTCCAACTAAATTGCCAGTTCTGTGGTCGTATTCTCCACATATGATACGCTGATGGTTCGACTATATATATTTCTTCTTATTATTTCTTATTATTTCTTTTAATACGTTCATGATACAAACATACGGTGATCTCGATAAACTCCTACTCGAATGTTACTGTGCCTGTGGCATTCATAATTATGTCGCGATCATAATTACTATTCCACCTCACCTAACATTCCAGTACTTATTTATTTTAATCACAATAGGTATGTGTCCTTCACATATTATTCTGATATTCTCTTCTTTATTTTCTTTTTAAATTATATTATTTCGGAATAGAACATGTTGATCCGAGTCTAACGAAATAGACTGTCAATCGTTCAAGAATTTGTTCGTGTCAGAAGATATTCAATATAACAATCCAATCTTCTTAATATCCCTTGACTTGTTCGAGTCACAGGATTAAGACGGTACTTATATTGTTGCATAATCGAACGAGTATGAATTCGGTTTCTTTAGAGAGATTCCAAATTATTTGTCACGAGAATTTCAATATAATAATATTCTTATTCAAAATATTATCTTAATTCTCGGAAGAAAAGATCGAAGATATCATCTGGTTGAGGTTTCTCGATATATATATATCTAAAAAGATTTATAGAACGTGGTAAATACTTATTGTTTATATCAAAATAGAAGATCAAGGAAGTTATATAATCGAATATAGATATAGAATTGTACCGAAAATATTCTTGACATATATATACGGATAAAAATTCAATTAAAGATCTTTTACGAAATGGCACTGAATATAGAATATAGAGTAAAATATGTTCGAACAAAATGATACAACCGAGGTTTTATAGAATTTTTGTATAAAACTTTTTAGGGATAATTTATAATAATGATACGGGTTCGAGTTTCGTAATAATATTCGTTTTTCAAAATAAAATTAACGATTCAAAAGAGTCACAGTAAAAACTTTCTTAATATCGGAATTCTTAAATTTTAATAAACAAAATTCTTATTATGTAACAAGAATAAAATAAAATAGATTTTCTCAAATGTTGTCGTCAAACTTTTACCGTTAAATAAATTATACTAAATTATCTGAAAACGTAATATTAAAACAGATTCGGGGGACGTTTTAATAATTATACGGAGTATTAATAATAGATTTAAATAAACGTTAATTATAGTATTGACGGATTTTTCGTAGTCTTATAAATTTGAATAAATCGTTATTGAAAAAATCGGGGTATATATATTTTTACTAAAATCGAAATACTGGTTTAGTAAAAATAATAATAACTAAGTATCAAATTAGTAAACATCCAAAATTATACTTAAAAGATTTAAAACATTTTAAATAATCGCGATATATATATCGGATCTTTATTTAAATATTCGAGGAAAATTCTTTAGGAAACGTAATATTTATATATCAGATTTATAAAAATTTCGGAATTTACGGTATAAAAATAATAATTTCTGGAAACTCGAGCATAGGAATGTTCAAGTTGGAGCGTATATTCGTATTCTGTTTATAATATTGGAATAACCGTGAGGTTAACGATCTGAGATCGGATATAAATAGTCACTAAGACTGGAATAATTCCATTAATTCATACGGAATTTCTGGAATATACAACGAATGATTATTAATCAACAAGTTTAGAGAGTGAAATATAATTTCTAAACTCTCGTACAAGTTGATTAAATTATCGAGGAATAATTTTGTGATATAATTTCTATTTATATATATACTTTTTATAACTTATTTCATTTCTTATTTATATCCCGATTTATTTTCTGATTTCTTTTAATATTTATCTGGTTTCTGTTCTGTATTTCTATTTTATTTCTTTTAATGTCGTGATTTCTATTTTATATTCTTTTGTATTTCATATGGCCTTAATATCCTGTAAGATTTCCCAGAAATTAAATGTGTATGTAAATTCACGATTGTGTACAGAATTGTGAATTTACCCCACAAAATCATTCTAGTAATATCCTGTAGTGGATTTGTTTTAATTTAATATACTATTATGGTTCTCACCAACTTTATTATGGTTTGGCATTTAGGTACCCAAAATTTTACCTTCTAATATTCTTTTATCCTATCCATATTTCTAATCACAATTTCTTTTAAAAGACATTTCTGGTAGATCCTGGATTAATAAATATTTCAAGACTGTCATAAGCGCAGCTCTGATACCAACCTGTAACGCCCCAGCCTGACGTGGCCGGGTCGCCGGGTCGGGTTATCGGAGTTACGCAGCGGACTTCAAGATATTGACAGTCTTGACTCTTCCAGGATCCACGTCATCATATCTGTTGGGTTACCTGAACACATGCCAAAAATAGTTTCTGTCAACATAAAGTTGGTGAGGTCGTGTATTTTATAAATTGAATGGCCAGTTCATTTGTTTATAATTCTTTTAATAAAACATGCTTTACTATTCTAGTTCTGAGGGGGAATATATATATATTCTATTATATCAATTCGATTAAATTGTACCGATTATATATCAATCTATTATATTCTATTAGTTGCCATTCCTATCGATGATACCACTCTGTTTGTGATAAATACTTGTACCGACTGGTTCCTGCCCTCTAGTTGGTGCAAGAAAGGAAATGGCGGATACCGTCCAGTACTGTCCTCGTTGTTTCTATTATCCCCTTTTCTATTATATTTCCTTTATTAATTCTATTATGTAAAGCATTTCTATATTTTCTAATAAACGACATGTGTTTCCCCTAAAACGTTTAATAAAACAATAAAAGAGGGGAGTTCACGATACTCACAGGTTTGCGTATAGTCTTCTATAGTCTCTTTTATTACAATTATATGTCAA
This sequence comes from Ambrosia x helenae, assembly GCA_030844895.1. Lineage (NCBI taxonomy): Eukaryota > Viridiplantae > Streptophyta > Magnoliopsida > Asterales > Asteraceae > Ambrosia > Ambrosia x helenae. The sequence goes on from CM061230.1 coordinate 35,960,084, forward strand.
ATATATATATCGATACGTTTTACGCGTGGGACTCGTTAGATTGTATTATTTAGGATATATATCGTATATACAATTTATATATATATAGAATTCGGTATATATTAGATAGTCCTAAACCCGGGTTTATTATGGACACGACACGGACATCCTAAAATCTAGCTGGCCATTACAGCTTGGCACTCATAAGCTGGCCATTACAGCTTGGCACTCGTAGCTAATAAAAGAATAGAAAATATTATGATTACCCCGAGTCTAGTATATCTTTTATATATCAAATCTTATATATGTAAACGTATATATTCTATATATGATTATTATTCTCTTATTATTATTATCAAGTCCGTACGTTATTCGTAATATATATATTATCGTATAATTCTAATAATCCTCGTCTAGTTAATGGACCGGGTTCTATTCCGGGTGTTGACCGAGTCACTGAGTTGACTCGGTAACGGTTTAACTCTCCGATTGGATTAACGGTACCTCGCAATAATCACAGAAACAGTATTATAATCGGGTATCAACAATTAATACCAACATATCTATAATAACTGTTAAAGATTATACCTTTCGGGTTTGTAATCTGAATCATGTCAAGATATATCGGAGATTAACCGGACCACGTTCGGACTACGAAGGAAGGTTCACGAGTATAATTCCAACAGAAGGGTGATACTTAACATACAAACACACACATCAGTCGATGCGTGTGTGAGCCTGTTTACCGGACCACAGTCACCGGAGTTAACCGGATCTGAATCAGACAAGAGCACACGACAGTTGGGTTACGGAATAGCTTTATAATTATAAACCCGAACAGGAAGATAGTCACAGCCGAGTTCTATCAGAAAGTTATCCCGGTGCGATAACAGTCACCATGACTTGGTGACTGTTCAGATTATAAGTATACAAAGAGGGTTATCCGCGTCCGATTAGTAAGCAAGGTTATGGTTAAACGGAGCGTTACCGGGTTCAGATCAGGAAGTGACCGGGTTCTGTGCGGTTGACAAAAGGGTTACCGGGTTCGATTAGGAACAGAAACAAAGGAGTTGATTACTGATGACAGTCACCGGTTACGGTGACTGTCCGACTTCATCCAACAGAAACAAAAGACGAACAGGGTGGTTATCGGGTAAGAGTTGGAGAAGGTTACCGGTTTATTATCGGAATAGATGACAGTCACCAAGACCGGTGACTGTCCGGCTTGTTTACTGGACAGAGGGATGAACATGGCGGGGTGTTTGATGGTTCATAACAGAGACGAGATGGTGATGGTGGTTGTAAAGGTAGCCGGAGATGGAGGAGGTTTCTTGGTGGTTTGGAGAGGATTATTATCGGGTTAAAGGTTCCGGGTTTGTTTCAGAACGGACACAGAGGAGAGGTGGATTATTACCGGGTTTTATTTAGAACAGAGGAGAGGTGGGTTGGTGACCGGAGAGGAGGAAGAGGATGAAGATGCCGGCGGCGGCCGGAGTTGATGGTGGCTGGAGATGAACTCGTGAGGCTGCTCTCTTAAACACACACATATGTGTGTGTGTGTAAATGTTACGCAGACATAAGAGAGAGGACCAAGATTATAAAAGAATAATAATATAAGGGGTGTTTGGCAACGAGGATAATAACTGAGATGCGGGTGTTTGGTAACGAGTATAGTACTAAAATAAGAAACGTTTAAATAGAAGATAAGAAGCGTTTTACCGAGATAATAAAAATCCAATAATTATTATTTATAAAATCAATTAAAACGGTTAGTCGCGAGATTCGAACTTAAATAATTTAATAAGTAATCGGGTGGTCGGGTACGATCCGACCCGTTTAAGAGACCCGTAACACTTCGAGGTGTTACAGTAAGAATCTAGCAAAACACTAAACTTTAAGTTTTAGGAATCTTAAAAAGAAATGCATGAGTTAATTGACTATAGAAATACTAAACAGGTAACTAGAGTTTATAATTGGTTATCTACCAAAAACCTTGATAGAATTTCACACTACCTTAACGTACCTGTAAATTCATGATTACGTTCCGGACCGTAATCACCAATTTACATTACATTAGGGTTTTGTGTCCTTCTATGACTCTAAACACACATGTAAGTAATGCAAAATAACCTTGTGATTGAATCGTATACAATGTATCCAAAAATGAGTCCAACTGTTGAGCAGGAAAAAGACTTCTACCAGTCAGTGAATAAGAACCTCTACCGATTGTTGAGCAGGTGCGATAGCCTCTACCAGTCGTTGAGCAGGTTGTAGGGCCTCTACCGACTGTTGAGCAGGCATGATGACCTCTACCAATCGTTGAGTAGGTTATTTGGTACTCTACTAACTGTTGAGCAAGTACTTCATCCTCTATCAGTTGTTTGATTAAGTGTACCAATTATTACACACATGAATTGCAAATTGATAATATGTACATGTAAGCAATCAAGTATCAAGTATAGCATGCGATTTGTAATAGAGTTGCCCTAGACAAGGTTAATGACTCTAGGTGTGTCTATAGCAAATAGTTTATATTCCATGACTTATAGTATCAAATGTTCAAATATGGTAGATAATCGAATCCTCATGTATAACTAAGGATTAAGTTTGATGCAACACACAATCAAGTTTCAATAGTTTGGTTATCATAGGGATCAAGTTCATATTCAAGAAGGTAAAGAATATGAATTTAGTTCTTGAGAGGATGATGAAAAATCTTGAAGCAGAATCAAGGTTGTGAGAGATAGTGAATGTGAAGATAGTTGATAAAGAGTTTATTTTATAGTAAGGAGATTATGTAGCAGTGTAAATTTTGGGGTTTGGATCAAAGGTTATAATCAAGTGTATAAGAAAACATGATTGTGGTATATGCCAAATATTGTAAAAAATTGAACAAGTTGAAAATGAGTGAGTGTCGATGGAGAATCTAGAGACTAGATATTATTCCTATGGATAAAAAAAAATCTTATTTTCAAAATTGGTTTTATACATAAAACAAAAGTTGTTAAATATAACAAGCTAAGTGGGCTTTGATTAAAATATTCCCGTTAGTCGGAGATTTCAAACATGACATTAGGTTTTGAAGATCAAGGTTCTATTAAGTGATTTTTAATAGTTTAAAGCATTATATAGAAAATTGTTTGTTACGTCAATAAATAAACAATTGAATTTAAGTTCGAGGACATCTTTTGACAAAAATATGTACTTTGTAAAGTTACTAGGTAATGAAAATACAACAAGATTTAGAAATCTTTTGTTTGTGCTAAGGTATGAGGTTATAGTTTTTAAAAAAATAAGTAACATGTGGAGAAATGAAATAATATGATTTGGGTTAGGGGTGTTCAGAATTCGATTCGAATTCGAAAAATTCGAAATTCGATTTAGTTCGATTCGATTACCAAGAATTCGATTCGATTATTAAGAATTCGAATTCGATTCGATTCGAATTCGAGTCCAGTAAATCGAATACGAATCGAATACGAATTTATGATTTTAAATTCGATTCGATTCGAAATTCGAATAAAAAATTGTACATGTATATTTTTTTAAATATATATACACATATACACATTATTATATACACAAGTATACACATTGGAAAAAAACTTCTAAATTTTGGTCAAACTCTCAGAACCCATAGTGTCTATAACTTTTAGCATAACCATGTTTTATATATTTACCTTATATATCACAAAACTCTATAAAACTATACTTTCTACTATTTTTACTATTCTCGTATTTGACATATTATTGTTTATCAATTTTGTAGATTTGTATTTTATATGTTAAAAATAATGAGTTTGTATTAGTTTTAAAACTAAAAGTAAAACAATTTGTTATTTAAGGTGAATTTGAACTAAATCGAATTTATTCGAATTCGATTCGAATTCGAGTTTCTTATTCGAATCGAATACGAATCGAATAAATTGAATTTTAAACGAATACGAATCGAATACGAATTCAGGTAAAAATATTAAAAATTCGAATAATTCGAAAATTCGTTATTCGATTCGTTGAACACCCCTAATTTGGGTAGGGTGTTGAATATTTAAAAAGTGGCTAAGATGGTAAGGTGAAGTGTGATTGTGAAATCCATAGATGGTTATGAGATGAGATTGTTTTAAGTTGTAAAATTTTGAGATTTTAGAGCTTAGTTTAAGGAAAGTGAGTGTAATCATTTATTCATTAATTAAAACGAATAAACGAAAACGTTGACTTATCAAAACTTCTAGATTCTAATAACATAGTGAAAACATGCTTTAGCCTATAAGTGAACACTCATCCCGAGAATTCCCAGGTAGGCATCCGGGTCCCTCGTCTGATTGGGATTTAGGCGCAATGTCAGTCCTAGACAGAAAACTCAGAATACAGGCGTTCACCCTTCCAGATTGCACGTTTTCGTTATTAAAATTTAGAACTTCGACGAGATCTTCAAGGTGGTTCAGGCTAAACCTGAGGATTTGTCCTACTAGTCTAAGAGTAGATCTTGTGATGGAGAGCACTCTTCTTGTAGGGACTAAAGTAAGGATAAGAGAGGATAGAAACAAGTAAGGTTGCAAGTAAAAGGAGCAAGTACCGGTAAAAATTCTATGGTTATAGACTAGATTATTTTTTTCTAATAACCTAATTCCCTATAACCATGGCTCTGATACCAATCTGTAAAACCCCAACCGATGGCGGAAACATCGAGGTGTCACGTATGAATGATTGTTCAATAGCCCATGGTACTAAATGAAAATTTAATAATATTAATCAATTTACGATTCATCTTACAAGTAAAGATTACAAAAGTTGATTAATATAAACCAGGTCCAAAGCTCCTATGTGTTCCAAGACTTGTGCTGTAACACCCCGCCCCTCTCATCACCAATATTGTCCGCTTTGCCCATCCAGAGCTCACGGATTTGTTTTTGGTTGCCCAAGTGGAGACTTCCCAGAAGGTCACCCATCCTGAAATTTCTCCCACCTGAGCACGCTTAACTGTGGAGTTCTCCTCTCATCCACTAACATTAAGCCCCAAAACGCGTTGGTGATTTAAGAGGCAAGACATTACTTATGAACCAAAGATCTCTCCTGGCCACGGCCGATGTGGGATTTTCCTGGGGTGTCACATTCACCCCCTGTTAGAGTCTCATCGTCCCTGATGAGGTGTGCACCCACCATCCCGAACGGCACAGGAGTGGCTCTGATACCAATCTGTCACACCCTCAAAATCCACTTGCGGAGTTTTACCGCGAGGCGCATGACAAACCAGGATCCAAACCAACGATCACAATAAACAAGTCTAAATGAATATAATGCAATTTCAAAACATAGTTTAAAATCCCCGTTTACAGCGGAAGCTTATTCAAAACAGTATCTCAAAAGTAAACCAAATGTTCAACATATGAAAACCATGCGACTCTAACTAGACGTCGTGCAGACGCGTGCGCCCTAGTCCAGTAGTGCTACCTGTAACACCCCAACCGATGGCGGAAACATCGGGATGTCACGTATTTGATGATTGTTCAGTAGCTCATGGTAAATAATAAATTTCATTATATGATTTAGATAAATTACATACAATTGTTCTACAAGAATTCGTACATCAAATTGAATAAAACTATGCACACATCTTCAAGCATTAATTTAAATCTTCAAGCAAGTAGAACCTGAAACATGTTAAGTTGAAAATATTTTGGGTCAACAAAAGTTGGTGAGAATTACATAGGTTTTGATAATCGAATAAAATTGTTGTGCAATTCATGTGTCATGGCAATCTAGTCCATATGTGAAAACATACTAGAAGTAAATCGAGTGCATAATCAACCCTTGTGACTGTTGTATTGTGGTACATCCTATACGCTCATGGTTCACTCGTTTATATTGCAGTAACAAACACCCACGCAACCTTTGTAGGAGGCACGTATCCGGGTGGGATTGTCAGTCCAATAGATCTATCAATGTATACCGTTTGGCTGATGAATGTTTATGCTAGAATTGTGCTTACCATAGTCATGTTTAAGACATAATGCAACATAGAAAAACACATAGACACATTGATGTTTGAATTGCATAAATGATGTTGTAACATGTTTCACCCCAAAAATGGTGATAAATAGAAAAAGGGCTATGTAAAACTCACCTTAGCAAAATGTTATGTCTCGTAAAAAAATAGAATAATGTGTTGTGAATGTATGCGAGGCGAATTCCAAAGACTCAACAACGTAGCTAGTCCAAATTGAAGAAAACGAAAAAGAAAGAATATCAAGCTTCCAATTCGCCAATTACAAGAGCTTATAATCAAAGCTTCAATTGTAGAAGTAATAGACTATAGAAGAAAGGTATGAGGAAAAGTTTAATCGGATTGAAACAATCGATTTAGAGGTGCAAAGTATAATGGGTCATAGGTGGGTTTTTATACTAGTTTTGGAGTCAATTAGCCATTAAAATTGGTCAACACCATAAAGTAAGGTTTTATGAAGAATTGACTATTTGACTCAAGGCTTTATTTAAAAAAAAAATCGGGTCTATCGGGTCTATTGTCGCTTGTCTTCAGTTAATTCACCTTCAAGGATATCGACTGTCCTGTTAGCAAGTCGTCAACCAAAAGTTCAATAAATAACTTCTGATCATCAGCTTTAGCTAATAAAATGAGTAGTCTAAGATTCCATTTAGCATTCCAACAAACATAAACATCAAAAAAAAAATTGAAGGGGTGCGCCAAAAATTGAAATTATTAAAGCTAATGCGTACATGCTTACAGTCAAATAAAGCAGCAGCCAGTTGGTATTTAATACTACCTTTATTATCCAAAGTTGCAGCGACCTTAAAAGCCTTATAGTTTTTTATATGATGAAACTTATCTCTCACTTGAAAATTTTGATTTTTTATCGTGGAAAAATCACGCAAAGATGCATAATTATACACTATAGTGTCATTAAACATATTCTACTGCTAAAGTAGAAGAAATGAATATGTAAAATACCTGAGATTGGTCAGCAGCCAATGCCAATATGCAGCCAAAGCCCCCTCCTGCACCATGTGCTTCAAGTTCTGAAAATACAATAAAGATTCAATATTTACTATCCATTAAAAACTCATGGTGCGTCAGTTAGTCATATATTATAATAATAAACTATCTAGTTAATGTAAGTTATTTGTAGAAAATTTCCAAATATGGCTTTAGAAGTTCCATTGTACGATTTTCACCAAAGTTGAGCAATACTGAAGCCAATGTGCCTGCAAAATACATATTTGACAACACATGCAGCAAGTCATTCTCTTGTGAATATTTAAACACAAACAAATTAATAAAACAATGATATCACGCTATTTGGAAATAAAACTGCTACTTTTTGCTACATAATTCTTAATATTAAAGACAAGATTACATAATATTCTCCTAGTCTTTATGAGGTCTATTTTTAGACATAATTTTGTAACATTCTGTAATAAGTTTCTCCTTTAGAATAGCCTTCTCATTTGCCTTTGCCTTTGCATTATCCTTTCCATTCTTTCATGATTGTATAGTTTTGTACAGGCTATTTAAAGCCATTGTAGCTGTGTATTGTAATCAAGCTTTCTCAATAATATCAAAGTTTATACTTAGCATGTAATGTATTAGACTGTCCGTTGTGGGATGCGAGCGAGCTCTGGCGCGAGCGAGGTTTCAACCTGGTGCTCACCCCAGCCACAACAACCCCACGCAAACAGTCGCGGCGCGTGCACTGGCGATGGTGGTCGCATGCATTAAGGGAAGAAAGTGAGCTTCGGTCACGCTGGTGCTCACCTCCAACCACAACGGGGTCAAGTGACCGGATTACTTGACATTGAAGTCTGTTGCTCGCGGCTGCTCGCTCACGGCCGACAACGGATAGTCTTAGAATTAATAAACTTCGTGAATTTTGATTTTTGAAGACTCAGTCTCAAAAAGTTTCTTAAGCATTCATACAATAAATTGGTCTAAAACAAACGGACAATTAATTGCATTTCAAGTTATAAACTCTTAATGATTATCAATTATTTATCATTATATTATTGCAATAAAAGATCAAAGACATCACTTTGATTTCAAAACTATATTGTGAATTAGAAAAGGATTTAATAGGCAAAAAATTATAACTGTGAATTATTCCACATGAACAACAAAGTATACTGAAATCACAAACATCAGTTCAATAATAGTATAGAAGAGGAATGTACCTTCATCCTTGAGTTAGGTAAATGATGTAGGATCTTTGAACATGACTTTCACCCATATAACTAAGAGGCAACATATTTAGGGATATATAGGAAATTAAAGAAGGTGGTGTTCTGATGTGCACCGGAGGAGAGGTAGAGTTTGGTAGAAAAACAAATACGTTGAATCTGGACTTTGGAATCCTTTACACCTGCTGGTACACTACCAATATCAATCACACCTACTGGTACACTACCAACCGCAATATCTACAAACACTTGATTTACTACTTCCCTACAAATTGTTACCGGTAAATGAGCAAGCCATCAAGGTTTTGTGATCAATAATATCTAACCAAACTTTTCTACAATTCAATTTCTCCTTTGCTAACCCTAATCTAATCTAAACTCAGAAAAAATTTCTTCATTCGAACTAATAGGAAAGGAAGACGTACCGTGATGACGGAACCACTGACGTAAGCCTCTATCGATTTCTTCACAGCTTGAAATGTATGATGAAGCATAAGAACAATGTCTCCTATATTGAACGCCCAACCGACGTGCTAGAGGACAATGGCGGCGGCAGTGGTGGTGTGGACGATTGATACTTCGGAGACATCGTAGGCGGTGATGAAGTCCTCATTTTGGGTTGAGAAAGGAGGATTTGAGCACAAAGTAGATTGAAGAAATTGTGAGGTTGGGAGGAATTTGAGCTGCCACTGTTTCCGACTTGTGATAAAGGCTTGGGCAGCTGCCGAGGCTGCTGTTGTTTATACGGGTAACACCTAGCTGGTTGTTGGATTTCTGAGTGGGTTTCTTTGGAAGATAGTTATGATTGTTGTGGTCTTCAGGATTATCTCTCGAGTTCTAATTTCAACCATTTTGGTTGTTTTCTAGGGTTTGATTGCAATATTTTCAAATTTTAAAATTAACCGCCGTAGTCTTCAGATACACTATGGGCGGGAATTCAAAATTTGAGGGTTTTAATAATTTGTCATGCTTAAGAGTTGTCCATTATGCTTATTGACTTGTAAACTTGAAACTTTAAGAGATTTTGTTTAATGACAACTTTGCCCATACTATATGCTTTATAATATAGTATAGATTGATATGAGGCCAAGTGTAAAAGATAGGTTATGTAATAAAATGCTTACAATGAACATTTAAAAGAAGCTACCTTATTAGTTTAACAAAAAAAAAAAACTGTTATCATATTGGATACAAATTATTTGCATGATTGTCAAAAAATGTTGACGAACAGTTGTGCATTGTAAACGACCACATGAATTCGATAAATCATTTGCATGATACGATATACAACCACATGATCAGGGGCGGATCTACGTTGACAGCTACGGGTTCACGCGAACCCATTGCGTTTCGAAATTTTAGTAGAAATCATATAGAAAAAACCGGTCTGAACCCATTAATATAATTTGGCTGAACCCACAAACCAAAACCCTTCACAGCTTAGTGGAAATGTCGCTTCACAACAAAGAAGGGAAACAAGGTTCGAGTCTTTTCTGATACAAAGGATATGCATATTATCTCACAAACCCCCCCCCCCCCCCCCCCAGAATTTATTTTCTTTATTTTTTTAACTACAAACCCACCCAAAATAAATTAGAAATTCCCTCCTACATTTTCATTTTCAAAATCCCCCCATCCAAATAGAGCTTCTAATAAAACAAATTCCCCCCATCCAAGTATCTCTTCCAATGAAATAACTTATTACATTCGTTTTCTTTAAAATGACAAATTTAGAATGAGAGTGAAAATGAAAAAAATCCCTCTTCAAAACCATTTTTCGAGTCTGTTGTGGATCCATCTGTAATCATTTTCTTCTTTACAGCCACCTTGAACCAATACCGTGTATGTGTTTTCCAACTTAACTGTCTATGTGTTTAAGGTACTAAGTGATTGTATGTTTGTGAGTTTATCATATAGTTTATGATCTATGGCTGATGTTGATTTGTTAATGCTTATTCTGGATTTGTTTATTCCTATTAGGTTTAGAAATTATGAATATTGTTGATTTGTTAATGCTTAGAATGCTTATGTGAACTTTATGCGATTAACCTTATCTGACCCGAACCGTAGAACCGACCCGAAGCGTCAACCCGACCCGGAAAATTTTATGCCCGCTTATATAAATTAGAGCATATTAAAACTATGAACCCATTGAAAAAAAATTCTGGATCCGCCACTGCACATGATTAGTGTTGAACATCGAAAGTGATAACTCGGTTGAACATTGAAAATCAAACGCAAAAATGGAAGCACAGGGTAAAAAGTTTACTTTACCGGCCACCACCACCGCCGCTACTGAAAGTTAACTTTCTCCTTAAATTCTAAATCTCCACCTCTTTACTCTTCACATCCATCTTCATCTTCTCCATTGCCGCCTCATACTGCGCCACCACCTCCCTCACCATAACTCCAGCCACGGTCCTCTTACCACCACCGACCACACACCTCCACAACCTCTCTCTCAGCACCCCAAGCTTCTTGGACAACATTTGCACTTCTTGCAACATTAAGTTGAACCATATGGTCAATCACAAATTCTAATGCAACCTGCAATATAAAAATATTTTAAAGTGTGAAAATAGTATTGAAGCTCAAAAAAGAATGCCATCAATCACATGCATTGATGACCTGTAGGATTAATAAAAAACACCCTTTACTGAGGATGCTCTACAGGAAGAAGCAAAAAAAAAAAATTAAACAATGAACTTCAAGCATCAAGATGTAAAAATTTTTTGCTCCCTTTCATCTCATTATATCTATAAAGAGTTCCAAGATCCAATTAAAAAGGATAATTGTTTCATGTTCCACGGCAACAAATTCCATTATTGGTTTAAAAATGCACGCCTTAGGCGCCGCTAGGCGCGAGGAGACCTTTGGATCAAAGGATTGTGCTTCGGGTGATATAAGGCGATTGTTTATGAAGCGCATGTGAGGCGCCATTTTTTGGCAAAAATATGGAATGAGACACAGGCAAGGTGCGAGTCTCGTTTACATGGTCTACTTTTTCTTAGTTGAATTTTGTACAACGGTCTTTTTAGGTTGGGCACGTGGGTATTTTATATATTAAAACATATATAAATCTTATTTATAGCTAGATTTTGGGTAGGGGATGCTAAAAACCAATACTATATAAGCATTTTGCGCCTCGCATAAGAAAAGGTCCCGCCTTTTCACTTTGCGCCTTGGTTCCAGACCTTGTCGCCTTGGCGCACTTCTCGCTTTTAAAAACCATGACTCCATTCCAAGCAAACCAAATATACCTTTACATTTAATACATTTTTTGTTCTGAATGGCAATTTTATAATTATCACTACAAAGTTAAAGTCAACTTCGATTCAACATAGTAGCAAGTGCAGGTTGAATATTCTTCTTCTTAAACTTTCAACAAATCTACATCAACAATAATTTAAATACATTACAAATTTAAGTTTTAGTATCAAAATTAAAATGGCAAAATAATTGCCACATGAACTAAGAATATTAACTAAAACATTAGTTTTGTGTGTGTTTAAGCCATGGTTGACAATAATAAACAAAATAGCATGCTCTCTTTCATAAGTGTCGAGGTCATTGCCCATTAGCCCTTTTGTTAAACAAATCAGTGATTCTTGCACATAATAAAATACTATCACATTTACTATGATAAACAGCTTGAAGATATCAAAGTATTCATTCAATCCTAAAAAAAACACCAAATATACATATAACAAAAATAATATAAACCCAAAGTACCACAAAATTTAGAAACTAAACATAGTATAATAGTTGATCTACTTATTTATAAAGTTAACATCCTTATCAGCTAGAAGATCAACATCAATGACATCAGTCCATTTCCAAGTAGCCAAGTTTTCCATCCGTTTGTTGAATCTGTAAAATGTACGGATCTAAACAAAATTTTATACATATAATATATATATATATATATGTGTGTGTGTGTGTGTATAAGTAAGTAAACATTTTAACAAATAAAATCAATAATTTAATATTAAAGAAAATACACTATACTTAACAAATTATGTGACTTGGCTAATATGTAGCGAAAACAAAATATATAAAAAAATAAAAAAAAAAGTTAATAATAATAATAATAATAACAAATTAAATTAACTAAATAAATAAAAGAAAATACTATACTTAACATATGATATGATATAAAAGGTATTGATTATATGCAATAACTACTGATGGAAATAATAATCAGAAGTTACAAATCTATATCTATATCTTATATCTATATCTATATCTATATCTATATCTATATCTATATCTATATCTACATCTACATCTATATCTATATCTATATCTATATCTATATCTATATCTATCTATATATATTATAAGGGAAGAGATAACGTACAAAGTTTCTTAACATACAAAGTGTAAGAAGCATTCTCAACCATTAGATTTAGGTGGTGGCAAGATGGTAATTAACAATCCTAATCATAAATGGGTTAATCTAACCAAGTGTAAATTAGGAAAAACACGTTTAAATTTCTGTGAAATCATAACAACAGACATAATCGATGCAAAAATTTTCAACGATTGAACCTGATTTTTCATTGTTTTCAACTCGATTAAACGTTCCGAATGATTAAACAATTCGATTACAAACAAAATCAAAACGTATTTGCAAAAATAGAAAAAAACAGAGTATGATAATTCAATTGATAAAATTAGTCGAATCATATTCAAAAATCACTATCAACGCATGTATTATTCACGTAAACGAATGATGTTGATAATAGAAGAAGAATTAAAGAAAAAAATGGTTTTCAAAAAAGTTTCAGACGATGAAGATCAGAAACTGTTAAACATAAAATCATAAAACGCATTTGGTTTTTTAAACACTATTTAAACTGGTTTTTACAAAACGCACTTGGTTTTTTACAAAACACACTTGGTTTTTGTAAAACGCACTTGTTTTTTGTAAAACGCACTTGGTTTTGTAAAATGCATTTAGTATAATTAAAACTCACATTTTCCTCACTTTTTCCCCTATTCAAACCTCTTACATTCCAACTTTCCTCTTCCTGTCATTATCAGTGCTTTGCAAACCAAAGGAGATGTGCCTGGTTTGGAGGATGCACTGGTGTGAAGTCGGTTTTGAGATGGATGAAGTTGACCGGTACAGTACTCACTTTATAAGCCGAAACTCGTCGTAAGTGGTAATGAAACAGGATGGTGAGGATCGTGGGTGCTCGTGGTGTCGGGGCAGAACCGGTGAGAGAAGGTGATGACCGGAACTGTGTCGGCGGGGAGAACTCAACCGGAGAAGATGACCGGAAGTGAAGGAATGGTCGGAGAAACGTCATCTGCGATTTAGATCTGTGTTGGGGCGTTTGAGGGCTTTGGATCTAGTGGTGGTTTTGCAGGAGTCTAGGTTACTGATTTGCCCTTGGTTTAATTAGGTTAATCATGGTTTGGTTAGGTTGACAAGTGGCAATTTCTCATGGCTTCTTACACTTTGTATGTTAAGGATACTTTGTATCCTATACTTTCTCATATTATAATTGAAAGCCATTTTGATGACATGGCACTCAATGAGGCATTCTCCCCTTTAAGTGTGCCACGTGTCATCCTATGTGGCATTGGTATTTGAGTTTAAAAAAAACAAAAAACACCATCACAGCAAACCATCGCCTCTCTCTCTCTCTGCTTTCTCTGAAAAACCCTAGCCCTTTCCAACCCTCCCTCTCTATCTCTCACGATCGCCGCCTCCATTTTCTCTGCCATCCGTCGTCAACCGTCGTTGTGTATCCTCTACTATCTACGTCAACCTTTTCTCCGTCAAGACCATCGTCTCCAGCCACCAATGTAACGGTTTGTTGGTTTTGAGGGAATAGGATTCTTCCCGGATTTCAATCGTAAGTAGTTTTAAACTATAATCTTATTTTGCTATATATTTATCAATCTTATATTTAAAGAGTATTTGAATCGTGGTTATTGGTCCAGAAATCGAACAGAAACGAGCTGTGATTGTTTATTTCGAAATCCGAGGGTATGAGTTTTGGTGAGTCTTGGTTCGATTGTGTTTAAACTCGAACGCTCCAGTACTGCATATAGAAGAAAATACTGATCTTGAGTTTGATTTTGAGAGGTGTCGATCAATTTTTAGACAAGGGACTGAAATCAGAATGAAGGCATCAGATGGTAAATTATGTGTCCTTTTTTATCTTTTTTTTTTTAATTAGATTATGTGGTAATTATAGCGATTCTGACCTCCCTTTCATCCTCCTTTGTTATCTGTCTTTTAATCTTGAAGTAGGAACATCTACAATCTTCAACAAATCATCATGGTCACTTTAATCGAAGAATATACATCAGGTATTTTCTGATGGTTGCGATTGTCTTTTATTTAAGATCGTTATAGTTGTAGGCTTTTTCGTTTAAATATTTGTTTATTTGAACCGTTCTGTATCTGAATATATAAGATATGATGTTCTTGATTTAGAGTTTTTTTTTTGGGATTGTGTTTAATTGAATATTGTTATATTTTGAGGTTTGTTCGGTTATTGATTCGGTGATTTACTGTTGCTATTTGATGTTTATTGATTTATTTGATAAGGCAAGTGACTGAAATTACTGTGATTTGTTGTTATTTGAAATATGATTTTGATACTATATGGTTTGATTGGTTACCATTAACGTGTTCAGGCCAGCCTTGAGTCGTCTGTTGAGGCATAAATATTGGATTGTTTTGTACTTTGATTGAATATAGATGTGCAGTTTATGTATTTGTTTGCTGTAATTAATTTGTGTTTAATAGAGTAAAAAAATTGGGATTTGATGAGATGGAGTTTGCGCTAAAAGGTCAACTTTACCGCTTAGAGCCGGAGATGAAGTCGTTTCTTAGAGCCGGAGATGGAGTTTGAACCCTACGCTGCCCTAATAGTATTACGCGCGCGCACACACACACTCCATATGTCTCATTTCCCAACATAATCAGTTCTAGCACAGAACATTCCAAACACAGAACTGCATATATGATCGATGAACATTAGCTTGGCTGTAGGCTTGAACTGTGATGGAACCTTGGCAGTAGGCTTGAACTGTGATGGAACCTTGGCAGTAGGCTTCAAGAGCAATTTGTTTCTGTATAACATCTTTGTGATCAGTTTATAACCAATCACTTTTATTTACTATGATAATCAAGATTTTCTTGATTCTGATGATAGGTTTGGGATGCCACAACTGGTGTAAAAAAGTACACGTTTGAAGGCCATGAAGCTCCTGTTTATTCCGTATGCCCTCACTATAAAGAGAATATTCAGGTAACTTAATCATGTTCCAAAGTTTTAAACTTTTAATCTTGTAATTTAAAATTTTCTTGGATGGGGGTCTAAAGTTAAAAACTTTTTTTTTCAGCTTATATTTTCAACGGCTCTTGATGGAAAAATAAAAGCATGGTTATATGATAACATGGGATCACGTGTTGATTATGAGGCACCCGGTCGTTGGTGCACAACAATGGCATACAGTCCTGATGGAACAAGGTTGACAAAACACTTATGCTATTCTTAAAGCTTAGAACTTTTTTTAGCATAAATGGCACTGTTATAGCCTAGCAGATGACATGCTTCTATTTGCTAACAAAATGGAGAAGTGATATCATGAATAAATAACAATTTAATCATATCAACAATGTATAATCATTAACATAGCATAAACATACAGAAGCAAAACAGACCACCTAGAAACACAACAAAGAAGAGAAGAAAGCATTGGCTTAAAAACAATGTTTTATCACATCATTTAAGATTTTTCAACCTCGGGGCGTTTCCGGGGTAAAATCTAGTATGTTGATAAACATATTCCCATCAGTTGTACATAAACTATGAACTACGATAACTACTGTTGAACAAATATGCTTCATCAGAAGTTTGTCCATAAGGTTTACCAGAAGTTTTTTACAATACACAAGTTTGACATAGTCTGGTTATAAACTTCAGTAAGAAATAACGATTTAGTGGGTTATTATTTAAAAAAATAATACATTCACATAATGAAATTTTTGAATTCAAATTATGTGACTTGGCTAATATGTAGCGAAAACAAAATATATAAAAAATAAAAAAAGTTAATAATAATAATAATAACAAATTAAATCAACTAAATAAATAAAAGAAAAGACTATACATAACATATGATATGATATAAAAGGTATTGATTATATGCAATAACTACTGATTGAAATAATAATCAGAAGTTACAAATATGTTGATAAACATATTCCCATCAGTTGTTCATAAACTATGAAATACGATAACTACTGTTGAACAAATATGCTTCATCAGCAGTTTGTCCATAAGGTTTACCAGAAGTTTTTTACAATACACAAGTTTGACATAGGCCGGTTATAAACTTCAGTAAGAACATAGCAATTACCTTGAACATCGAATACAATTAAATTTGGAATTGACATCCATAACAACCATGATGCCCTGCATAAGATGCATTGAATAAATAACTGATGAATATACAATTAAATCCTAATAAATAATTCAATGTAATATAAGCTACAAACTGACATAAAATTATCACATAAAAGCAAATTACCTTGCTTGGAATTGCTATACAGAACAACAAATGTTGGCCTGCATATAATATCCATTCAATAAATAACTTATCAATATAATATGAAAGCAAATTATATATTACATTGAAATATAAGATATAAACTGAAATAATATGAGCATATAAATTCGAATTACATGTTTGGAATTGCTATACAGAACACAAATGTCACACCCTCAAATTTTCACTGCGGAGTTTATACCGCGAGGCACATGACATACCAGGATCCCATAGCCATAAGTCATATGAACGAACTCTAAATGCCCAAACCATTTAGTTCGTTTTCAAAAACCAAGTTAGGTTAAGCTGCGGAAGCGTAAACCAAATTTAACCCTTTTAAAACCATGCGCAAAAAACGCACCCAAATTAAAATCATATGAAAGAAAATGTAAAAGCATAATATGTAATTTAGGTGTATGCCCAAGACCCCGAATGCAGTGAAGTGTGCAGTGCTTTCTAATCCTGGCATCGGAAGCTAACTACATGCAAAAGCATGTAAATCGTGGGTCAACAAACAATGTTGGTGAGTTCACTAAGTAAAGTAAATGAGTATGTAACTGCACTGGTTTACAAAACCACGTAAACAAGTAATTGAGTTGGTTCCAAGAACCGTGTAAACACTAGTTCATCGCATGTCAAGGGTAGCTAACCCATTCATGTTAATTAACACCGATATACCGAACTGCTGATGTACGTGTAGTCACAAATGTGAGCTGCATGCCTTACATCATTGCCTATCAACAATGATAAAATCTGTTAAGTTATAGTTCACTCTCGCACTCCCCGAGCCGGTGTGAGGTTTGTAAGACCTAATTATAGCGCTATCAACTAATAACCTGCTTGCCATAACCCGGCAACTCATTCGGTATGTGAAGGACTTACAGATGATAGAATTGGTTTAGTTCATCAAGGACACAGTTTACGAACTAGTAAAACCCGACTCACACAAGGAGTCAAAAACCGACCCACACATGGATCCATAGCATCCCAACCCGGGATGTGTAAGTAGTCCCAAACCGGACTAGAAAATAGTAGTCCCAACCCGGACTAGAAAAAGTTAAGTACGTTGTCTCAACCCGAGACGCATGCTTTTGAGAAAAGAGTAGTGAAACTCACCTTAGTATGCAAGCAAGTAAATCCAAACTCCTAGTAGGGTGCACTACCGACTCCCTAGTATAAGTGTCACTAAATAAATATATGTGTAATACCAGTACACCATATAACCCGTTTGTCCAAGACATTTAAATGTTCAAAAGCGTGTAGGTGACACCTAGTGATTCTACATGCATAAGTAAATCCTACGGACCCGTTGGTGAATATGTTGGTTAAAATTAGTTTTACACTCCATATGCATCACATACAAGTGCCCATTCAAATACATATCAAATACATACCACCTAGGACTTCAATTTCTCACGTAAACACATAATACACAATCTGCGTTTTTAGGACAGATTGTGCGTCGCCAAAACTAATTTATTTAAAATACTTAATCAGTGAGTTAAACTCTCAAATTTTTACTGAATATTCTTTAGGGTTCATTTAACAACCCATATTTTTGTTTTGTCTCAAAACCAAACACAAAATTATTAAAATTCGTTCAACACAGCTATGTTCAGAAAACTTTCACAACAGGTCAGTTTAGTAGAAAAATTCCCAAAAATTGTGTATTCATCCAAACGGGATGAATCCACTTGGAAAAGCCAAGTTATTCCAATTTTAACCTACTGTACAAATTTCATAACTTACTTCCTTGTAAAACTCGAGTTATAACGATTTAAAGTTGACTCAGTTTGTAAATCCGAAAATCTGATATGACCTTTATTCAAAGAAAATTCCAAAAACATATCAAACGACATCCAAATCAGATGGTTTTGCCCATTCTAAAAAGCTAAGACCATGTACAATCCATTCATGCAAAGAATCGATCAAAACAATTATTTTCAAGCCACGAAACAGACCCTACAAGTCGACATTCAGATTCTGTCCAGATTCTAATAATGTAATATTATCAATTATATCAAACCCTAGTTGCATATTATCAATCAATAACACCTAATAATCATCATACAACATTAACAAGAACCACATCTGATCAAAACCCTAATTTTACATCACAAACATCATCATTCACAAACCCTAGAAGTCTAAAACATCAAGAACATGCATAATCATGCAACCTATCAATTTCTAATCGCATAGGATTATATTTAACCCATTCAATCTTTATAAACTTTAAGTTTTAATCTTTATGAAAAGGTTTCAGCCCTGGAAAAACTTAGTTATAAGGTTTTATAACATATTAAAGAAGATTAAAACATAATATGTTAAAGATTATACCGCAAGCTCTTCGAAACAATCAACCGAATGCTCTTGAAGTTTCCCGATCGATGTTCTTGCGCCTTAGCAGGTGTTTTGGGGTTAATATTTTGTAAATAGGGCAGTAGGGGCGATTAGGGTTTGAGTTTAGGTGATACAAGAGGCTTAGGGTTGCTTAAATAGGTGATTAAGTCGGTTTGGTGGCGACAGACACCCGCGAGCGGCCACTCGGTCCCTGTGAGCGGCCGCTCACAGGGCCTTGGCCCGCGTGGGTGGCCTGTTTCGTCACCCGACGTGTTTTCCTTCGACGTTTTCGCTATTTCGGACCGTAATAAGTGTAACCCCATGTGTTAACACCCCAATCATCCTAATGGTCCACCTTTAACGATTTTTATTAACGTATTCGGTTTAAGTTCACATAATCACATATGGTTTTCACATAGTTTCACCGAGTATCACAGAAGCACGTAATCGTAATCAATCCAAACCAAATATCTCACAATTATTAAACTTCATTATTCACCAACGTCCGAGGTTCACTAATCATGTATACAGTCTGGTAATTCCTCGAATTACCACTTTATGTAGTTATTAACTTATGACTATGTAACGTGTGTCCTATCTAGCTAACCCTAGTTAAGTATAATGCAAGGAATGTAACTAGAGTTTAGTTAAAGTGAGAACCTGAAATTGCGGGGTATCACAACAAATGTTGGACTGCATATAATATCCATTCACTAAATAATTGATGAATATAAAATGAAAGCAAATTAGCTACTACATTGAAAAATAATCTATCGACTGAATGAATATACAAATATGTACACAAAAATAAAAAAAAACGTTAATTAGTTGATTTCCAATACAGCTGCTGGTTACATCCACAAAATCACTGATGTGTTGCATATGATATCCTATCAGTAAATAAGTGAATCATATAGTATGAAACTAAACTATAAAATAAATTGGAATTACCATGTTTTGATTTGCCATCCACTACACCAAAGATAACCTGCATATAAGATCAGTATATAAATGATCCATATAATAAGTAATCAATTTTGCACATAAATTGGAATGTAACATAGCGATTGAATGAATAACTGGCAAATTAATAATGAGAAGTTGCAAACCAAATAACTAATAGGTTGAATGATATATGTACATGACAAAAAATGCAACGGAGATATGAACATTTGCTTAATCGAAGGGGGTGATGTACGATATGTCTGAACAATCAACATGTCATTTTATAGGTGCCAAGTCGCTGTGAGGACATTTACAACTGCTTATATCGTGCAGGAGCGTATGAGAGAGACCGAAAAACACTGAAAATTAAAAACCGCAAGGGCAAAAAGCATAACCGCCAAATTTCAGGACTTTGAACGGCTGAGATTAAATCTTAGGGAAGTTATTGGCAGTTGAGTTAAGTTTGGACGGACAAGATTAATAGGTGAGGGTGGTTTTCGGCAGTTTTTGTTACGCGGTCTATATATAATATAATATAAACTAAGTATGAGGATTCTATTATTCAAACTCAAAAGTTATATTGATTTTCCTTTTTCAAACTTATCCTAATATTTTAACTTTTATATGAGCACAAATTGTCTAGTTGTATAAAAAAAATTTATACGTTCTTCTTAATCTAAATTTGTACATGTGTTTGTTTTTATGATGTGTCTTAATACGTGGACGTGTTTGTACAAGTGGCATGCCACATAACCCTCTTATTATAAGATGATGTCAAAAACCATGGATCTAACTACACAAACAATGCCCAAACATTTAGTATATTACCCTCAAATTATTCAATAGTTGAAGAACATATAGACAATATCTACCAAGATGATGTAGAGACATACAAACTCATACAATGAACCTCTACTCTAATTACAAGAACAAAAACAAGACCCTAATGCTAGTAAACTGTAAGTCTCTAAGAAGTAACAAGCATCGGGAAAGACAAAAACATCGCCATTGAGACAAAGATGAAAAGTGAAAACAAAGACGTGGAAATCAAAGCCTTGCCCTCTTGACCGGTCACAAATATTTTGACAGATTTTGTGATAGCAAAATTCTTGTGGCACAATATAAAATGACCGCTATTTGGTGACATTATGGCAATTCACACGTGTGTTTTTGCCACGTCATTTTTTGTTACAAAACGGTGGTAACATGGCAATTGTAACCGTTTTGTGACCAAAGATGCGGTAACAAAAACCTTATTTTCTAGTAGTGGAAGCTGGTGAGCAATATTATACAGTGGGAGTAAAGATCAAATACATATAGTTTTTTTGTAAGAACTGTGAGAATCAAAGGGGGTAAAAAAAATTTATTTTTTTTTTAGAATTTTTTTTTACCATGTGCTTAAACATTCTTTCTAGATGAATAATACAAAAAAAAAATTTAAAAAAAAAAAAAATTTAGTGTAATTACGTCATTAAGGTAAATACATTAGTTTACACTAGAGTAATTATGTAATTACTCTACACGTAATTACTCTACACCAATTTTTTTATTTTTATTTTTTTTTTTTTAGTTTTCAATACTATAATACATGTTTAACAATATGGGGAAAAAAATTTTGAAAAAAAAAATAAAAAAAAAATACACTCATTTGATTCTCACAGTTCTTACCAAAAAAGTTATTTGTACCGGATCTTTACTCTATACAGTGGAGTCCTTTTGAAAAAAATGACTTTACTTTTCCATAATAGCACGAACAACCCTTAAACCTATTTTACCATTACAAATAAACCAACAATTAGACAACTTTAACAAAGCCAAACTGAATTGATACAAGACTAAAAATACAAGGTCTTCTCTTCTTTTTAACGCATAACATGTGATATCACCTACAATTGTCTTCATGGCATGCCATATCATCCCAATTGTCTATGTGGAAGGACATGCTTACTAGATATATCTTTCTATCAAATCCATTTTCTATACATAAAACTAATTAGTACTAGAGGTGAGCAAATCGGGTTTTTTTTTCCCGAACCGGTTTCGGTTCCAAACCGGTTCGCTACAGTACCGGTTCCTGGTCGAACCGGTTTCGGTTCCAAACCGGTTCGGTTTTGGACCGGTTTTATCGATTCGTAAGACCGGTTTCGGTTCGGTTTCAGTTTCGGTTTGTTTCGGTTTCGGTTCTTAATCGGTTTTTCGCGCATTTTTTAAAATCGTATAAATTACATAAAATTTAACTTTTAATAACTTTTAGGGTTTTTTAAAAAAGAAATTGAATATTAATACAAAAAAAACAAAGTTTTATTTGTGTTTATGGCCAAAAAAAATGTATTTTTCTTAAAGCGGTTTCGGTTCGGTTTTGGTTTTTTTCGGTTTCGGCCGGTTTGTTGTACCGGTTTCGGTTCGGTTTCGGTTTCTTTTGACCGGTTTTTCCGTCGGTTTTAGGCCGGTTTTCGGTTCGGTTCGGTTTGAGATTTTTTTATTACCGGTTTCACGTTAAACCGATTTTGACCGGTTTCGGTTCCCAAACCGGTTTTTTTGCTCACCTCTAATTAGTACCTTCAATCAAAAAAGAAAAGTTTGAGTATTCAGATGAAATAATACATAAAGCGTTACATCTATTCATATAACATGAAGGGCCTGTTTGGTAGCCTCTTAATGAGGCTCTGAACCATTCAGCTCTGAATGGTTCAACATTCAGGGGCTGTTTGGTTGATTAAGTGCTGAATCATTAAGAGGTCTGAATGGTTAAGAGACTCTAAATGATTAAGTGCTGAATGGTTCAGCTATGCACCAAGTCTGAATGATTCAGCTCTTAATCATTCTATTCAGAGCCTTTCTTTAGGTTGAAACAAACAGTCTGAATGCTGAACCATTCAGAGCTGAATGGTTCAGAGCCTCATTAAGAGGCTACCAAACATGCCCTCAGATTGTTTCAACCTAAAATAGGCTTTGCATGGAATGGTTAAAAGCTAAACCATTCAGCACTTAATCATTCAGAGTCTCTTAACCATTCAGACATCTTAATGATTCAGCACTTAATTAACCAAACAACCCCGAATTTGTTTAACCTTAAAACCAACTTCTAGTTAGTGCTAGAGCTAACAACAACCACTAAAGGGTTGTTTGGTTGATTAATTGCTGAATGGTTAAGAGGTCTGAATGGTTAAGTGTTGAATCATTAAGTTTGACCTCTTAATGGTTAGTTTTCTTGTCACATTCAGAAGCTGAAACAAACACGCTGAATGCTGAATCATTCAGCGCTGAATAATTCAAAGCCTCATTAAGAGACTTACCAAACGGCCCCTAAAGAAAAACAACTTAAAAACAACAATTACATCAATCTCTCTATATTCTTATCTAAAAAAAATACGATGTTCTTATTGGCAATCTTTTTGTGGTGTGCTACCTTGGTATTGCTAGGTTAAAAGCACGTTATTAAGTTTATCTTTGATTCTTTATACGTTTAAGGTTTTAACATGTGTTTAGTAGGAGGATATGAAAAGTAAGGAATGTTTATTGATAGTTAGTGATGTAACCCCCTTTGGAATTGGGTCCATATAAATCATGATCGTACAAACCATTTTGTTAGATAACTCCAGCTTATAATATATTCTATACCAGTTACAGATATAAGGCTTTGACAAACTATGAATGAAGACATGATTGTTGTATTGTCGCACGGTCTCTTTGGCGGAAGTTAGTGGCGCTACAAATGTGGAATTCATGATGCCACACATGTTGATACTGTTGTTAGTGTTGGTTGCCACCACCGCTAGCTCTTGTTCTTTTTTCAGCATCGATTCTACTTCTGAGCAGTGCTGCTTTATATTAACTTCACGTAAATATCCTATATCCGGGTGATTTGAAATCTCTAAGTACATGAGTTTTCCTTTGTTTTCTAAAGATGTGTAAATATGTCGACGTGAAAAGATTCACCATGAAGGCGAATTGTACGACAACAAAAAAAGCAATCGCAACAAAAAGTAATCCACGTATTAGAACAAGCTTCCATGGATTTTGATCACAAAAGACAAGGAACAAGGATACACCGGGTGCTACCATCATTGCCAATTCTACGTGATATTTCACGCCCCGTCAGAGATTGTCATCTCTATATAAAAAATAAAAAAAAAAGTTTATCAACCTACTTTGTTTACCAACTTTAATTTGATGTCTAAACTGATCGTTCATGGCTACCTGCAGTTGTCTTTCCCTTTAAAACAACCGAAGAATTACATTAAAACTTGAAATACTAAGGCCAAAATGGACCAAGTAGCAAAATACAAATTACTTCATGGGCTATACGCCTATACCGCTATAGATTGAAATAATAAAAATAAAAGTAAAAAAAAACAAAAAAAACAATGACTTATCTGTTTAATGGAAATGTAGGCCCAAAATAACTTCATGGGCTATAGATTTAAATTATATTATACTAGACTTTTGCCCGTGTTGAGACGCGGTTCACCAAGTTACAGTTGTTTTTAGCGGTAAGACGTAAAAAAATACAGTATAAATATTTTATTCATATTTAAAAGTAAGGAATATACATGTTATTCAAATATCATATGCCACCTACCCCGAGAGCGTCCGGGGGTTGAAAAATCTAATATGAACTTTCTAAATAATCAACTCGTACACTTTCAAATCCAAAACATTCAACCAAAGACTATTCCGGTTAATCTTAAAAATAGAAACATAAAGAAAACACGAGGATCATGAGGTTTGGCGATCATTTTCAGCCGTTCGCAACATCTCTTTCGCCAAGTGGTTTCACTTGTGTTTTCTCCTTTTTGACATTCATCTCTTTCAGTTTACCTATAAATACAGACATTTATTATCAAAACAACACACATTTATATTAAGAGCACATGTTGATAAAGTCTAAGATAAGCTTAACTAACCTTTAAGCGCATTAAAATTACTTGTGAGCTTCTGTTTGTTAAGTATTCCCATAATTTTTTTTCCTTTTGGTTTCTCCTCTAGGCCATATATGTCAATATCATCTATAAAAACATGCAAAGATGTAAAATGTTGTTTGATTGAAAATATATTTTGCTCATAAATAATTTGATAAGTAGTTCCAAAAACACTAAAAAACAACTTATTGTTGTATCAAGACACAAATCGACAATAAGCAAACACTCCTTTATCTATTGCCGAAGAAGACCATAACACCTACAATAACCAAAAAAGATATGAAATTCTATGATATTGTTAAAATTTAGTGATATCACTTGTAGATCATCTAATCCACAATATACTTATTAGAAACAAATTAAAAGACTAATTATAGATTAGAAACCAAAGGACACAAGTTGTTGATTAAGAGTCCAGTACCTAATAAAAATAATGATTGTGACTTTTAAATAAAAAAAACCTAAACGGTTTAAACATCATTTTACTTATTTGATGAACTAAAGCATATCTGAAAGTTTCACAGTGCATCTTCAAGTTTTTATATTTAAGAAGGAATTATGGATTGCAACATCATCCAACAAATACCCACTTTTACAACAATTTCTTTAATTTGAATGTCTACAATTACTTACCAACAGATCCTCCTTGCTTTAGGGATGTTTTTTGCTTCAACACATTACCAGATTGTTCCCTCTGTTCATAGGCTCCCACAGCAAACGCACACACACTCACTTGATTTTGGCTTCAATACACAATTATACAACTAATTGATTGTTTCCGTACCTGCTGACTGTCACATACCGCTTAATCGCTTCAAGTATAATCTGAATTTCTGCATATTCAAAAGTCGCACTTGTTATATTTAAAATACCTTAAAAGCTTTCCAATTGTTCTTATCAGTTTTGAGTCGAAACAAACCTGCAAATGACTTGCAACGTTTTCTCACGACACCAAAGTATATTTGCAGACTTGATATCCCGATGAATGATCTTAAGATGACTTACAATGTAAATTGGATCAGTATCTTAACAGTTGAAATGCCTCGATAATAGCTTCAACAACAAACAAAAAATACATAAGTCATGAAATGTCAGATGATTGAAGTAATGTTGCTCTGCAAACACGTAGAGTTCAATAAGTCGTTTAACAGTAGCACTATTAACAACAGATGAACAGAGTCTACATTATTGCAAGATGTAAGAAAGAGAATAAAATGTAAACATTTATTTATCATTATACATTTGAAAATAGTTATCAAATTATTGGAGGTGACTATATGATTCAAAAACTATCTTACCACTTAGCTGCTCATCAAGTGTCAAATGCTCTCTGGTCCAATCACAAGAAGCACCAAGCCGCCTTATCTGATTTGTAATGGTTCCCCCATACCTTCAGATATATCCAAACTAAATAATTAGAATCATGTGCTCATAATCACTGCCCAAACCGTACTCCCTTTATCAGTCCGTCCCAAAAATATTTTCCACATTTCAATTTTAGTTTTCCGAAAATAATTATCAACTTTCAATTTGCATTAATTTGGGTCAGGAGTATTAAAAAAAGTTATATCATTATAGAAGATTCTTAAAGTGTATACTTTTTCTACAATATACAAACTCTATAAAGAACTGAAATATCCACTCACCTGACCCTCACCGTTCCACATCTCATCAGATGCCCGTGGCGCAAGTTGAACAGTAATGTGATCTAAAATCGATTGTCGACTGTATGAAATCATAGGAAAGGAAGGTAAGTGATATTAAACAAATGTAATGTACAGAAAATTTAGAAAAAAAAAGGTAACTTTGCTAAATAGTAACCTAGTTTTAGCAGTGTTCTAATCAAGTCACTCATAAAAAAATTTGTTCTAATTAGGTAATTAAAGTTATTTTAGTGTTCTAATCATAGATAATTTACCCATTAAGAAGGTCATCAATTCATATGACTTTTATTTAGTTATTTTTTTAAATGTTGACTTGGATTATCAATAACAACATGGATTAAAAAATTGAAAAATATATTTTTAAAATTACGAAAAAAATACGAAAATACAAAAAATTATGAAGAAAAATTTTAAATAATTATGAAAGATATGTAAAATTATAAAAAAAAGTAAAAAACTAACGAAAAATTTTTTAAAAATGCGAACTTTTTTAAAATTGTCTAAAAATATATTAATTAAAAAAATAAAAATATAAACATTTTAAAAAATTTTGCAATTTTTTTAAATATTCACAATTTTTTTAAATATTCACAATTTTTAGAAAACTTTTTTTTTCCTAATTAGATAAGTCAACTTTACTTTAATGTTCTAATAAGGTCACTAAACTTTACTTTAATGTTCCAATTATAGATATTATACATGCTATTCAGGTAAACTATATAGGATTAAAACATAAAATAAACTTTTTTTTTTAACCAAAACTTTCATTCACACCGGAGCGACCTCAAACTGAGGAGCACCCCACAAAACCACTATACAATATACAAAGGGTATTTCACCCACTCATCCCAAACAAGCGTTTTAAAACTAGACCTATGGTTCTACCATAAAAACGACAATGTCATAACTTGAGCGATAACTTCAATAACTCTAGGAGTACCTCCTTTAAACATCTTGTGATTCCTCGCAATCCAAATCGCCCAACTAGAAATCCTCAAAATACCCATAATAATCCTTCTCTTGTCTTTAGTGTTAATATAATTCTGATCCATTTGTAGAAGATCTTCAATTGAATTCGGATTCCAACCATCAATTCTGCACCAGTGGCTTATCTTACACCACACTTCAAAGCTAAACCCACAATTAAGCATAAGGTGAGCAGCCGATTCCTCAACTGAATCACAAAATGGACACTTAGTATCCAAAATATTTATGTTTCTCCTCACCAAAGCATCCCGAGTCGCTATACGATTCATACTCAATCTCCACAATTAAGATCTTCAAAGGAACCCAACTATCCCACATTAAAATTCTGTTCGGGACAGCATTCTCCGCGCCTCGGATCCAAACTTTGACCGCTGCAACATAGAACTCTCCATTGCCGCCTTTGTTCCAGGTCCACTGGTCTTCTTTCGTTGTTAACTTGACTTGAGACAACATAAAATTAACATCTTGCATCTCTGAAATAGCTTCAACCGATGAAAGATCGACTTTCCAATCTCGACTCATACCCGCAGCCTCCCCATGAACCTTAATTCTTTGACTTACAACTGCATTTTTGTTAGAATCCTGGGCATACAACCTGGGCCACCTAAACATAAGAGGGGACGAACCCCACCAAAGATCTTTCCAAAACCAAAGGTGTAACCCGTTTCCAATAGTTCCTTTAAATAATGACTTGAACGATTGACTATTAAAAAATAAAGCATCAACATGACGACTAATAGTCTTCCAACAGCCGCTAATCGAATTATTAACCGGTAAGAAAATCCATCTCTTATTACCCCCGTGAATATCTTCAACAATCCTCTTCCACAAACTATTTTTTTCGCTTTTGAACCTCCAGACCCATTTCGCCAAAAGAGCCGAGTTCACCTCATCAATCTTTGAAATACCCAGCCCACCGCTCTTTTTAGACTTAGTAGCCACTTCCCAAGACACCCAATGTAAACCTTTGCCAACTTTACAACCGGCCCATAAGAAATGTCTCATGATCTTTTCAATATTATCAACTACCGCTTTTGGAGCTCTAAACAAAGAGAGATAGTAAACCGGAAGGCTTGTCAACACCGATTTAATCAAAGTAAGCCTACCACCAATCGATAACACCTTCGCCTTCCAAAAACTTAATCTGTCACGGATAGCCTCCAATACCGGATCCCAATTAGATATACGATCCATATTTGCTCCCACTTTAATGCCCAAATAGACAAACGGTAATCTACCAATTCTACACCCCAAAATATTAGACATATCCTCAATAGCCGAATCATCTACTCCCACACCAAACAATACCGATTTATGAATATTAATTTTAAGGCCCGAACATAGATAAAAAAATTCTTAACAAGCGATGAACCTTTTCTACATTATCTTTACTCCAAGAGCCCAAAATAAGCGTATCACCTGCATACAACAAATGAGAAACACTCGGCTCTCCACTCTTAATCTTCACACCTTCAAACTCACCTACTGAACACGCCTTCGAAATCAAACACTCAAGCGCCTCCATAACAATAAGAAATAAAAAGGGAGATAATGGATCGCCTTGTCTAAGCCCCTTTTGACATTGAAACTCAAACGTAGGCGAACCATTAACTAACACCGTCGACTGAGCTGAATGAAGAACCCCCTACACCCATTTGCACCATCTCTCCGGGAAACCCATTTGGCTCAACATGGACAAAAGAAAACTCCTGTTTACATTATCATAAGCCTATTCGAAATCAATTTTCAGGAGAAAAACTGATTTATTGTTTTTCTTAGCCCATCCAATGATTTCGTTAAGGATTAACGGACCATCCAAAATAAATCTATCCTTCAAGAAAGCCGATTGAGCTTCGGAAATTACCTGACCAATAACTTTCTTGATTCGAGCCGCCAGCACCTTAGAGATGATCTTGCTAATGACACCGATTAAGTTGATTGGCCTATAATCTTTTAATCCCACTGGCACTTTTTTCTTGGCCACCAAAGTAATATACGAGGTGCTACATACCTTTCTAATGGAGTCGGATTCGAAAAACTCCTCAAAAACTTTATAAAAATCATCCTCCAATGCGCCCCAAAAGTGAGTGATAAATCTGAAATTAAAGCCGTCAGGGCCCGGAGCTTTGTCTACACCACAATCAAACGCCGCTTCTTTAATTTCCTCATTAGTAAAAGGAACAATTAGCGCTTCCCTATCTTCATTAGAAACCTGTTTTAAATCATCAAACAAAAAACAAGGCCGAGAATGATTAGTTTCAGTGAAATGTTTCCGAAAGAAACATAACACCTCCTTCTTAACAAGAGAAGGCTTCGATACCTAACCCCCATCAACCACCAAACCCGGGATAGCATTGGACGCCTTCCTCCCTTTAATACAACCATGAAAATAAGTCGAATTCTCATCCCCTGAAATCGCCCATTTCACCCTAGACTTCTGGTGGAGATCTTTATTTTTAAACCAGACAAGTTTTTCCAACTCCTTCTTACTCTCTTCCCAAATCCATAATTCCTCATCAGATAACTCCCACCCTGGATTAAATTTTTTAACCTATCCCAAACCCTCCTTTTTTCAATCGCCTTTTGAGGAGCATAAACATTTATAACATTCAGAATGGACCCGTCTTCTACTAAGCTGCCAGAAGTCACTAAAAAGTTCCTATCTTCAATCGACGAGACTTTAGTAAATTTATGAACATTCCAAATATTGAATAAACCTCCCGATTTACCAATAGCACCCACTCTATCTACCCCATAATCTCCCACAGGCCATAATCTATCTACATCAAAAGCCTTGTCATCAGAGAGCATGGTTTCTTGAACAGCCAAGAAATCAACACCCAAATTACTCACCAAAACCTTAACCCAAGCAGGGTTACCAACTACCCCAATCCCTCTAACGTTTAAGGTTAGAAAATTCATTTAAGACCAAATTGTATACCTTTACCTAGAAAATTCATTAAAATAAACTTTAATGACTTAATTGGAACAAATATTTTTATGAATGATCTAATTGGGACACTAGTAAAAGTTGATTACTATTCTATAAAATATTCCCCAAAAAATAAAGAAAAAAAGATTCTGCACCTCAGCAACCCTTCCTTAAATTTGATCTGGTTTCATCCTCACATAACTCACTCAATTCCCTACCAGCTCTTGGGGCAATATTTATCTGTTCAAAATAAAATTCTCACTTAAGCTAAAAGTCACTCAAATGTAAAGCAAAAATTATATAAAGTGAAACCTGAGAATCATACAAACTCTATATTGCTAAGATCAGGAAAATTCATTGCGGCATACCTTCACGAAAGCTTTACCTAAGTCCTGATGAACATATAAATTCGTTAGTGTTAATGATTAAAGAAAAATGTAACCATATCATAAAAGCTAATTATTATCACACTTATATTTACCTGAGTTTGACTTTGACTCTGTTCATTAGTTGACTCTTTTGAGGTCCATAGCTGCTCCAAGTTGTAATAAACTACCCAGTTGTCGTGAGTACGACCATGATCGATCACCACCAGACAGCCTCCACCGTTGCTCACTGGTGCAACACAATCGTTATACACCTGCAACCGCCATAAAAAAGTATTAAAAAAACAAATCAAAATTTTAAAAATGTATTAAAATTAGTGCAATAACTTTACAAACCAATTCCACCATCAATTCCATTCAACAACTTTCCAGACCAATTCCACTTTCCTATAATACAATCAATCAATCTCTTACCAAAAACTCGACCCTTCCTTTTAACAGCCAAGACTTTTCAAACCACCATTTATAACAATTAATTCTTATAATTATCCTTCCAAACTTTAAGCCACCAACTTAGGAAACAAATAAAATGCTAATAAATGAGACCCGAATCAACAAACAGGACCCGGACCCGAATAGTTTTCCTAAGCGGATTAATCACTAAAAAATATCCAACATTCTTTTACCTTTCATCTAATATTATGATCCTCAAGAACACCTCAAAGAACATATGAACATTCAACCTCACCCGAAGACAAACATCATCGATCCAACATAATATCATGAACAAATATAACCAGTTAAGATTAACCAACATAAAAACAGATTAAAAAAACATAAAGGATTCAAATCAATTAAAAACATATTCAAAAACAGATTAACCCTAAATAAAAAACAATCCCAACTTCCAACACAGATTCAAAAATAGATTCAAAGACAACCAATACCAGTTTAACAACGATTGCACAATATAAACGAAATTTCCAACTTTCAAAATCAGTCAAAAATAAATTGAAAACATTGAACCCTAAAACATAAACACTTGAACAATCAAACCATAAAACATCAAATAATCTCCAACACACGATACAGACATCAATCGACAAGCAAATGAGGAAAAAACGAAAAAAATAAAGAAAAACATACAAATGAAGAACGATTGATTAATATAGAATGAGAGAGATTAAACCTTGGAGAAGAGATTAAAACAATGCTTGATTGGGTTCAATCGCATTCAAATAGCCTGCTAGGGTTAGAGGTTTCGATGGGAGCAAGATGGAGATTTGGGGGTTATGTTATGAACTTTGTGTTTTTTTTGCTTATATATTTTTATGATTTTTGATTAAAAAAAAGGAAAAGTATATAAAATCTCACATAATGCCATGTGGCTTAATAAGGGGGGGGGGAGATGATTGCTAGGTGGGTGAATGAATGACATGTGTACAAAAGGGCTTTCAAATATTATATGTATAGATAAATAGGTTAGAGTCCTGTGGGGACCCACGGTTCACCCCAAAGTAAAATGGAAAAAAAAGTAGGAAAATAAGAATTGTATTATGCAATTTGTTTTGGTTACTAAATGTTTGATAATGCAATATGTATGAATTTTGATGTTAAATGCAAAATGTCATCTAACAGTTTAATGTAACGAAATGATGGATATATCGAGTAAGTAAAGTTTAATTTGACGACTGCAAACTACATAGCATACTATCACAATATCACACATTACATTATTTGGGTAATATCTATATTCTAATCATAACTAAGCTTATGCATTGAACACTTATCATTTAGTTGGGGCTTAACGAACTTCAACCAATATCACAGATTGCATCATTTGGGTAATATCTATATTCTAATCATAACTAAGCTTAAGCATAGAACACTTATCATTTAGTTGGGGCTTAACGAACTTCAACCAATGGTCTATTTTCATTACTTCAATCAAAATCTTCCAAGTCTTGCTCATTGATAGCTGATTTTTCACCTTCGAAGTTGTTATCATTGTCATCACGATCCTCGGAGTGCAGCTCATTTTCAATAATTTATGAAAACCTCCACCATTGTATTCCATATTTGTGTTCTACATAAAATATAGTTGTTGTAAAGATATGGATACGGTGATAAGTAAATCAAAAAATAATCCTTAACCCACTTACTTGAATGGGTAGCTTAAATTTTACATGTTATCTTTCCAATGGTTCAAACCGATTACATAGCTAAAAAACAACTAATAAGAAAATGGGTCTAATGTCACATGCTGTAATATAAATTTCCTATATTTTATTAAAAATAGACACCAAAAGGATCAACTCCAGACCCATTTGAACATGTAGCCAAAAGGACCCATTGTACACACACTTTAGGAAACTTTTGACATGTTACAAAATGTCGCCAAAAAACGTCATTAATTAAACTGTGTAAATATAGTACTTAACAATTAAAAATCTTAATAAATAACATCAAAATCATAATCAATCATTCAAATCAATGACATTAAAATAATCCGCGTCTGAAATTGCCTTACCCACTATATACAAATTATTATTGACATCTTAAAATTAGCACACTTATTGAAATCAAGATGATGATTATCGTTTAGTGACAATTGATTAACAGAAAGTAGTAATATCAAAATGAAAGTCGGTCAACAATGTTAAAATGAAATTCGTAATATTAGTAACATCAATAAATAAGATTAAAAATCTTAATAAATAACATCAAAATCATAATCAATCATTTAAATAAATGACATTAAAATCATCTGCGTCTCAAATTGCATTACCCATTATATACAAATTATTATTGACATCTTTAATAATCTATACTATATTATAAAGCATGAGTTGAGGATACCCGCAAAATTTAAGTAAATACAACTTTTATTGCTTATAGTACAATGCTTGTTGAAGTCATTTATGGGGTAAAATTGTCTTTCTACCCAAACATTAAATTGTTGAACAAATTAATTTAAGCATAATTATAAAATTGATGAAGAAATTAACAATGTGGTGACTCTTTACATTCATAACCTCCATGTCTTTATTATATTTGTATCAATGTTATAGCCTTATAAATATTATTTGGTATCTAAATAATGGAGTGACTCTTCACATACATAACTTACATATCTTTCAATTTTTATAGCCTTATAAATAGTGGTCTTTTATTTGGTATATGAAACATATCAATGGATAAAGTTCTCTCTTCCTTCATTCTTTTTTTTTCCATACATGATATTTAGAGTCTTCTTCTCATGTTTATATAACTTGTATGTAGGTTGCTACTAGATTGTTATTTCCAACACGTTATTAGCACGAGTTTTCTTGTTGCTCTTCGTTTTAGCAATCTTAATAATGCAGTCTTAAAATCGTATTTGAAGGAGTGCAAACAGGCTAAAAAGTATGATACATGAAGATCAAGTGGTGAAACCATGTATTACATGTTGCGAGCAAAACAAGATAGATTTAATGAAATCGACATTCCTTCTGCCTGACAAGTTATTAAATTTAGAATCATTAGTGCTAGGTTTGTTTTTGAAGTCACTTGATTCTTAGTTTCTTGCTTAAATACTATGTTTTACTTGTAATGTAAACCACTGAGTTTTTACTATAATCACACATATACATACATTCATATTCTTTTCATGACTAAGTCTTTTATCATTAATTCTGGAGTTGTGTTTATATATAGTTAATGAATTCGGATACTTTTGTAAACAAAATAATATTAAACCCACAAGATATGTAAAAATAACAAGTTAATAAATTTATATAAAAAATTCGTGTCTAAAATTTGTAGCAAAGACCATAGTTAAAAATACCTAGCAAAAATGGTAATTAACAAGTTCATAGCAAAAACCGTGTATAAAGATCCATAAACAAACATTTTTGTAGCAAATTCTATAGCAAACAATTTGGTATTAAGTAAATACAACCTTATTGCTTATAGTACAACGTTTGTAAGTCACTTAGCGGTAAAATTGTCTTTCTACCTAAATATTAAATTGTTGAAGAAATTAATTTAAACATAATTATAAAATTGATGAGGAAATTAACAATAATTAACAATAATGTAGTGACTTTTTACATTCATAACCTCCATGTCTTTATTACGTTTGTATCAATGTTATAATCTTATAAATAGTGGTCATGTATTTAGTATCTAAATAATGCGGTAACTCTTCACATACATAACTTACATATCTTTCAATGTTTATAGCCGTATAAATAGTGGTCCTTTATTTGGTAACTAACTTGTTGTACTAACATGGAGGTCATGGGTTCAATACCCACTAACAACTAACATTGGAAGAAATTTGGCCGTCCAAAAAAAAATTGGTATATGAAACATATCAATGAATAAAGTTCTCTTTTCCTTTATTCTTTCTTTTCATGCATTATGTCTAGAGTCTTCTTCTCATGTTTATATAAATTGTACGTTGGTTGCTACTAGATTGTTATTTTCTAACACGTTATTAGCACGAGTTTTCTTATTGCTCTTCGTTTTTTTTCCACTTTGAATCCATAGTCTAACCTCGCCTTATGCCGATATATTTACAGAACAATGTAAAAATATAACCGTCACATGTTTGTTGCTGTTATAGCCACTGAAATCAAAAGTGACTAGAAATCACAATCAATCTAATCCATCTACATTCACAATTCAAGTAAAAAAAAATTAATTCTGGTCTGGTTCATCCGGAGCTTGAAATGTTTTGATTTTTTTTTTTAATTTAGAATGTAGAGATGAATAAAGATATGGAAATATTTATTAATATTGTTGATAAAAATGGAGGGGAAAACAGTTAATAAGGTCATATTCAATGTGAGATGGCTCAAGTTATAAGGTGGAAATCTATAACTTTTTTTTTAGATTTTTAATTTGGTATCATGTATAATATTTAGGCCCTAACGTGTACATGATTTTAATTCGGTAATATTTTCAATTCTTGTTTGTTTTCTTGGTCCGGAGACGCATTATACAACTATATTTATTTGATTATATATGCCAATTGTAGAGGCATAATGAACGATGCATTAATACATATTGGTTATGAATGCAAAGAATATGTGGTGGTTAAATATTGGGTAATAACGTTCCCATTTTTCACAAAGGGGTTAAATAGATATTTATTTAACAACTAAAAACCACTTAACTTGTTTGTTTTATTAAAAGTTACAAATAAAGTTTTATAAAACATATAAAAACAATATTACCAATAATGACAATATGATATTTACCGGTAATAACAACATTGCATAATTTTTTGTCGTCTTCTCAACCAAGTTAGTAGTTTGTTAACTAATTAATAGTTTATATATATTTATTTTCTACAAGTCTAAGAACCATCTTAAAAATAAAATCCATTAACAATATATTTACTCACATCTTTAAAATCAAATACTACACAATATATCATGAGAGAATCGATAAACTAACAATAACGAGTATCGCGCGACAAATTGTCTCCCCGCAGCAACGCGCGGGTTCCCTACTAGTCATTATTAGTTGTGATTGAAGTAATATAATTCTTTAACAGAAAGTAAAATTTTGAAAATTTATATTATCATTTAATTTCGTTGTTAAAATTGGTATGCCGATTAAATGATTTTATTATTTGTTAAGGTTTGTATAGTATTATTGTGTCTCAAACAATTCTGCAAAATCGGAAATACTGTGCCTCGATTGACGTGATTGAGTAGGAATATTTATTTATATATTTGAATTATAAAAAATGGAAGGATTGGTAATTGACGTGAATTGGTCAACAACGCTTAAAATTAGTACAATCAAACTCAAAGACATAAAGTCAAAGAATTGACCTCCATCAAATTAACAAAAACGTAAAAAGTTTTTACTCAGATTGGGTCAACAATATTAAAATTAAGGTCGTAATATTAGTAATATCATTGAAAATTATTTTGAATACATTATATATTTTAGGAAACTGTTAAATATATTTAAATTATATTTACTATTAACTGAATAATAAAAGTGTAGGAAAATAAATGTACATTGTTATCTTTGGATTATATTTAAATTATAAATTGTTAACTAGATTTAACATTGTTAAATAGATTTAAATAAATGTTTGAAAGAAAGTCGTATATGTTTAGAAGAATATCGTTTCATGACAATTGATTAAAGAAAAGTTGTAATATCAAAATTAAAGTCGGTCAACAATATTCAAATGAATTTCGAAATATTAGTAATATCAATAAATAAGATTAAAAATTTTAATAAATAACAACCAAATCATAATCAATCATTCAAATCAATGACATTAAAATTATTATAAATAACATTAAAATTCTCTATAAATAACATCAAAATCATAATTTAAATTTCAAATTCAATGACATCTTGTGGTGCAGCCTTAGTAACAAACATTTTGTGCTGGATTGAACACCATTTGAAGACACAATATTCGCCAATGTAAGTATCTTTTGATTGAAGCAAAACAAGCCATCCAATCACAATAAACCTTTATAAAAACATTATATATAGAAAATTTAAAATGTGTAACTAATTACAAAATAAGAATATTGTAAACAAAAATGTTGAATATGCAAATAACAAACCTAGCGACTTGAGAAACAATTTCTGCACTTAATATTAGTATTAGTATTAGTAATTATTAGTAATTAGTAATATATTCGTAAAAATAGTAATAGAAAATTTAATTCGGTCAATAAGATATAAATGGGATTAAAATTAAAAATCGTAATATTAGTTTTAGTATTAGTAATATATTCGTAATTTAATTCAGTCAATAATAAATAAATGAGCTTAAAAATAGTAATATATAACATTAAATTTGTCAAATATTATTAATGTCATTAAAACTAATAAAAATAACATTAAAATGAATAAATCCTATTACTTGCAGGCAAGACCAATAATAATTCATAAAGATAGATTAAACATAAATTCGTAGTAATATTAATATAAATAAATGAGATTAAAAAATCGTAATAAATAACATTCAATTAGGTCAATTATTATTAATGTCAATTAGTATTAGAAATATATTCGGTCAACAATACTATTTTTACGAATAGTAAAACTAAAATCGTAATTATTAGTAATTAGTAATATATTCGAAAAAATAGTAATAGAAAATTTTAATTCGGCCAATAAGATATAAATGGGATTAAAATTAAAAATCGTAATATTAGTTTTAGTATTAGTAATATATTCGTAATTTAATTCGGTCAATACGAAATAAATGAGATTAAAATTAAAATTAAAATTAAAATTCATAATAATAGTATTAGTATTAATAATATATTCTTAAATTAATTCGGTCAATTCGGTCAATAATAAATAAATGAGCTTAAAAATCGTAATATATAACATTAAATTCAGTCAATTATTATTAATGTCATTAAACTCATAATAAATATCATTAAAAAATAAATAAATCCTATTAATTGCAGGCAAGACCAATAATAATTCGAACGAATAGTAATATAAATAATATTAAATATAATTTCATAAAGATTGCTTAAACATAATTTCGTAGTAATATTAATATAAATAAATGAGATTAAAAATGTAATAAATAACATTTAATTCGGTCAATTATTATTAATGTCAATAAATAACATTAATTGTAACATACTAAAAATACACTAAAAATGATTAAATCTTATTAAACATAAAATCAAAAAGGAATATAAATAAATGAGATTAAAATTTTAAATAAATAACATTGAATGTGGTTAATTATTATTAATGTCAATAAATAATATTAAACATCTTAATAAATAACATAAAAAATAATAAATCTTATTAATTGCAATCAAGACTAATCATAATTCGTAAACATAGTAATTTAAATAAATGAGATTATAAATCTTAATAAATAACCTCAAAATCGTAATCAATAATTCAAATAAATTACATAACAAACATAAAAAATCGTAATTTAAATTTGAAAATCAATGACTTTTTGTGGTGGAACCTTAGTAACAAACAGTCTGTGCTGGATTGAAAACCATTTAAAGAAACAATAATCTCCAATGGAAATATCTTCTGATCGAATCAAACTAAAATTGTAATATTAGTATTAGTAATTATTAGTAATTAGGAATATATTCGTAAAAATAGTAATAGAAAATTTTAATTCGGTCAATAAGATATAAATGAGATTAAAATTAAAAATAGTAATATTAGTTTTAGTATTAGTAATATATTCGTAATTTAATTCGGTCAATAATAAATAAACGAGCTTAAAAATCGTAATATATAACATTAAATTCAGTCAATTATTATTAATGTCACTAAACTCATAATAAATATCATTAAAAAATGAATAAATCCTATTAATTGCAGGCAAGATCAATAATAATTCGAACGAATAGTAATATAAATAATATTAAATATAATTTCATAAAGATAGTTTAAACATAATTTCGTAGTAATATTAATATAAATAAATGAGATTAAAAATGTAATAAATAACATTTAATTCGGTCAATTATTATTAATGTATATAAATAACATTAATTGTAACATACTAAAAATACATTAAAAATGATTAAATCTTATTAAACATAAATTCGAAAAAAAGTAATATAAATAAATGAGATTAAAATTTTTAATAAATAACATTGAATGTGGTCAATTATTATTAATGTCATTAAATAATATTAAACATCTTAATAAATAACATAAAAAATAATAAATCTTATTAATTGCAATCAAGACTAATCACAATTCGTAAACATAGTAATATAAATAAATGAGAATATAAATCTTAATAAATAACCTCAAAATCGTAATCAATAATTCAAATAAATTACATTACAAACATAAAAAATCGTAATTTAAATTTGAAAATCAATGACTTTTTGTGGTGGAACCTTAGTAACAAACAGCCTGTGCTGGATTGAAAACCATTTAAAAAAACAATAATCGCCAATGGAAATATCTTATGATTGAAGCAAACTAAAATCGTAATATTAGTATTAGTTAGTATTAGTAATTATTAGTAATTAGGATTATATTCGTAAAAATAGTAATAGAAAATTTTAATTCGGTCAATAAGATATAAATAAGATTAAAATTAAAAATCGTAATGCTAGTTTTAGTATTAGTAATATATTCGTAATTTAATTCGGTCAATTATTATTAATGTCATTAAAACTCATAATAAATAACATTAAAAAATGAATAAATCCTATTAATTGCAGGCAAGGCCAATAATAATTCATAAAGATAGATTAAACATAATTTCGTAGTAATATTAATATAAATAATTGAGATTTAAAATCGTAATAAATAACATTCAATTCGGTCAATTATTATTAATCTCAATTAGTATTAATTAATAATATATTCGGTTAACAATAGTATTTTTATGAATAGTAAAACTAAAATAGTAATATTAGTATTAGTATTAGTTAGTATTAATAATTATTAATAATTAATAATATATTCGTAAAAATAGTAATAGAAAATTTTAATTCAGTCAATAAGATATAAATGGGATTAAAATTAAAAATCGTAATATTAGTTTTAGTATTCGTAATTTGATACGGTCAATAAAAAATAAATGAGATTAAAATTAAAAATCATAATATTAGTATTAGTATTAATAATAT
Organism: Ambrosia x helenae; assembly: GCA_030844895.1. Lineage (NCBI taxonomy): Eukaryota > Viridiplantae > Streptophyta > Magnoliopsida > Asterales > Asteraceae > Ambrosia > Ambrosia x helenae. The sequence continues at coordinate 36,000,563 of CM061230.1, forward strand.
ATTCGTAAATTAATTCGGTTAATTATTATTAATGTCATTAAAACTCATAATAAATATCATTAAAAATGAATAAATCCTATTAATTGCAGGCAATACCAATAATATTCGAACAAATAGTAATATAAATAATATTAAACATAATTTCATAAAGATGGATTAAACCTAATTTCGTAGTAATATTAATATAAATAAATGAGATTAAAAAATCGTAATAAATAACATTCAATTCGGTCAATTATTATTAATGTCAATAAATAACATTAATTCTAACATACTAAAAATAGATTAAAAATGATTAAATCTTATTAAACATAAATTCAAAAAAAGTAATATAAATAAATGAAATTAAATTTTTTAATAAATAACATTAAATTCGGCCATAACCCCAGCCCACAATATCCGGAAGTTTTTAAATATTTTCAAACTCCATAACTACCATACCTTAAATAATGCATCATTTTTAGAAATCCAATCAATCTCATTTATGAGACCTGATTCAGAACGGATCCTATCCAAACCCATTAACACAATCTGTCCATTCATACCCCACACTTAGGATCATTCAATCAAAACATTCACCAAGGATTATGATAGACCAAAAACTTATGATCAACATGAACAATCAAGAACACTTGATGAATAATCACACCCGTAATAATCCTCAAACAAACCAATCAAAGACTCGGATTACCATGCACAAAAACCAAAACTTGGATCTGTCATGGAGTTCAATTTTAACATCTAAGATGCTAATAATCTTCAATCCAGAATCTTATACATCTCCTCAAACAAACACTCGGCCAAAGATAAACTAACTCGGCCATACCCAATGCGAACAAAAAACAATATGGACCCTGTGCCGAACTGTAACACCCCAACCGATGGCGGAATCATCGAGGTGTCACGTAGTGACGATTGTTCAAAAGCACATGGTACTAAAATGTAAATATATTATTGAATAATTTAAATTGTCTTACATAGATGAAATGAAAAAAAATACAAAAGTCTGAACGAAACATGAAATTTGAAATAAATTATTAAAAGCAAGCACTAAAATCCAATGCTATGGAACTGAGATCAAACTACACCTGAAACATGTACAAAATAAGTTTTGTCAACATATGAAATGTTGGTGAGCATTCCTAGTTTTAATATATATAGTAAGTTGGAAAATGTTATACAATTCAAGTGCAAAGCTACAGTGCAATTATGTAAACTATGTATCATACAAATGAGCGAAATCAATCCTGTGACTGTATAATGTACTAAATGAACGGCGGTGTACTTATCCAATAAATGGATAATAACTTAACAATAACCATGGATTCTCCGATGAAAAAGGGGAAGAATCAACCTAGGCGGGTTGTCAATCCAATAGCGCTATCCAATGTAAAGGTCGGCTTGTACAATGTTAATGATTTCACTAAGTACAAATGTATTCTACATGTAATGTCTAAGCATAAAGCACGTTTGTAAGCAAATGCACATAGTACTAGAATTGTATTGTAAAAATGTGAACTTGTATTTGTAATTTGTATAAGTGTACATGTAACACCCCAAAAATGAATAAAAGTAAAAAGGGGATAGGAAATACTCACATTCGTCAAATGACTAGATGACTAAGCGAGCGTGAAAATGCGAGCAATCCAAAGGTTCAACAACGAAACTAGTCCAATTTAGAAGAAAAGGAACCGAATAGGAAAAAAATATCAAGCTTCCAATTCGCCAATTACAAGAGCTTATAATCAAAGCTTCAAATGTAGAAGTAATATACTCTAGAAGAAAGGTATGAGGGAGAGTTTAATCGAATTGAAACAATCGATTTAGAGGTGCAAAGTGTAATGGGTCATAGGTGGGTTTTTATACTAGTTTTGGATTCAATTAAGCTTTAAAATTGGTCAACACAATAAAGTAAGGTTTTAAGATGAATTGAATATTTGACTAGGACATTGACTAGGATTTTGACTAAGACTTTGACTAGGACTTTGACTAAGACTTTAACTGGGACTTTGACTGTTTGACTGTCTCAGCGGACCGAAAATTAAGGGCTTTGAGTATCAAGGTCTAAAACATACGTGCTCGGGTGTAGATGTGAGTATAAAACGTGCATACTTTTACTTATAAAAATTATAAGTTTTATTAAATTGTGAATTTTGGTCCTATTAAAATACGAGGGTTAAAAATGAAAATTTTGAAATAGTTGAGGAACCAATTATGCACATTTATGAAAAGTGAAGGGTGCAGGTTGTCACAGTCTCCCCTACTTTAGAAAATTTCGTCCCGAAATTACTTTCAAGTGAAGGTTTCCATGAAACAAAAGGCATTTGTAAAAAGGCAAGTAGATTTTAAGAAATGCATCAGCCATGATTTGACAAAGTTTGAAGTAGTTGTTTAATACCCAAAATAAGAGTTTGAAAATCCTTAAAGTTTGAACCAAGATTAGAGAATTAAGATTTTATAATGAGCAAGGTTTGGGAAAAAGTATGTAACTGGTTAGAGCAGGGCAGTGTTATAGTAGCTTCCCTTACTTTAGAGAAGTTTCTGACCGAACTTTATTAAGGACATGCAACAGGATTTCGACTAACAGAGAGTGTAAGAGTATAGAAAGTTTGTGTTTTCTGTGTGGATGGTCCAGAGAAAGACTCTAGGAAGTCGAATTGAAGCTCGTGTAAGAACATTCTTATCGAAAATGCTAGCTATTAGTCAACGATCTAATAAAGAGATAGTAATGGGTAGGTTCTTGGTCAGACTCCTAGTCCGCTCCCGCAGTATCGGTCGTGTTTATATATAGGGTGTACCGCAGCTAACCCACCACACCACTGATACTTTGGACTCGTACTGCTTGTATACCAATAGCCTAATTAGAATCACACACCACCCCCATGTACCTGTAAATCCATGATTGCGTTCCGGACCGTAATCATCGATTTACCTTACACTAGGGTGTTATGCTTTTCCATAACACTAACATAAGTAATACAAGAAACAATGCGTGCAACCAAAATGTGTTAAGTAGTAGATACTGCTCAAGTAAAAGATGCGATTAGAGGTTCTTCCCCTTTCAGGTTCACCTTTTAACCGTAATGAGATTAATGTGTAAGTATAAGACATGATTAGGGGTTCTTCACCTTTCGGGTTCACCCTTAACCGGTAAATTTTTGTTCACATCATTGGGCTCTGAACAACCATATTGATAAACTCTGAGGATTACACCGTTCCCCTTGGGTTAGAGGAATACTCTGAACCGAGTCGTACATGGGAACTGGCTTAGATCTCATACGAGCTATCAATTAGTATGTTCGTTGGTCATGATGATGAACAAAATAATGTAAATTATAACAGGGTTTTACTCACAACAAAAAAAAATATGCATACCAAATATGCGTTCATGTAAGTATATAAGTATAGCATAAAATTTCGATTGAAAGAATAGCATAACGTAAATCGAGTAAATCGCACAATTTGCACAAAATGAAAGTAAACGAGTTAAATTAATGCTCAAAACTAGTGTTGTAAGAATAACTACTAATAACTAGTGCGAGAATAGTTGCGAATAACGCGTGAAAATAACTACCAACAAAAGAATAATACAAAAATAATAAGATAATGTACGAATGTAACTATAAATAGAATGGTGTAAAAAAAATAATGAAATTTACTGTAAATGAAAGTACGCAGAACAGACGTATAGTCTACTGGTGTGAGGATAACTTTTTGGAAACCGAAGAATGTTTTAAGTTCAAAACAGGTTCACTTGAAAAGATTTCGTAGGTACACATTTTCATGTGTTTACGAGAAGTCGAGTTTGAAAAGTGTTATAAGGTATATTATTAGTTGCTAATTATATGAAAACATGCAGATTTACATTTGATTTGTAAAATATGCAATGCAAGTTTATAAAATGCAAGATGAAACCATTTCATGAAGTGTGTGTAAATCTAATGAGTTTCGAAAGACCAATATTTAAAATGATGTGAAGGTTCTGAATGATCCCAGATGCCTTGACGAATTTTGGAAAATAAAATTTTCTGTATTTAAACATTTCTTTAACTTGTGGGTTGAAAAGTCAGAAATTTTTAATTGTTATGAAATGTTGAGAAAATCGAAGTGTTACCCGTTAAGACTGGGTAAACTTGAAACCTTTTAAATTTTCAAACTTTTACGAAATTTATACATTGAAAGATCATTTATTTGCAGAATCGTTAAGGCATCTCTTTGGGCTCATAACGGGCTATTTGTTTCAAGGCACAAGGTGTACGAAAAGTGTGTTCTAATTTGGCGAATAGGCTTTGTGAAAAGACTAATAGAATAAATTGTCAAATTAATCATTTTAGAGAGTAGTGTACTAGTGCGTATCATGTAGGTAGGCATTTATGTATGAGTTTAGTCTGACTAAGAAGTTCTAATTAATGGTAGTTGGCTATGGCTTAGGAGACTGGGTGCAGCAATATTAGTATTAGGTATATGAGGATATACTGTGACTTCGATCAAGTAAGTTTGTAAACATGAAGGTATAAAACATGTTGAAATAATAAGTTTGGAAAAACCATGTTCATTTTTAACTGTATGATGACGCAACATTCCTAAAATCAGGATGTGATCAAAGTTAAACACAGAGTTTAAAACTTAAGTCGTGGGTAAAAATGTTTTAACGCAAAACGAGTAATACCTTATAGTGTAAGAATCATGAGCATAAGTGAAATAGTGTAAGCTTTAATGCGATAATATATCGAACAAAAGTTTTAGTAATGATGATAAGGGATTCAAAAGCGAATGATCAATGAATAATGGCATATGAAACATCAAGTGATTAAATGGAATCTTCAAATGATAAACAAACATAAATATCAATGATATAAAACATTGGAATTGTTTCTATAGGAAACTTTGACCAACTCAAGTATTTGAAATTTCCTAGTGACTTGTGGGGGCGTACTTTAGCCTATAAGTGAATGCTCATCCCGAGAGTTCCCAGGTCGGCATACGGGTCCCTCGTCTGATTAGGATTTATGCGAAATGTCAGGCCTAGACAGAAAACTCAGGATACAGGCGCTCACCCTTCCAGATTGCACGTGCCCCATCACTAGTAAATTCCAAAACTTTAGCGGGATTAAAAACGAGATGCAAAAATAGATCCTTGAGATTTGGATTTCACTCCTAGCTCAAAGATGTATTTCAAAATTGAAAATGATTGTGGAATGAAACCAATCACTAAGTTAAGGATATTACTCCTAGCTTAGTGGTTAAGTTCCTTTTTGAAAGAAATACTCTTTGAGGTGTGGATGTCACTCCTATCTCAAAGATATATTTCTAAGATAAATAACATATAGAGGAGTGAAACTAACCACCAAGGTATGGATGTCACTCCTAACTTGGTGATATCGTTTCGTTTGTGAAATACGAGTATCTTCTTCTCTAAACAAAAAACCGAAAGAATAACGAGAAAGAATCATAGCGAAAATATCTTGAAAGAAAATAATAGGATAAAGAGAAATAAACACGAGAGGACTCATGAATGTAAGCTTGGTTATAGACTAGGCTAAAAGGCATTCTAATAACCTAATTCCCTATAACCATGGCTCTGATACCAATCTGTAACACCCCAACCGATGGCGGAATCATCGAGGTGTCACGTAGTGACGATTGTTCAAAAGCACATGGTACTAAAATGTAAATATATTATTGAATAATTTAAATTGTCTTACATAGATGAAATGAAAAAAAAATACAAAAGTCTGAACGAAACATGAAATTTGAAATAAATTATTAAAAGCAAGCACTAAAATCCAATGCTATGGAACTGAGATCAAACTACACCTGAAACATGTACAAAATAAGTTTTGTCAACATATGAAATGTTGGTGAGCATTCCTAGTTTTAATATATATAGTAAGTTGGAAAATGTTATACAATTCAAGTGCAAAGCTACAGTGCAATTATGTAAACTATGTATCATACAAATGAGCGAAATCAATCCTGTGACTGTATAATGTACTAAATGAACGGCGGTGTACTTATCCAATAAATGGATAATAACTTAACAATGACCATGGATTCTCCGATGAAAAAGGGGAAGAATCAACCTAGGCGGGTTGTCAATCCAATAGCGCTATCCAATGTAAAGGTCGGCTTGTACAATATTAATGATTTCACTAAGTACAAATGTATTCTACATGTAATGTCTAAGCATAAAGCACGTTTGTAAGCAAATGCACATAGTACTAGAATTGTATTGTAAAAATGTGAACTTGTATTTGTAATTTGTATAAGTGTACATGTAACACCCCAAAAATGAATAAAAGTAAAAAGGGGATAGGAAATACTCACATTCGTCAAATGACTAGATGACTAAGCGAGCGTGAAAATGCGAGCAATCCAAAGGTTCAACAACGAAACTAGTCCAATTTAGAAGAAAAGAAACCGAATAGGAAAAAAATATCAAGCTTCCAATTCGCCAATTACAAGAGCTTATAATCAAAGCTTCAAATGTAGAAGTAATATACTCTAGAAGAAAGGTATGAGGGAGAGTTTAATCGAATTGAAACAATCGATTTAGAGGTGCAAAGTGTAATGGGTCATAGGTGGGTTTTTATACTAGTTTTGGATTCAATTAAGCTTTAAAATTGGTCAACACAATAAAATAAGGTTTTAAGATGAATTGAATATTTGACTAGGACTTTGACTAGGATTTTGACTAAGACTTTGACTAGGACTTTGACTAAGACTTTGACTGGGACTTTGACTGTTTGACTGTCTCAGCGGACCGCAAGAGCTAAAAAAATATTTTTTTTTCTAATTTAATCAATTTTAAGTTCTGGACTTGTTTCCTTCGGTTTCTAAGTTGTTTTAGGACCGAAAATTAAGGGCTTTGAGTATCAAGGTCTAAAACATACGTGCTCGAGTGTAGATGTGAGTATAAAACGTGCATACTTTTACTTATAAAAAATATAAGTTTTATTAAATTGTGAATTTTGGTCCTATTAAAATACGAGGGTTAAAAATGAAAATTTTGAAATAGTTGAGGAACCAATTATGCACATTTATGAAAAGTGAAGGGTGCAGGTTGTCACACGAACATGATTGAAAACAGATAATGATTAACCATAGCTAAATCGAAAACTTTATTACCTTCTATTATTTCAAAAATCTCTTAAGGAAAGGTGGCCGAGTTAGTTTATCTTTGTTGTGTATGTTTTTAGATAACAAAAACCTGTTCATGGCTTTCGGCAATGTGTGGATGAACACGTTAAAAACAACATTAAAAAAATGAAATAATCAATTTGTCTACAAAAAAAAAAGCCATATTTAGATGAAAATAAGATTCATACCAAAACTCTTGCCGAAGGGTCATGCATCACCATGAAGAATTGGTCACCCTTGTAATAAGCCATAATCGAGTTTGTTTCTTCGGATGGAATCCTGGTTTTCAATAGAAAAAACGAATATGTTAAATAAACCTGATATATTTGTATAAAACGAATATGTTAAATAAACGAATATGTTAAAATGAATATCTATCTAATTGAATCGAATTTTTTTTGTTAGAAACACACTTTAATCTATCCGAAAGGAGCCAAAAAATAACCAGAAACCATTTTTTGTAAATTTGATCCGAAAACCAGTGCGTATTCTAATGGAATTAGATGATTTATGTATTATAAATCGACATATTTAGAAACAACTTTTTGTCCATTTGATCCGAAAATAATTGTTAGCGTCTTGATGTAATAACAAAAATCAAAGATCAAATGGAGAAGATACTTGGACAAAAAATGGAAAAGACGAATGAGGAAGGTAGGATTGAAAAATTCTTAAGGAATTGAAGATTGATGATGGTAGAATGGAGAAAAAAAATGGTATTTATAGGCTAATTTTCGAAGCCCCATTTACATATTTGGATCCCTTAGGCCCCCTCTAAGGCTTTCATTCGACCCGAGTGCATTGAATTATTATATAGATAGATAGGTAGATTAAAATGAAGACCATTTTTCTAATTCTTCTATATATTAAGTTAAAGACACTTGAATAGTGTCGTACTGATAAAATGAGCCATCCACAATTTACCGTTTTGCCCCTTTCAAAGTAAATAAATTACATTGAAGTGTCGTATGATAAAATGAGCCACCCATAATTTACTGTTTTGCCCCCTTTAAAGTAAATAAATTACACAATTGTTTTTCCTACTTAGCATCTTCATTTGTGATACACACTGCACTTAATAGTGAGAGAGACGAAGCCTGCCGACCACCGCCAAAGGCGGAACCACAGGTAGAGCCGCTCTCGACGACGCACACGCACACACATCAAACGGGACCACAGGTGAACGACGCACCCACAGACACATCCATATGTGGAGAGAGAGAGAGAGAACGGAACCAGAGGGGAAAGAGCAACACACCGGCGTGTCTCCGACCACCACCTGTCACGTCTCTGACCACCACATGTTGCAGCGGATATGGCAAATGAAGGCAGACACGAAAATATTTTCGATTTGGATTTTCTTTCGAACTGGGCCTCCGCTTTTCTGCTGGTTTGATGCGAGTAATGATGCCGGACGCTGCGAAGCAGCAGTAGATGATAGAGACAAAAAAACAGACGGTATACCGCCACAAATTGCGCGTAAGATGTACGCATAACAGTTGCGCCCGCGGCGAAGCGCGGGCCAACTAACACCTAGGTCGTTTATATTTTTTAGTCTTTTGTCAGCAAGAAACGTGTTGCATATGTACATGAGGTGTTTTCTTAATTAAATCAAGTTCGGTAGCTGGACATGTGGATATGATCCATCCGTAGGTGACAGTGGTGTTCTTTGTAAAATAAGTTAGGTGTCATAAATTTTAGGTGTTATTTAGTGGTGTAAGGCGGTCTGCTTTATGTTTTTGGGTTTGTGATGTAAAGCTTTTAGGCGATCGGGTGTATGGTATCGCTAGTTTCTTGCTAGTGGCCTTATGGTTTTAATAAAAGTTTTTTGCCGTTAAAAAAAAAAGTTCGGTAGCTGGAACCAAATTCGAGGCGGTGTAGTTAATGTGTAACCGCGTCGGGTCGAGTTGGTTGGACAAAATGTCACGTTTATCGTGCAACCGCCTTTAGCGGAAAAACCTATAACCAATTAACCACACGTCACCACCTAATCTATCAGCCGTCGGATCATCATCCCATCTTCAAATCTCATCCGTCCATTCTTTCCGCTTCCTTAATAAATACCCTAATTACGACACCGTTTTCTGTCATCTCATACCGCGAACAAATGAGTGGATATCGTCTTCATCTTTCAGATCATCTTCTTCTGTTCGTCTTCTGTTCAATTAGCGTTATTCACACAGATCTGTTCACGATCTACGTTCTGATACAGTAATTGAGTTGTGATTCCATGGATCAATTGGTGTTTATGCAGGAAGCAGATGGTTTGACGCGAGATTAAGAATTTTTCTTTCGATCTGCCTTCAATCCTCGTGGATCTGTTTATAAACATCTCAGATCTGCAGTTTTCTGAAGGCGAATGTTGTTTTCAAGGTACGTTGACTTAATTATGATATGTCTCATTTTTCTTTTTTCTGCTTCGATTGATTCCTTGAAGGATGGTTATTAGACATACCTATTCGGCTATTCCAATATAGTCACCGTTATGGTAAAATATTATTCGTCAGTTTTATGTGTTTACACGCCTATTATATTGTTATTCGTCATTGTTATTGTTATTGGTTTTTGTTACTGTTATCTGTTTTGGTTTGTTGATATTATTGTTATCGATGTTTTGGTTTGTTATTGTCATTGTTATCGGTTTTGGTTCGTTATTGTTATTGTTATTGTTATCGGTTTTGTTTTGTTATTGTTATTGTTATCGGTATTGGTTTGTTTTAAATTGTATCTGTGTGTACTTGATTAAATCGTTTTCTCTGATTGATTACTTGAATCTATAGCTATTGGACATCTCTATTACAATATATTCAACGTTACTGTATATCGTTTGTTAGTTTTATTTTTGCACGTGTATTTTGATTAACTAGGGCTTTTGCTTTGTTTTAAATAAAATCTGTAACTACTATATTGATTACTCGAAGGATTGCTGCTAGGCCTATTTGTTAGTACGTTTTGCTTTGTTCCAACATTTGTAATATGGTTATCTAGCGGTTTATATAAATAAAAATATATGAATACTTGATTGAGTTTATTGTTTGTATGATTCCAGGTTTTCTGGCATCCGGTGACTTTGGCTGTCTCTCGTGATGAAGCTATTATAATCTAATTCTATTTGATCGACTGGTCAAATTCTGACTTGTTCTGGAAGTTAATGTTGATGTATGTACTGATGAGAGAAACCGAAGTACGCTTATTGGTAACCAGGTTTGTAAGTAGGGTATGTAATTGGAAGTAATGGATGTGTGTCCGATTACAACACCTTGTTATTATCTGGACCTTTGCCATGTTGGGTGCGCTCACATGGCAGGTCACCTATTATAATAAAATATCATCTTTTTGTTTTGTGGAGAGATCGCACGGGGTTGCCCGGGATCTCTCCGCCGGTGTGCGCCTGTTGTGTGTGTGTGTTTGGTTCTTTGTTGGATATCTGGCAGTGCTCAAAGCCTCTCTACAGTTCAAAACTTCAAATAGTGGTAACATCAACAACAATTATTCAACGAACGCTATCGCAATTAACAAATCACTTGTCAGGTACCTACGTCTAAACTTCCTATCATGGTATATCGCTATTTTATATCACAACTCATTTCATTAGTATTTAGCATTGACGAGTGTACTGTCTTGGTGTATGAAAGATATAAAAGCTAGATCGGGATCCAATTCACTTGCATTGGCAACACGTTTTCCTAAAGTGATTTTTTTTAGATTTCGTTTTCCTAAAAAATAAATAATACAACTTACCAACGGTGTGTACCTATACAGTCCGTATAGGTCGGTCACATCATTGTGACATTACGACTTTTTTCATGTGGCTGTATGATGTCGACGGAAGAACTTTCAAACAATGTTTTCTTTCTGAGTCGTGCACTAGGGATCATATGTTAATTGAGTACGGTAATAGCACAATGCGCTAATGTGGTTATTGAACAAACCAAACTCATGAGTTTGCAAAACTGAATGCGGTCAGATTGCCATTGCTTTTTTGAATTGTTGTCTATGATTAAATTGGCATGATTCATGCAAAGCACGTTTGTGTGTTTGTTATTTTGTTAACATTGGTTAGACGTAAGTATGGTATGTAATCAGAGGTAAAAGATCTATTTAGTAAGGGTCATGTATGTCTTAATACTACACCTTGATTTTTGACCTCTACCCATGTAGGATATGCTCTCATGGAAGGTCACCCAACCTAAAAACAATTCATAATTTTGATGGAGAGATCCCACGGGAGTTGCCCAGGATCTCTCCTCTGGTCTCACTTTTTGAAACCAAAATCATACTTTCAGTTTAGCAGATTGTGTATGTGAATGAAAAACGTAAAAGCTAGATCCTGATTAAACCTGTTTGCAAGAATTTTCAACTGATTGTTCAACATACATCTGATAAACGTTGGCTGCAACTGAATACATCTGATTATTATTGGCTGCAAGTCTCTAAAAGATTAGTGCTGGATCACATCACAATGCCAATGTTCCTAGTAACCAACCATATTTATGAACTTGCAAAACTGATACTGGTCACGTTGTTGTCGACGCATCTTAAGCCGGACTCTTTACACGATGGTAATTATTTCAATTTAGTTTTTACTAGTTTCTGTAATGTACTCTGTGATATGATCCTTAAAGTAAGTTGATAATTTTGCCACTTTCCCGAAAGTGTGGTTAAATTTGAAGCAAATTGTTAAATTTTGAATTTATAAACTATCCGAATAGTGTTGTATTGGAGGCTGAACTTTATGTGTGACAAATTGAGAACCTCAAATTATATTTTATTTTAGTTGGTTAACTACGAATTTTAGTTTAGTTGGAGTTGAAATATGTTTGGCTTGAAGATGGAATTGTGGGAGCTTGTGAAAATTGTGGCTGTTGGTGCTCGGTCTTCAATATTCTCTGAATAATGTACCAGAAGGTGGTGGTTTTTGATTTTGTGAAGTTGGTCGTCTTCCTGATACAATGGTGATAGATGTCTACGAGCTGGTTGTATTATGCTTTGTTGAAGTTACTACCTACACCACTTAGTTACCACCTACACCACTTATTTCAAGCTGTTTTGACGAATGTTATGGCTGCACCTGGTTCTTGAATATTGATATTTTGTCATGGTTTGAAATTTGAACCCACTCATTTCTTTTTATCCAGGTAAATTCTAGCTCATGCTTTTTGTTACTTTCATGCATTATGAAGTTGGTCTTAGGTTTGCATTGCTACATTCTGCAGTGTTTGAGAGAATAACACGTGAAACTTGGTGCGCTAACACAGATATCTCACATGGATAATCCGATATATGGAACCCCATGGTTGATTGTTACTGTACCTTGTTTGTCACAGTTCTTTGGTCAAACCTTTCATTGATGAATACATTGCAAATATGGTAGACCACATGATGTTCTATTATTTGCTGGTGTTTATGCAACTTTCAACGGAATTATTTACGGAACTTTTGGGGGGTATGAATATTATTCTGCCCCAGATCAGATGTGTATTGTCTTAAACATCAGGTATTATCATCTTCGGAGGATTGTTTTATTGCTCTTTTAGAGTTACCAACGGTCATCCAAGGATTTTTTATACAACTGAGTTTTGATCAAACTTGTTTCAAGCTCCACCTTCAATGTCCAAAGGTTGAGCCTTGAGGTCGTGCTGAATTTGTTAATTATTTATTATTTTTGTAGTTATGTAAATTTAGATGTGTGTGCGTTTTTTAAGTTTATAGATATTTCTGTCATAATAATAAATTGTGGTATGCATACAGATGTTTAAAGAGGTGTCCCTGCAATGTAGTAGAGAGAACACTAGTAATTTAGTGTTGGTTATCACTATCTACGTGACTTTTGAATTAATTCTTTTTAAATAAATTAATTAAAAGAAAATAAAATACTTGTTATGATGGTGTTTTTCCTAATATATTAATATAAAAAAATTGTTGCCATTAAAAATGGTAGGGTTGTTTCCAAAGTTAGTAATATACTTTAAAGGTAGTTTTTGTTATTTTGACTTCTAAAGTTGTGTGTAAAATTACCTTTTTTTTTTCTCTGTTACAAAGCACTATATACTCATCCTCGTATGTATCATTTAAATTTAGGAGCATCTTTGGAATGAATGCTGAATTTAAATGTAGGAAAATTACAATCCGAATCAACCAAAAATGTTGCAATGTTATAAAGTGACACCTAAGATTCTAGATCTGTAAGCTCTAAATTGGTAAGAGCACTCGGGTCTCACCCGAGGGGTTGGTGGTTCGAATCCACCCAGATCTGTATTGATTCAAGCTTTGCGCATCACCACTTGCGGGCAAAGATTTCTTCAATGATCAGAACATCTCCTTTTTACTGGCCTCATTACCAAAGGTACGTTACTCCATCTTATTGAATTTGTTTTCGTATTAACAAAAGCAAAACCCAGCTCAATCCAAGTTACAAAAATCAAAATTATGAAAGGATGGAATAATAAGGAATTGGGAGAAGAGATTGCTTGTTTGGATTTGATTGAAGAGAAGGTGATAAGTCATGAAATTCGATTATTTAGGAATATTAAAAATAAAAATGAACATATATAATTGGTGAAAATCGAAGATCTAAATACCTACTCCCTCCGTCCCAATTTAAATGTCTTTCTTTCCATTTTTTATTGTCCCAAATTAAATGTCCATTTCAAAAAATAGAAATGTAAATTTCAGGTTTGTTCATAAAAAGACAAAACACAATCACCACTTTTGAGGATATTATTGTTATTTTACCACATACAAACAAAATATTTCTTAAAATGTGTGTTTTTAGACTTATGACATTTAAATTGGGACAGAGGGAGTATTAATTTGGAGGTGGTGGCCAAAAACCGTTAACTAGAGGTTATGGTTTTGAAGTCATTTTTTCTATTCATGATAATAATTCTAGTGTTTTTACACCTATTCAAATTTGAACGTATGGAATAATCTTTACTAATGTTGATCTTAAACGATTCTTTATTATTTTGGAGGAGCTCATCGTTGTTAATGTTGGTAGTGGCGAAAAAAAATAGATGTCGCATTCTGCTGGTTATTGAAGGGATAGGGAGCCTAATCCAGACAGACGTGGCTTCCCTATCCCCGCTCAACGTAACATCCGCGGAAGCATCCGCCTATCAACGTTTCGGCGGAGGAGACTTGGGGTCACGACACTACACACCTGTCAAGTATGCACGCATCTACCAACGCGCGCGCCGGTCACACCACATGCATTCCCAAGTACAACGTACGGAAGATCAAGAGTCAGTGACCTACCTGCAAGGATTTCTGACACCATCAAGTGGATAAAGACACGTGCATGTAGTTGCCCAACAACCATTACGGTTCAATAGTGACGTGACTGGTTTCATGCTTCCACCATGCTGCCATCACTGTTCTGACCAGGCATGCTCACCTTTTACCAGAGGCCACATCAGACGCCGGTAGATAGGTCAACCATGCTGCAGCAGAACAACATACCGCCAGGGACCAGTCGCATGCCGCCACGTGTCCACTGGCAAGCTCACTGCTGACGTCATCTACAGTAGATGTCCTTTTCCCGCCTTCCTCAGAGGCTGGGCGGATTTGGGCCGGGCCAAAGCCCAAGGATCACAAGACTCGTCGTGGGCTTCTTCCCAAGCCCACGACCTCCATTATAAAATAGAAGACATCAACACCCTTCAAGGGGATTAATAATTAATCACTTGTAATCTAAAGCTAGAATTACTTGTATGCTTTGTATTCTCTATAGCAATAATATCATCGGCTCTTTACAGTGGACGTAGGTCACACTTGACCGAACCACTTACATCATTGTGTCCTCAACTTACTTATTCACCACACACTCACTCATCTATACACTCGGGTTAATCCAAAAAGTTTTGGTAAAGGAACGTACGTATAACAACATAAGTACAACCCCTCGGAGATTAGTAATAATCCTCGAGATACTTATTGTTTCTTCAGTTATGTAACAAACCTCTTTGCTACTTAGCATTCTCTGATCTTTATAATGCAGCAACTAGGAAAAATTGATGTCTCCTTTAGTTGTTTAGGCTGACGGTTGATGACTGCTGAGTTGGCCCTCCGGTGATGTGATTGAGTAGCAGCGCCGAGCAGTTGAGAATCAAGGGCTGATTGAGGAGCAGGGGTCGATTGGGGGTTGTTGCTGCTGAATGTTCTTATGTTCGGCTCCTTTAGTCAGGTTAGGGTTTTTTGTGTTAATCATCGATATCTGTTGGTTGTTGGTGGACATGGCTTTTTAGGATTGAAAGCTTTCTATTGTGTTATACTTTGTTGGGTTGATTTAATAGTTGAGTAGTTATATCATTTGTATCAAACTAGCAACGTAACCCGCGCTTCGCCACGGAAGATCCAAAAGACTTGGACGGCTACATAAAAGTTGTCAAAACACCAAACACAATGGGGGACTTGAGCGGCTAGCTACTTTTATTTTTGAATGACTTAGTTACTGGCTAGTATTATTTTTGTTAAAATCCCCATTAGCACCCCAACACCGCCCCGAATTCGCTTTGGCGTGAATAATTGGACCTAATGTAGTTTTCTTAATAATATTATTTTACTATCATAAACAATCAATTACGAACAAGTTACATTTTAGATGGTGGGTAAGCGGGCAACAAGCTGCGCCGCTATCCCCTTTTGAATCGCAAAGGCTATCCTGCTAAATACAAACCCTTGGTACTTAGCACTCTGCGAGTCACATTGGACCACCTTCTGCACTCGTTTCAGGAACCGTACTGCCAAACAACATGGCAGCTGTATGTGACCATGATTCTCAATTAAAACACCAAAGGTTTCAAGTGCAAGTTTAGGTTAACTCTTGGGTTGTTGACAAGAGTTTTGCTGTTACAAAGTTTTCAACCACCTCAAGAGGTTGACCTCATTACCTCAACATTCTGGCCTATAAAATTTGGATGGTACGGAGTTATTGAACCACCATTACTCTTGCAGGTTTTATCAAAAAATGAGCACACTGGTACAGTCAATGACTCCAATCAAAAGTATATCAAATCATTTTTTTTCAAAAGAATATCATGACCACGACCTTCGATTCCGGCTACAACCGCCGCGTCTAGCCTCGTACTCCGATCACACCATCAGCAACTGAAACCTGCTAAACAGAGTCGCAGTCATCGGATCTGTTGTCATCGTGTTCTAGGCTGCGGCAAGCTGGCTTGAAAACCCTAGCTTTGAATAGTCTACTTTGGTGCATATGAAAAGGAAAGTGGGCAAGGAAAACCATTCACCACATGATGCGTGGCAGAGCCTTAAAAGGTACCCAATCCAGATTAAGAATTCGACCGCCACATACACAGGGTTTGGGGATGGAAGGTTTAGTTTTAGAGAGAGAAAGAGCAGGGATAGAGATAGAAGAGGTCAGGGTTTCGGTGAGAGAGATAAAAAAGATTAGAGAGAGAAAGAACCAAAATGGCAGAAGCGTAAATAACATTGAAAAGCTAGGTACATTGGATACTGTAGGTTACTGTTCACGTTTGGTTTTGTTGTATTTATAGAATGGGCTTTATTATCTATGTTACTTTATTAAGGAGGAAACATGTCTAGAAAAGTAATTATACACACATTTTAAGATGGTATGTCAAGAGACTCATGCTTTAAACACATAATACCCCTTATTGCATTATCCACTTGTACTATAACTATATAACCTATAACTAAATGATAAAAACCTCTTCGTTTTTACACAACTAATCAGTTCTGACATTGGAATATGGATATATAGTTAATTTACTTATTAAAGCATTGCCACTCTTCTACCTAAAGCATTGATGACGCTGTAATTGGAGCCATCTTTTGCGTTTCCTAACTCGCAACCTTTGAAGTTTACGACAGTTGAATATCAAAGAAAATAAATGGGATGAAATGATTAAAATTCTATAACTGGTGGACATGATTAGATCCTTATATAGTCATTTTATTTGTTTCACAAGTCCATAACACGTACTCTCCGCTACTAATAATCAAATTTAGATCATACAGTAGCCACTGCCACGCTACACACTATGTTCTTCCTTCTTAGTAGTGACGCACCCTATTCTAAAGCCTTCGTTTTGGTGTTCCCCGAAGTTTGACTCCGCACTACAACCACAAATCTTTGCTGCATCTGTATCTTCGTCATCGTCACCACACAGCCTAATGCCCACTACAATCAAATCCGAATCAGCCACCGTCGTCGCTATAAATCAGCCCGTCGCTGCATTGCAACATAACATGCTTCTTTATAATGATCTATGAGTTTGGCCCTCAATACTTTATTCTCTTGTTTAAAGCTCTATTTTGGGGAGAAGTTGGGGGGGGGGGGTTTGTTTTAAGTTTCCGGTGACTGAAGCTTGGGGGTTCGGGTGGATTTGCTCCAACGAGTTTTGGGTATTGATTTGGACATCCAACGTACGTTTTTGAGATAAAAGGGTTGATTTTATGGGTACGGGTTGACGTGGGGTTGTCTAAAATAAAATTTTATGATATGGTTAATTAATTTTTCGACATGTTACAAGTGACCTATAACAAAATTTTATAATATGGTTGATTAAATTTATGAATATACCAATAGTAATATAAAATATTAAAAAAAAATAACACTATTATTCTAATCTCCATTAATGTTTTAGTCAATATTTGGATGGACCAAAAGCCTAAAAAAATCAAGTCGTTCTACTTTAATGACATTCTTTCATTAGCTTTATTTAATTATGATTTCCTTGGTTTATTTAATTAAAAAAATGTTATCATTGAATTAAATGGTTTATTGGCATACAAAGTGGAAATATGAGATTGTTTTTGAAGAAGAAAACCGTTGCTTGGCAATATCTTTCCTAACACAGGACCATATCCATATGTTTTGAATGATTTCTTCCTTTCTTAGGGTCAACCGTGGGTCCCTCGTTATGCTTTTCAAATGAATTGTGAAATTTAACTTGAATTCATGATGCTTAATGTTCTAGATGGTTCGTATTTATGATACAATAGTTTATAAATTTTTAATTATTTTTAATTGCTTGTTTGATATTTCTACTTTAGTTTTTATGCACAATAATAGTAGTTGGATTCCACGGGTTATGCCAAATTGAACACATTCGTATACGTAAACTATATTTCTCATGGATACATTACATGTTGCTTCCATCTCCTTTTAATCCTACATTTTTTTAAGTTATCTTCATATAAATTACAACCATGTATTATAGTGAAATTGTCCACCCGCTGCATCGCGCGGGTTCCGCACTAGTGTTTTTCTAAGGGGCTGTTTGGTTGATTAAGTGCTGAGTCATTAAGATGGTCTGAATGGTTAAGAGGCTCTGAATGGTTAAGAGTTGAATCATTCAGTATCCCTTATTAGCTTAATGGTTCAACACTTAATCATTCCATTCAGATGTTGAAATAAACAATCTGAATGCTGAATGATTCAGACCTGAATGATTAAGAGCCTGATTAAGAGGCTACCAAACAGCCCCTAATATTATGATACGTACTAAGTATGTTTGTATGCCATCAGGCTTATGGCCTGGTGGTCAGGGGGTTTGCCATAAGGCTTTCCTCATGTGCGGATTGGTGCTGGTTTCAAATTCGAGTCCTGCTTTGTGTAGGAATTTGCCCAAGTACTGCGGGGGGCTCAGATTGAAAAATTAGCCGGTCTAAAAAAAACTAAGTATGTTTGTATAGTTAGGTTATATACTTATACGGAGGTTCATCCCTAGGTGATGGACCTCCTCCACACCCATCAGCCTTATTTTCAATGGGGTCATAAAGTTGAATTGTGGATAGAAAATGGTGTAACACCCCAAAACCATCCGTTCGCCTAACTACGCCATTAGGCGTGATTAGCGAAATAATAAAACGAGACTCGATCAACAAGAACTTGGGTTATGTTCTATAATGAAAACAAGCTAATGAATGTTATTATCTATGTAACAGATATAATATTAGAAGCTAGCTTGGTAAATTAAGTTTTAATAGCAAAATGAACCGACACTAAACTTGAGGGACCATAGATGACTAAATGATAAACTTGGTTTTACCATTATCCAAATTAAAAGAAAAAAACACACACACACACACACTTGGTGTGTCACGAAAATAATCAGGAGATTGATCTCCTTCAACCTCCAACCCTAAACACTCAAGAACATGCTTGAATCCAAGTCAAATCAAGGGGCTTTTCGATGCTCTAGCAAGAAACAAATCATCTAAGGCCTAATGAACATCAAGGTACCTTCTATTTGATGTAATTTGATGTTAATACCCATTTTTGATTTGGTCAAAAACTAGGGTTTTGATAAAACGTGAAGTTTATGGTTAAAAGAGGTTGCTCTAGTCTTGGGGAACCTCAAACATACCTAATTTAGTCACAAATCACACTTAATATGTGTATTTGGTTTTGATCATATGATTATGTTCATGTGTAGAATTTGGGGTTTAACCACTAGGTTGAATCAACTTATATCTAGTAATCTTTGTGACTCTTAGGAGTTGTTAATATGAGAAATTTAGGCAAAAAGGTCTAAATAATGTGTTATGATGATGATTAGACAAATGTTTATGCTTTGGCTAATCTTGAGCTTTTGAAACTAAGTATATTGGTGGATGCACACCAAATGTTTGATGAAATGCCTCAATAGTCTTGTTTGCAAATTGGGGTGATAACTTGATTTGGGTAATCATGGAATTACCCGTATATAAAACGTGAAACACATGTTTAAAATATGAATCACACCATACATGAAAAGTTTAGTCAAATGATAATTAGGAAAACGAAATAATGGTGTGAATAAACTCATGAGATGTGTTAGTTATTGGATATGATGACTAACCTAACTAATCTTATGAGTATAGTGAAGGTTGATCTTGTCAAGCTAGGTGCAAGCTTGAATGGAATGGATCAAAGAACAGGACGGGTCAAGCGAATATGAGCCTAAAGTGCAAGTAAATGGGAATGAATACAAGTAAGTTTTACTTACACCAATGTACTATAACATAGCTTAATTGTTATAAATATTAGTTTTAAATCTTGAGTGCGAGATAAAGATAAACCCTAAGGGGTAGAATCTATTAAGTGGGTCGCCTTATGTGCACTCAATACAAAATGTGGTTTATGACCTTAATCGAGATAATGAGTTATGACCAAATGGAAAAATCCATCAAACGGGTCAACTAATAAAGATATGTGAGAAATGATGTTTTAATCCAATTAAATCAATTGAATGAAGTTGTTAAGCATGTTGTTAAATGGGTCAAGTTTGTGACACTTGAACCATATATAAAAACTTGGATAACTTAGTTTTATGAACGACGTGTCTAAACGGATCAAATGGTGATATCCTCACCATGTGAGTCCAATACTTGATGCTTGTATTTCAAGCAATAAGATTCATGAGGTTAAACGGATCAAATGGCAAGGTATTACCATTTGAGTTTTGAGGAATTAATGTGTATATTTAGAAAGCACGCAGGTAGATGCATTTGCGCATGCACGCTTGATGCTAAGAATCGTGGAGGATACGCACAAGGTATGAGAATGGGTCAACACCACCCGGTAAGTCCGTAGTCGAATAAACGCCTTCGGGCGAAGCAACATAGGTGATAAAAGTACTCACATGAGGTGTGGGTGCCAATCAAGTAAGTTATTTTCATAACTGTGTCAAATGCGCGCTAATGCGCTTAGAATTGACTAAACAAGTGAAAACTTGAGAAAGGATGAAACTCTAAGTCCGGAAGGACTTAGAGGTTTTTAAACAAGTCATTGAGTCAAAAACATTGGATTTGAAACAAGAAGTTTCGCCACGAATGGCTAAATTGAAAGGTTTGGTCATGAGGGGCATTTTGGTGATTTAAAGGATTAATAAAGGTTGATTCTAAGAATCTAAGTCGTAATGAAACAAATCGGACAAACACTTTAGTTGATCAAGTGTATAATGACTTGACAACATAAACTAGATGCATTGCGCATGGTCAAATGGTGTTTGGATAAGTTAAATGTCTAAATGGGTCAAATTGGGTAAAAGTTGCCATAAACATTCAAAACTAAGAACGGATCATGGCGACATAAACCGGACCTTAATTTTCAGTCAAACAAAGGTTTATTTAGTCGGCAAGTCATTACTTAGGCTTAGGGAATCATCAAATGCAGTTGCGATATGATTCCCATGCTTAAAAATTACCAAACAGGCAACAGAAGCAATGACCGGCGGTCGGGCTAAGTGACCGGCCGCGCGGCCTTCACAGAGGGCTCAGAAATGTCAGCGTTGAAGTGACCGGCCGCGCGGTTTAAGCGACCGGCCGCGCATATTGACAGCCTGACAACCTGATTTTCAAAATTTCATATAAAATCGTAGAAAAATCGTTAGGAGACGTTCTTTATATGCCTGAAAAGCTCTCGGAGCGTAGAACAATCCTTATTTGAAAGTCGAAGTCGGATTTTGGGTTTTAGAAGGGGTAAAAGCGATCCGAACAGCTGCTGCGCAAAAGTCGCAGTAGTTTGTTCTCCTGAATAGGGGCCGTTTGGCCTGGTTCGTTCCGTTTCGACGTGTAACGACTCCCATACTAGTTTAATTGTATTATTGACAACCCACTAACCATTCTTTGTGTGGTGGTGCTAGGTAAACATTTTATGGACGTCCCGGAGCAAGGATCAAGTCACGAGAAGAACCGAACACGCCCGAACACTCATCAAGCTTCCGCAATAGAATTCAAGAGTCTCCCGTGAAATTGCGAAATCTCATCATATGTTGTAATAGTTAAAGTGTAGAAATCAACAAGTATTTATCACGATAATTTAAGTTTTTCTTAAATGTCTAAGTTTTTAATCGGGAGTGGTTTAAGTAAGGTCAAAACCCATAAGATTAGACGTTAATCACGTGATTACGGGTTAGGGTCTTACAAATGGACCTTAGATTGGCAATAGAACTAAAAGAAATGAAACCTAAGGTAGGTGAAATGTTTTAGCAGAGACAACATAAGAGATTATATTCTAAGTGCAAGGACCCTAGGTGTTTCCATTTTCCTTGTAAATTTTGGATGAGTTAATAGCCATTTTCGTCTATTAGATTTGGGCGTTTTAGCTTATGGTGGATTAATTCCTCACATCTAAAGTATAAGGGTCTTGGTGTAATTAGTATATAATATGTTTATTATGCATTTGTAAGTTGGAACTAAAGGAAGGGACATATTGATTGGGAGTAGGCACCACATACAACAAGGGTCACAACTATTCAAGGAGACACACCACTTTATCAAAAGACATGTTGATTAAATTAAAGGCCAAGATCAAGCAAGGGAAGAGGCGTGACTATTCGTGAAGAGTTGTGACCGTTTGAAGGTGTCTCTTAAATTAGTATAAATAGGGTTCATGCATTTCAAGTTGTAAAAACATCCTACACATTCTATTCAATTAATGTGAAGTTCTTTTGAATCATATTTCTTGTTTCATTATTGTGTTTCAACAAGTTGCGCTTGCCCGCGCGTTGCGGCGGGATCTTGATTATGAATGTTTTAGTATCATCATATGAGTGCGAAAATTCTTAACTTTATTCAAACCATCTTTCCTTTTTATTTTTATCTTTTTTTGCATTATCCCTAACCTATGTAACACCCAAACCGATGGCGGAAACATCGAGGTGTCACGAGGTAATGATTGTTCAATAGCTCATGGACTATAAATGTAAATATTTATACATTGACTAAGTAATTTATTACATTGAAATGAAATTACATGAATACAACGTTTAAGAACTAACAATCTAAAATAAAATTTAGTAAATCTCAAGTCTAAGTTCCAAAAGCTTAACAGTGATCTCATAACAACCTGAAACATGTACGAAAATAATTTTGTCAATACAAAATGTATTGGTGAGCATACCCTGTTTGAATAAATATAGTAGGAAAAGAGTTTCGCAATTCACGTGTTATACTGTCTACAATTTAGTGTTCAAGCTATGTACTAATGTCACCTAAAATCAAGCCTTAGAGTCGAAATGATATCTAAGAATAATGGGATATCTAGTATATATGTATAGTAGTCGCCCAATAGTATGATTATGTATAGTATGCGACAAAGCAAGTAGTTTACACATAATAATAGTCAAGTACTATTTATTGCTATGCTAGGCCCACACCGAGTTAATGATTAAGGTCATAAGTACACACTATCAGCGATCAACAAGTAAAACACATACAAGAATTGCGATTGTGAATATAGACTAAAGCATGATTAAGTGAGTGAAGTAATAAGCGTACATGAGTCACCCCAAAAGTGTAAACATGAAAAAGGGGAAAGATATACTCACATTCGCTAAGCTGAATTATCCTCTAAGCGTTGTGAATGTATGTGAGGCGAATCCCAAAGACTCAACAACGTAGCTAGTCCAATTTGAAGAAATAAAAACCGAAAAAGAAAGAATATCAAACTTCCAATTCGCCAATTACAAGAGCTTATAATCAAAGCTTCAATTATAGAAGTAATAGACTATAGAAGAAAGGTATGAGGGAAAGTTTAATCGGATTGAAACAATCGATTTAGAGGTGCCCAGTGTGATGGGTCATAGGTGGGTTTTTATACTAGTTTTGGATTCAATTAGCCATTAAAATTGGTCAACACCATAAAGTAAGGTTTTATGATGAATTGACTATTTGACTAGGACTTTGACTGTTTGACTAAGACTTTGACTAGGACTTTGACCGGGACTTTGACTGGGACTTTGACTGTTTGACTGTCTTCGCGGACCGTGAGAAATAAAAAAAAATCAAAATTTCTAATTTAATCAATTTTAAGTTCCTGACTTGTTTCCTTCGGTTTCTAAGTTGTTTTAGGACCGAAAATTAAGGGTTTTGAGTATCAAGGTCTGAAACATACGTGCTCGGGTGTAGATGTGAGTATAAAACGTGCAATACTTTTACTTATAAAAATTATAAGTTTTATTAAATTGTGACTTTTGGTCCTATTAAAATAGGAGGGTTAAAAATGAAAATTTTGAAATAGTGAGAGACCAATTATGCACATTTATGAAAAGTGACGGGTGCAGGTTGTCACAACCTACACCAACACACCTAAAGCATTCTACTTCAAAAGACAAAGTGTTTGGGAATGACCCGAATTTTGGGGTCCTAACTTTGTACTGAAAATGTTGTTATATTTTTTTAAATTTGAAATTGCCTTGGTCACAACATACAAATTACATCTTTTGCATATTTTAAAATAACCCAAAAGAAAAATCAACCAAACTAAAATTAACAGAAAACTAACTTTCTTTTTTATTCAAAATCAATAAAACCCAATCAAATAAAAGAAATAATGTCTAATAGTCAAATATAAATAAAGTTTTGCATTTATAGACATGATTAGTTGGTTACAAAACAAATTGTCCAAGTAAAACCTAAGTCAACAACAAAAATCTCCAATTTCAACGTCTTACATAGTTTAAGAAATATAATTAAATAAACTATTTTTTAAGTAAACAATTTTTTTTCCTTTTTGTGGCTTTATTTGTTCGGTTGTTTCTTTTGAAATTAGAAGTATTAAAATTGCAATTTTAATAAAAAAAAAATAAGCACTCATAACACCATGTGTTTTCCTTCGATATTTGACTTTATTCTTTTGACTAGTGATAAATTCAAAACACCGCTCATATTCTTTTTTCTGCAAGGTTGTTTGTGATTTTCATTCCGACAAAATATTGATTTTGTATGATCGGTTCAAAAGTTTTTCTTTTGATGTTTTATGATTAAACGAAATATGATTTTTTTTTGTTTCCACAAAACACCGATTTGATTTTAAACAATATTATCGAATCGATGTGAATTCCGTTGATAAGAACAATGCGATTTTCCAATTCAAACGAACCAATCTTCATATTAATCTTCAAAATCAGACCAAGACCAAAGAGGAATCTTCACTCTCAATTCTTATGTACTTATAATAATTGCAGACCAGAAAAGGAATT
This sequence comes from Ambrosia x helenae, assembly GCA_030844895.1. Taxonomy (NCBI): domain Eukaryota; kingdom Viridiplantae; phylum Streptophyta; class Magnoliopsida; order Asterales; family Asteraceae; genus Ambrosia; species Ambrosia x helenae. The sequence goes on from CM061230.1 coordinate 36,025,657, forward strand.
GAATGAGCGATCTTCTTCAATCAGTAATTGTAATAGGGTATACAAAATATGGTATAGATGTTTTTATTTGGGATTGCCGGCCAATTCTACCAAATTAAAGTTGCGGTCTCGTGGTGGAAAATTCGGCTTTTTGTGATTCCTATTGTAATTATCCGGTGATTTATGAGTGTAGCACTTAAGTGGTAATTGATATCCCTTTCCGGGGGATGCTACCAGAACAGACGACAGTTCCATAAAAGATGCAACACATAGGCTAGGATTTTACTATAATATGCACCTCTTCGTTGGTTTTTTTGAACTTGTTCGTTATTCAAAGGAACAATAAAGAATCCTTACATGAAAGGTGAATTTGGAAACGGTTGCAAACAATCATAAATTGTGTTGTTGAAAATGAGATGTGGAAAAGAAAGATATTGGAGCGAGTTATTAAAATCAAATGGATTTGGAAATAAGAAAAAAACCTTGCAAGTCAGAATCGGTGCTTTATGATATGTATTGTTTTTTGTGCTATGGTGTTGCAAATTGTATGTGTAATAATTTGTGAAACGGTGGGAAGGGACAGGAAGGGTGGTGACTCTTATAAGTTGCCTAAGTTGCTAATTGTAGGAAAGAGTGATGACTATTAGAGGAGATTAACGTTGATAATTAATTTGTGAAAATGTGTCAAGTGGTAAGGAACGGTGTTGACTCTTAGAGGTGACTTAACTAACTAATTAATTTGTGAAAATGTGTCAAGTGATGAGAAACGGTGGTGACTCTTAGAAGTGACTTAACTAACTAATTTGTGAAACGGTACCAAGTTATGGGAAAGGGTGGTGACTCTTAAAGGTGACCCAACTAACTAATTTGTGAAACGGTACCAAGTGATCATGAAGAGTGGCGACTCTTAGAGGTGACCCAACTAATTAATTTATGAAACGGTGCCAAGTGATGATGAAGGGTGGCGACTCTTATAGGTGACCCAACTAATTAATTTGTGAAACGGTGCCAATTGATGATGAAGGGTGGTGACTCTTAAAGGTGACCCAAGTTGCTAATTATATATATATATATAATTTCAATTGTAAAGATTGGGGCCAACAGTGGTATCAAAGCATCAGGCTTTTGATATTGATTCACCGGTATAGGAATTCAAGAGGCACAGGACCGCAGAAAGAACAAGAGAGGCGCGGCTTGGGATTCGTTCACGTGGGAGTGTTTGATTCAAGAGGTTGCGATTGGTCTTTGTGATTCGTGCGTATAGCGGGTCGCGGTTGAAGGCAAGTTTTGGGATCGATTTGCTTTAGCGTGCCAGGAAGTTTCAGAGTCAATACGGAACCCCGGAAACCAAAGGCGAACCAGACACTCTCCAAAAAGGAAAACTATAAGGTATGTCATTGCTTTCATACACCTTTATTACAAAATTAATATAAATATTTGATAGATGGTATTCATGGGATGAGAAGTTTAGTTATGTGAAAACTTGAATAAAGACTTATAGGAGACATGTAAAATCAATGCATAAGTAGTCTTAGGGACTATAGAGGTGGAGGTGTTGTCTAAGCAGTCAAGCATGGTCGCGAACCATGGGGAATTAAGAATCTACATGGCCATTGGGATAAATGGCCATCACCTTGACCTTCTAAAAGAGTCAAGGTGGCCGCTCAATCTTATTGAAACATCAGGCATGCAAGATCAAGGTATAAACATCCCAAGTTAGGTTGTAGAGCCCGAGGCATTGTCTTACGAATATCAATCTTGACTAAGGTCTTGATTGGAAACATACATTCACATGCCAAGGAAGTTTTGGCATGATGTATAGGAAATCGAATATGAATGTCCGGATTCAATAAAGAAGTCAACTAGTTACAATTGGCTATGTAACACCCCAACCGATGGCGGAATCATCGAGGTGTCACGTAGTGACGATTGTTCAAAAGTTCATGGTACTAAAATGTAAATATTTGATAATTGAATATCGTTTTACAACATGTGAAAATAAATACACGACAACAAAAATAGAGATAGTTGATTTATTTAATCTAAGTCCAAAGTCCTATGTGAAGCGTCAAGCAGCTTATCCTGAAACATGCACGGAAATATATTTTGTCAACATATGATGTTGGTGAGTACTACCTAGCTTTGTACATATAGTATAAGTTTGAAAAGTGGTACAATTCACGTGTCTAGCATCACCAAGGCATTATGTAAACACATAAGTAACCAAACAAGACCAAGATCAAATGTAAAGTTGGTAAGGTAAAATTGATAATGAGCACCCTAACACGTGTCAAGTCTAAAAGAGCACCATAACATAAGTTGTGTCTAAATGAGCACCGTAACATAAGTTACGTCTATATGTAAAGAGCACCATAACATAAGTTATGTCTAGATGTATGATTTTGTACGTAAGCTACATTCATGTTCAAACATAAGGCACAAAGATAAACAAGACACGTATATGAATTGTAAATGAAGAAAATGTGTGTGTAACTGAATGTGCAAGTTTTGTATACTTGTGCATGAATCACCCCAAAAGTGTAAAAACGAAAAAGGGGATAAGTAATACTCACAGTTCACGTAATAACTTGAAACTCTACCGAACAACGTGATGTGATTTAGGATTATCCCAAAGGATTAACCTAAAGAAATAGATAATTTGTAAGGGAATGAACTTAGAGTCTAAGTTATCTAGGATACAAGTAGTTCTAGGGTTCCTAATTTGGGGATAAGTAATTGTTTTATGGGGTATTGGATTTTAATAATCCCAAGTTTTAACCGTTGGCCGATAATAATCCTTACTTCAAAAATTCCCAATAATAATCCCAACTTTCGAACATTTGGCCTCTGGTAAACCTTTTTTAACTGAGCACTAACTGGGTTAGTTTGTGCTGGCGTGGACCTGACTAGGCACGATGACGTGTACAATTTAATATTACGTGGCATTTTATTGGATTATAACAATCCAAACTTTCACCTATTGGGCGACAATAATTCGTACTTTAAAATTTCCCAATAACGATCCCAACTTTCGGACATTTTTCCTCCGGTGAACCTTTTTTAACTAAGCACTAACTGGGTTAGTAGATGCTGACGTGAACTATGAGTTGGCATCTGACGTGGTAAATTTAATCTGAGGTGTCATTTCCTCCTATATAAATATTATAAAACAAAAAATTAACTCAAACTCAAAACCCTCCCTATCTACATAATCTTCTGCAACCCTCCCATCCCTCCCTCTCTTTCTCCATCTCTTTAAAATCAAAACCCTCATGCATATGATTATGTATATGGGGAACCCTCTTGCATATGATTATGTATATGGGGAGGGTTTTGAGTTTTAGAGAGAGGGATGGGAGGGTTGCAGAAGATTATGTAGATAGGGAGGGTTTTGAGTTTGAGTTAATATTTTGGTTTATAATGTTATATAAGAGGAACTGACACCTCAGATTAAATTTACCATGTCAGCTGCCAACTCATAGTCCACGTCAGCACCTACTAACCCAGTTAGTGCTCAGTTAAAAAAGGTTCACCAGAGGAAAAATATCTGAAAGTTGGGATTGTTATTGGGAAATTTTAAAGTACGGATTATTGTCGGCCAATAGGTGAAAGTTTGGATTGTTAAAATCCAATAACATGCCACGTAATATTAAATTGTACACGTCATCGTGCCTAGTCAGATTCCACGTCAGCACAAACTAACCCAGTTAGTGCTCGGTTAAAAAAAGGTTTACCAGTGGCCAAATGTTCGAAAGTTGGGATTATTATTGGGAATTTTTGAAGTATGGATTATTATCAGCCAACAGTTGAAACTTGGGATTATTAAAATCCAATACCCCTTGTTTTATTAATTAGGTAAATTGTTAATAAATAAGGAAATTTGGGTAATAATTAAATAAAAGACCATTGTAGGTTTTTGATTAAGGATGATCATATTATAAGGTTTCCACGTATGAAAATAATTTTTATAAAATTATTTCCTCAAAATTGAATATTTAGTGTATTTATTTCTATTTGTCAAAGATATAATTTTAATATCTAAAATATTAAAATTAAAGAAATTTCATATTAAAATTTATATTTCTGTTCTAAATGAACAAAAATAATTTATGTAAAATTTTGGGATAAAAATATTAAAAAATGAAATTATTATGATTTATTTATGATTTAAAATAACAAAAATCAATTAAAAATATGAAACAAACGATTTTTCTGAAATAAAATTTATTTATGAAATGCTTATTGATCTACAAGTTTACAATAATTTTTGTGGAAATTTATAAGAACGTTTAGATATTTTTATAGAATTTTACAATTATAAATGAATAAACTTGTAATATATTATATATATATTAAATAAATGATTTTTGAAAAACTAAAAATTGTATAATAAACTTTGTCATCAGAATAACATAAAATAATTTTTATAGAATTTATAAACCACTTTTAGTATTTAAAAACTATTTTAAAAGATTAATAGGTTAAATATATAATTAAAGAGTTTGAAAAAAAAAATGTTTGTTGTTGAAGGGAATCGAACCCGATTCTTGGCCGGTTCGTGTGTTTATAATCACAAGCCCAGACCAGTTGGTCTAGACCCTGAGAACACTAAATTTTGATTTCAGTTAATTATAAGGCATGCTTGATGATAAGTCATATATTACAAAAGAAATAAATAAAAAAAAAACGTTGGGATTAAGGTTCGAACTCAAGCCCATCACATTCAACATCAGTGGACATAACCATCTGATCTAGATCACATGGTTGTGTTAATTTGTTTCTGAAATCTTTTTAAACACAATGACCAGTTATCATCTTCCCCAAATCATAATACTAAGAACCCTAGAAATTACAATCTGTTTAAAACCACGATGGCAGGCCAATTAACCATAGGGTTTATGATTATGAAGGGCCGATAAACATTAAGAAATAAAAGATTTGATTCGTACCTATAACAAGACTTCTTAATCACGAGTCAAAGAAAAAGTCAAACTCTCTTAGATTAGCGATTAGGAGTGATAGAAGGAAGGATTTGAAGGTAAGGATGAATTATTCGGTACCTTGAGGTCCTAAAGGAGAGTCCAATTTATAGTAAAACACCTTGATTCAAAAAATTAGAAAGTTAACCTAGGTTTTAATTACACGCGTGATTACTCTCTTAAAAAGGAATGTCTTGATTATGTTTCTAGCGTGTACAATACGCGTAAGGATCTGTAAATTCATTAACCCGATTCAATCATAGGCTAGTTTCCTTGTTTTGATCCAATCTTGTGGTCAATCAAGAGGGTGTTTGGGATCGTCCATGTGTAGCGAAAAAAAAAAGAAACAGAGACAGCTTGTTCGTTTGTGTATAAAGGTTTATCGTTTCTAGGTTCTATCACAAAGACGTCTGTGGTCCAGATGTTGTGCTGCTGTTTGCTGATTCCTCACCCGGATCAGACTCGGGTTCGAGTCTGGTCATTAGCATTTTTTTTTGTTTTAAAACAAATTTGCGGGGAGAGGGATTGTGGGCTAGTCTGTTGGGCTCAGCTTTGGTGGGCCTGATCTGGGCTCCGAAAAGGGTATAAAGGGTATGGTTTGGGTTATGTTTAATGGGTTAGGGTAGATGGTTTGTTTAGTTTAATTATTTGCTTATAATGTTTAAAACTAACATTATTATTATTATTATTATTATTATATTATTATTATTATAAAAGAAAAGAATTTTTTTTCAGTTACGACAACGATTCGAGTAGATAGTTAATCATCGCAAGAAATAAGTTCGCAACTTTTATTATTGAATCGAAACTAGGATTATAAATGTAAATACAAGAAATAAAAGGGACTAAAGTTGTACGCTCATGATAGTGAAAGGTGACGGATGTCACAGGCTAGTTGGGTTCCAGTTATATAAATACTAGCACAAGACTCAATTAAGTTGGGGTAGATGCGGAAACCATCATAGTTTAGAAAAGTAGACGAAAAAAACTAATCATTAAGGGTTGAGGCGTGTGAAGAAACAAATAGTCTCACCACCAATTAGGGATGATGAGATTATGAGTTACCACAGGGTTGGTCCTTCACTAACAGCTACGGCTTGGAGATACCTGAAAATAAGAGTGAAAGTGTGGGTGTGGAGATGACTACACAAGGTAGTAGTTTATAACAAAAACGGGGTGAATGGGGATACTATCTGTTATGATAGCTCTCCAGGTCAGTAGAAAGTGTCCCCTCCTATTGGGGGTGTGACCCTTTTATAGGAGAGTCCGTATGCCACCATTACCCAAGTCCTAACCGTGGTTAGGTTGTCTCCATCACCCTTAGTAGTGTTAGTAAGGTGATATATGGAAAGCTAAGTTGAAGGGAATAGTGGAACCGAGTACCGCCTTTATTGGTATGGTTACGTGATTCATGCATGGCTATTGACCATGCATGATATTCGCCTTGACCGGCATATGACCAATCTTTGACTGTTGACCGATCATTAATGAGCTTTGACCAAGTCCTGCGCGTGGCTTTCTTCCGCGTGATGATATTGTGCCGGGTTTGGGTACGCAGAATGGTGTATTCAGTACCCAATCCCATCAAGTCCCCCCAGTCCAGTGTGTCTCTTATCTAAGAAGTAATGATGAGATGTTAGGGGCGCTGGACTTATTAGATGTGTGGCCTTATTTTCTGTGCTGTTGTTTTGTGGTTAGGCCAGTTGTTCTGTGTTGCGGAGTACATATGCGGAGAACGGGTGTGAGAATTGACGTTAATTTTCCGTGTGAGATATGACACGTTAGTTATTTTGTTGTGGACAGATGTCAATTCCCCCATGCATTTGAAAACTTGTGGTCCATGTGGCGAGTGGGTCTGACGTGACCTGTAGCAGTTGAGACGTGTGCAGGCACGTTGAGCGGCGGTTGTCAGGCGAGTGGGCGCGTGAGGCGCGTGTGGCGTCTATTTGTCTTCAGGTGTACACGTGTCGCCTTCCTATTAGGCTCATCCCCGAAAAAGCCTGCCTACTCTTCTGAGTGTGACGTCAGGCATATTAATTACAAAGCCTATATATTGGTTTTGAATTGTGGTTTTTCCTATTTCCAACTATTTCAAAATTTAAATCCTCTTTGCAACGTCTCTATTTTCCGTTATCAATATTTCTCTAATTATGTCTCAAGAATCTCAAGATGTTCAAGAGTTCAGCAAGACGTCAGATTCCGTCAAGGATCTGGGCAAAGAGTCTTCAAAAAGTATAGAGGCTACTACCATCAAGTGGGACAAGGCTTCATACTTGACTTTCCTTGACCAATATGGCATCTTGCCTGAGTGGGAACCAGAACTTCCAGCCGAGGGGAAGACTGCTTTGAAAGCCCCTCATGGTAAAATAGCATTGTCCGCTGCTACGTTTACCAAGTGTTGTTTCCGTCTGCCGGCCACCAAATTTGTGGTGGATGTGTTGTTGAAGTATGGAGTGCATCCTACACAATTGACCCTTTATGGGTGGTGCCGGATATTGCATTTTGAGGCTACTTGCCGAGCGTTGGACATTGAACCTACCTGGGAGAGGTTGAACGTGTTTTATGTTCTTGAAGCAGCACGTGGTGGGAGCGGTTGATTCAGTTTAGGCATTCGCCGGAAAGTTAAACAACTTGTATCGGAGAAAGTGAAGTCCATGTACGAATGGAAAGACAAGTTTTTCTATGTCAACCATGGTGTCATTCCTGCACCTTTCCAATGGATGGTGTTAGGTTTAAAGGAAAAAATTGCTGAATTCCCTCCTATGGTGGGATTTAAAGACCAAGATTGGTACAAGACGCTCTGTGATCATGCTACTCCCTTGATGATGGATGAATGTCTGGAGAGCGTTTTGAATTTGCTGGGGATCAGCCTTATCTGCCCTGAGGGTCAAGACCCAAATCCTCCAAGAGGTATTGAAGTCATATTCGCTTTATTGACTCATATTCTTTCTTGTGTTATTGCTCATATGTTTCTTATACATCCAGATTTCACCCTGTTTCAATTGTTTGCCAAGCACGGTGAGGCAAAGGTATTGTATACTCCAGTTGTTGCAGGTGCGCCGCGCTTGTCTGAGAGAACAAGTGGGAATTTTTTGTTTCCCAATCTAGTAGATCCTCCGAAGCAGTATGTCTGGACAGGTTGTGAACTTAACCCATATTTTTTACTATGATTAGTTTCCTTTTTGTATGCGAAGGAAGCGCATTAGGTACGCGTTCTGCGTACTGATTCAGCGCATTCTTCGTGGTAGGTGCGGGTATACAACTCCGCAGGAAAGGTAAAAATGATGTTGAGGAAGTTACTTCAGAGCGCAAGGAGTCTTTTGGTTAGTCTTTATAACTTCTTAATTCATCCCTCACGCGTAGTTTAATTTTATACAGATGTGGTTACCGCGCCAGGCACTAGTACCTCAAGGAAGCGCGCTGTGGCCAGCAAGAGAGCCAAACCACCCGCTACGCCCATCATAGTTGAAGAAGTTGACGAAGAGTTGACGGAGTCTGACACGGAATTGGAGCATAAACGCGCTAGGCGTTCTTCTCCCATCCACCAGTCGGATGACGTTGCTGAGGATTTGTATCAGCAGAGGATCACCGAGTTGAATCAAAAACAGGTACAAATTTCCCAGTCTTCAATTGGGAATCTAGAGGCCACCCGACCGGAACCTATTTCCGCAGTTCCGGTGAATGTATTTAAACCGTTGACATGGCCGTCCACGGACAAGCTGGAAATTCCTGTTAAACCTCCGCCCATGCGTGAGAATTTGCCGATGAAGACCTTGAGGCATCTATCTGGTACATATATTTTTTCCTCCCTCTTTACATCCTTTGTGATAAATTTGTTAAAATACTGTGAACAACATTTTATGTAGGGCAACATCCTTTTGCAGAATCTCGGAAGAAGCATCCTTCTCTAGCGTTGAAGGATGTATCTTTGTCTGGTCAGCCTACTGATGTGGCCGCGCAGGTGATATCAGTTACAAATGAGACGGTTGTGGATGAAAATTTGTTATCTCAAGCTGAGCCAATCCCGGAGGATTTGGTTGTTGACATGGAGAAGGATGCTATGCCACAGGGTGAGCCTGCCCAAGATGAATTGGTGACTGATGCGGAGAAGGATGTTGGTAAGGGAGTGGATGAGTCTGAAACTCCGAATCTGAACATAGATTGTCTTGATTCGTTGACGAAGTAAGCGCATGAGCCAAGCTCATCGCAGGGATTTGAAGCGGCGCTTGATAGTGGGAAGAAGGATGAAGTTATTGTTGAGAATCCATCCGGCTTCAAGCGCACAGTGGTGGAGTCTGCTGTGGTTTACACTGACGCTTCTGCCAGCGTTGGTGGTAACTCCGGTCATCGACGGAGAATGTTCTCCTCGCGCCCAGCTGACTCCTCTAGACCATATCAACCGCGTTGGGATATCCTGGATACAACTCGATTTACAAATGCGCTCAATGCGCAAGAGTTTGTTATGATGTCCGTTCCTCCTGCGGAACGCGATTACCAGGATAGTGTTGACCGTCGTTCTTTGTTCATTGATATGGCAATGAACCTTTCTTTGGGTGTTAGCGGTCTTGGGTCTCTTATTAGGCGCGAGAATGGGTTTCAACGGGATTACCAGAATTTGAAAGATTCTGAAGCTGCGTTGTTGGGTCGCGAAGAAGGGTTCCAGCGTGCCTGTCATGACATCCGTGCAGAGATTGAGCATCATCAAAAAGTTGCCCGTGACGCTGTTGAGGAGTTGGAGAGAGTGAAGAAGGAGAAAGCTGAAGCTTCTCAGGCTTGGTCCGTAGCTTGTAAGAGGACCAACCATGAAACTGAACAGTTGCGGTCCACCATTAAGGAGTTGAAGCTTGAAAATGCTAATTTGAAGAAGGAGGTGGAGCAAAGTCAGGCAGCATCCGATGAGAAGCAAGCGGAACTCGCTGATGCTATTCAAAAGTATAATGCTCAGCATGATGAACTCCTTCGCGCAACTTCCTCTTTGTCTGATGCGGAGACCAAAATGAAGGAGCTAACTTTGGAGAACATCCAGATTCAAGAAGAAAAAGTCCTGGCGGAATCCTCTTGCACACAGGCCAAAATGGAGTTAGACAAGGTGCAAGCTTTGTTTGGGCAAGCCACTGAAATGGCTGTTGCTGCCAATGAGAGGATTGCATGGTTGATGGGTGATGGAGTTGCTGGGGTAAGTCATAAAATCTTCCTTTTGTATTTTGATTATTGACTTATGCATTTTATTGATGTGATATCTTTTGTTGTGCAGGTATTCAAGCGTGTTTGGAACGATCCTGCGCTGACAGAAGTGATTGCTCGCATTTCCAGTTCTTCCGTGAAGCAAGGGATCAAGCTCAGTTTCTCTGAAGGCTTTTGCCACCATGCTGAAGGCAAGGAGAAGGAGTCTAGACCGTATGAGAATGAGTCATACGATGATGAATTGCTCAAGGCTTATGATGATTACGAGCATCTGAAGTTTGAAGTTTTTGACTTGTTGGAAGCTTGCGTGAAGACTGATGATCCCGCAGGCGAGTTGCGCAATTATTTTATCAAATCTGACCGTCTCGGTGCGGAACTTGCTGAGAAAGCGCAGATGGAAGAGGCAGCCAAAGTACGAGCGACAGATGGTCAGGCTGGAACATCTTCAGCAGCTGGTGATAAACATTCAGAAGATATATCGCAATATCTCAATCTTGGTTGAACAATTTTTATTTTCTTTTTGTGTGTTTTGTACTGTGGAACAATTTATTTTTTGTTTTTGAACTTGCTGCCACGTGTCTTTTTATCTTAATCATTTGCTGATGTCATCCCTACTTCCCATCACCCAAAGCTGACGCATTATCTCATGATTGATGTGATGGTTATGCCGGCGTCTGTCAGGATGACTGTCACGATTCTCTAGGATAATTGAGTGGTTACCATTAATGGTAATTAATGGTCATAACCTCTCTCCTCTATATATAGTAAGTTCTGTTTTACCTTCCTTATCATTTCCCTTGCACTTAAAAATTTATATCTCATTCTCTGCAACAAATGGCTGCAAGCTCTGCTAATAACAACTTTGGTGTTGAGGAGGCTTTGGCGGTTCAGGGGATCATGAGGCTATCACAACCTCTTAATCATGATCCATCTTCCACAGGTGCTCTTGATCGTCTAGCAGAGTATTGTTCATATCTGTTATCCCAAGAGGACATGCGTCCTGATAACTTGGATGATCAGGGTACTTCTGACGGGAAGCCCTTGAAGATGAAGAAGTTGTCTGAGCTGGGGGATGTGAAGAAGACTAGGACCAAGAAGGTTAGGGGTTGAGTTGTCTTTTCCAATATGTTGAAGTTTATTGTGTATAGGTGAAGTCTGTTTTGGATATGCTATTGAGTCAACATGTATGTGGGGTATATTTTGTTTTTTGATCAACCCCAGTTTTGTATATGTAACGGTAATCCATGTATTAGCCGTGTAGAATGTACTTGTTGATCAATGGCTTGTATAATGAATGCTCTTTTTGTAATATAAATGAAGTTGGACATAAAGTCCTTATTACAAAATCATGAAATAGTAGGTTACATGTAGCATATACGTAGTTGAGCTGCATTCCAAGTACGTGGTATTGTCGAACCATCTAACCGTTCTAAGGCATACGCTCCTTTTCCCAATACTTCTTGGACTTTGTAGGGTCCTTCCCAAGTTGGGGCGAGCTTCCCCGGTTTTTCCGCATTTGAAGCTTCGTTATTGCGGAAAACAAAATCGCCCACGCGGAAAGCTTGTTCTTTAACCCGCGCATTGTAATATTTTTCCAGTTGTCTTTTATACGAGGCCTCTCGGACATAGGCCAAATCTCTGCGTTCATCTAAAAAGTCTAGATTCATCCGCAGTTCTTTGTCATTGTCGATTGTCTGCGCGAGTAGTATTCTTGGTGATGGATTTGTAACCTCTGTTGGGATAACCGCTTCAGTTCCATATGTCAGGCTGAACGGTGTTTCCCCGGTGCTTGTTTTGGAAAGCGTGCGGTGGGCCCAAAGGACATGGGGCAATTCATCTACCCACCCACTGCGTCTTGTTCCCAGGCGCGTCTTAATGCCTTCAACAATACTTCTGTTTGCGCGCTCGACCTGCCCATTGCCTTGAGGATGCGCAACGGAAGTGAATATCTGCTTGATTTTCATTGAGTGTAGCCATTCTTGTAAATGTTGGTCCGCAAATTGCGTCCCGTTGTCACTTACAATTTCCATTGGTAGACCGAATCTGCAAATGATAAACTCCCAAATGAATTTCTTGATGTTCCGCCCGTCAATTGTGGCCAATGTCTTTGCCTCTACCCATTTTGTGAAATAGTCGATGGCAACAACTAAGTATTTGACATTGCCTGGCGTTGTGGGAAACGGCCCCACGAGATCTATGGCCCATTTTTGAAATGGCCATGCCGTGGTGACTGGTATCAAGTTGTTCTTCGGTCTAAGTGTTCCGGGCGCATGTCGCTGGCATGCGTCACATTTGCGCAGCTCTTTGACCGCATCGAGGTGCATTCCGGGCCAGAAGTATCCTGCGTTCATAAGTTTGGCTACAACCATCCGAGGGCCTGCGTGCAATCCGCATATGCCCTCGTGAATATCTTTTATTAGATATGTGGCTTCCGCGGAATCTATGCATCTGAGCAATGGTCCGGGATAAGACCGCCGATATAAGGTGCCATCATTGACTTCGTAGTGCAAGGCTTTGTGTTGTAGCTTCCTTGCTTCCGCTTTGTTCGATGGAAGGATGCCCTTAGTTAAAAAGGCCATGATCGGGGTGATCCAGGATTCTTTTCCGGTTTGGATCACATTCACTTGTTTTGATGGAACAGATGGTGTGGTTAGTACCTCGACTCGTATATCTTTCGCCATGTGATCGAATGCGGTGGACGCCATTTTACTTAAAGCGTCCGCTGGCTTGTTTTGGCTTCTGCGGACGTGAGTAACTTTGCAGTAGGAGAAATTATTCATCAACTCCTTGGTGTGTTGCAAGTACAGGATCATGGATGGCTCTCTGGCCTCGTATGTGCCATCAATGTGGTTGGCGACCAACATTGAATCGACATGCGCTTCAATGTGTTGAGCACCCATCTTCTTAGCTATACGTAGGCCTGCGACCAGCGCTTCGTATTCGGCCTCGTTGTTGGTTGTTTGAAAATCCAGCCGAATGGCATAAGTGTACTCTTTTCCTTCTGGGGTTATCAAGCGTAAGCCTGCGCCTGCCCCTTCATCATTGCAAGCACCGTCGGTGAATAATTTCCATATATGAGTTTCGTCGGGCGCAGTCGAATTTGACGATGTTTCATTTACGCATTCTTCGACTTTGTCAGCTGGGACCTCCGCTATAAAATCTGCAAGGATCTGTCCTTTGAAGGATGGTCTTGCTTTATATGAAATTGAGTGCTCGCCCAGCTCTATTGCCCATTTTGCCAAGTGTCCAGAGAGTTCTGGTTTGCGCAGGATATCGTTGATCCGGAAGTCTGTGAGGATATAAATCGGGTGTCCTTGAAAATACCTGCGCAGTCTTCTTGAAGCGTGGATTAACGCGAGAACCAGCTTTTCCATTGTCGAGTAGCGGTTTTCCGCGTCAAACAACATGCGGCTTACATAGTAAATTGGGGTTTGAACCCCCTTTCGGTCAACCATTAGTACTGCCCCCACTGCCTTGTCGGTCACAGACAAGTAGAGGGTGAGTGGCTCTTTCGGTAGCGGAGTGGTGAGCGTTGGCAGGTTGCTCAAACATTTCTTCATGTCTTGAAATGCGGCTTCTGCCTCTTCCGTCCAGTGAAAATTTGATTTCTTCAGACAATTCTTCAATGTGTCCACGAAGGGGAAAGATTTGGACGCGTAGTTTGACAGGAACCTGTTCAAAGCTACAAGTCGTCCCATCAAAGTTTGTACTTCCTTGACTGAAGATGGTGACGGCATCCGCTCAATTGCTTGAACTTTATCTGGGTTTGGCCGAAAACCGTCTTTGGTGACAACGACTCCGAGGAATTTTCCTTCTTCCATCCCAAAAGAACACTTCCCCGGATTCAGCTTCATTCTCACACTGCGCAACTGATCAAAAGTCTTCTGGATGTCAAGTAACATTTGGTCTTCTTCTCTGCTTTTGATCACTAAGTCATCGACGTATACTTCTAAGTTTACACCGATTTGTTTTACAAACGCGGTGTCCATTAATCGTTGATATGTTGCCCCCGCGTTCTTTAGCCCAAATGGCATTTTGGTGTAATAGAAGGTGCCCATGTCTGTGCGAAATGCTGTTTTGTCTTCGTCTTCTTTGGCCATTTGAATTTAATGATAGCCCTTGTAAGCATCCAAGAAGCATTTGAACCTGTAAGGTGCCAAAGAATCGACCTTCAGGTCGATTTCGGGCAATGGGTAACAATCTTTCGGACAGGACTTGTTTAAGTCTTTATAATCAACGCACATGCGCCATGTGCCATTGGATTTTCCCACCATAACTGGGTTTGCCACCCAGGTTTGGTATTTACTTTTGCGCAGAATGCCGGCCTTCAAAAGTTCTGTCACTTGCTCATTCATCGCCTTTGTTTTCTCGGGCCCCATACTGTGCTTTTTCTGGGCTATTGGCTCAGCGTTTTTGTAGACGTTGAGCTTGTGCTCCGCGATGTGTCGCAGGACACCAACCATGTCTGATGGTTTGAAAGCGAAGATATCCATATTCTTCGTTAACAACTGCTTCAAATGGGTGCGAATGGGGTCAGAGATTTCATGGCCGATGATAACTGTCTGTTCAGGGAATATAGGGTTAATAACCCATTTTTCCGGTTCGATTCTGACAGTTGGCCTTGTTTGCTTTGAAGGCCTCGGCGTTTCTGTGGCATGACAAGTTTTGTTTCCGCGTACGAACGCAACCCCTGTCCGCGTCGGGAAACCTGCCATCTGATGTGGCGTAGATGCATTGCAGTTGAAATTCGCCAACCCCTCTCGTCCCAGTAGGATGTCATGTGATGAGTTGACGGGGAGCACTATAAAGTCCCACGTTTCTGTGCGCGTATGCTTCCCGTCTGAGAGTGTGACTGGGAAGGTGAGCGTACCCAGCGGGTAGATTGTCTCGTGGATGAAACCTGATATTGGCTCTGTTGTTGGTGTTATTCTTCTTCTTTTGTCATCTTCGTCCAGCTGGTCAAAGCATTGCTGGTACATTATATCAGTGCTGCTGCCATTATCCAAGAACATGTATCGTGTTCGATAATGGCCAACAACCCCTGTGATGATCAACGGAGCTGTGGAGGAGGCCCCACCATTTACCTTCGGCATTATTACTTGCTCTTCTTTACACGAGTCATCTCTTGCTTCCATGAAAGTTCGCTTATGGCATGCATTTCTGTGTGTCATGTTACATGTATTACGAGAAACGCTATACACGTGATGCGCGTTGAGATTGCGTATCTTTTTCAGAGAGGGCTCTCCTGCTTCCACGTTGTCCCTCTGTTTTCTTCTCATGTTTTTCACCAGGTGCGTTAACTGTCCTGACTTAATGGCATTTTCAATTTCCATTTTCAAGCTGTAACAATTGTCTGTCATGTGACCGTGGTCTTCATGATACTCACAGTATTTTGATCTGTCTACATTCCGCCTGTCACCGCGGAGCTCTTATGGTTTTGGAAATTGAATTTGTTCTGTTTTCAGCACCTCTGATGGTGTTTTGGAAAATGGCGTCCATTCATAGTTCTTCTTTGAGTGTCCTTTATGATCACGGGACCCTCTCAAACTCAACATATTTCTTGCATCTTGTGCGGAGGAATATTTTCCTTCCTCCGCTGTGCCTGAGATTCTTGACCATACAGATTGTTTGCCTTTCCCTCTGTTGTGTGATGATTGATGGTGGCTACTACTCTGGTGAGTGCTTTTGTTGCGATGAAAAGAGCGTTCGGAGGACGCGTAAACTTTAGCAGCTTCAATTACTTCGTCCCAAGCTTGCGGTACGCCGTCTTTTCCGGTTAAACATTTCCTCAGGTCATCATTTCTTACCCCGTGTATGAACACTGCTCGGGTAAGTTCTTCTCCATAGCCTAATTGGAGTGCTTCCTTGTTATACTTGATGATGTAGTCTTCTAGGGATTCGTTCTCGTGGCGTGCGCACAAGAGAATGTGTGCCTTGTCTTTCTTGTGTTTGCGCAGATGTGAGAAGTGATTCTTGAATTTTCTTATAAGGTCATCGAAATCTTCCAGGCTTCCCACAGGCAAACTCTCATACCACACTCTGGCTGCCCCTGTTAATGTTTGCACAGACAGGTGACACCAGGCTTGGACTGGCCATAACTTAGAGCTTCCTGCGCAGTCGAAAGCATGCAAGTGATCATCCGGATCGCGCAAACCATCGTATTTCCCAATGGTGTTTGGTAACTTGCATTCTTGAGGCATCGGTGCCAATGCAATGCGAGCACAGAACTTTGATCTTTCCGCGAAAGTCTTTGGTCTGTATGGTTTATAGAGGTCATCATCTTTTGGTGCCAGACTGCTGGCAACAGACTTGGTGTTCTGTTTTTTGTTGGAATCGTGATGCACTTCATCTTCTGATTCGTAACCGTCTGGTTCATCGTTCAGGTTGACGTGGTCCTGGCCGCGAGTATTCTTACCACGGCCTCCACCACGTACCGCCTGACGAGAACCTTTAGCGTGACGGCCACTTTTGTTTTTTCGAGGAGATTCTGAGTCCTCCTCACTTGTGTCGAAACTTAACGTTTTTTGGACGTTGAGTTTGGCTTGATTCATAATCATTTTCTGATATTCAGCAATTGTTTTTGAAGTTTGCTGGGCCAACCACTCGTCCGGGTCAACCGGAGATAGGTTGATTTTCTTCTTTTTGTTTCCAGCAGATCCCCCCTTGTTTCGGTGGAACTGGAATGTCGAACCCGATTGCTTCTGAGCCACATTCTTCGTGATCGTATTTGGTGTGACATCTTGGATCTCATCGTTGATTGTAGCATCAACCTCAGCATTGTTGTTGTTTGTATCTTTTGAAAAAGCCATGTTGCTAGTTTGAAAGATTTGTTAGAACCGTAAGGGATGGCGCCAATGAAGAAACAAATAGTCTCACCACCGATTAGGGATGATGAGATTATGAGTTACCACAGGGTTGATCCTTCACTAACAGCTACGGCTTGGAGATACCTGCAAATAAGAGTGAAAGTGTGGGTGTGGAGACGACTACACAAGGTAGTAGTTTATAACAAAAACGGGGTGAATGGGGATACTATCTGTTATGATAGCTCTCCAGGTCAGTAGAAAGTGTCCCCTCCTATTGGGGGTGTGACCCCTTTTATAGGAGAGTCCGTATGCCACCATTACCCAAGTCCTAACCGTGGTTAGGTTGTCTCCATCACCCTTAGTAGTGTTAGTAAGGTGATATATGGAAAGCTAAGTTGAAGGGAATAGTGGAACCGAGTACCGCCTTTATTGGTATGGTTACGTGATTCATGCATGGCTATTGACCATGCATGATATTCGCCTTGGCCGGCATATGACCAATCTTTGACTGTTGACCGATCATTAATGAGCTTTGACCAAGTCCTGCGCGTGGCTTTCTTCCGCGTGATGATATTGTGCCGGGTTTGGGTACGCAGAATGGTGTATTCAGTACCCAATCCCATCAGCGTGTGTCTAGTCTCAACACCATCAAACGAGTCAAATGGGTATACCTCTAGGTGTGTAACATCCGTGATTTCACCCATAATTCAATTATAACTTTAGTGACCTAAAGTGACCGTAATCTAAAATAAAATTTGCATAAACCGAAATTTAGCATATGGTTTGGGGTAAGTTTGAAATATTCGAAAAAAAAATCAAAACTCTAGAATAATAAATACATTTTTTTTATGTCGGAATCCTAAACGAATCTAACGTGTTATAAGCCGATCAATTTCTGGCAGTACGGTCTAAATATTTATTCTCATGTACCAAATTATTAATTAATAATAATAGGATATTTTAATATGCAAAGCATGATTATACAAAATGAGTAAAAAAAAAACTAATTAACCACATTTCAAACAAAGTCTCGTTGACTTTGATAATACTAATAAAATAGTAATACATACATGCATATTGATAAGATCCGATTATTGTTGGCTTAGCACTATTCTCTCCTTATTACTCTTAACTAATTACACCAATTATAAATATGGACATATTGCAGAATTTATGAATAATAAACTATTCCCTAATACAAAGCCACAAATCCTTGCACAAATATATGCCAAAATTTTCGGTTGCTATTATTATGATATATAAATATTTTAATATAATACCCATTCATGTGGAAGAAGTTCATCTTCAGCCTCATCACCTCCATGAAATTATGGTGCAAATCAAGGGATTTCTATGTAAACCAAACGACACCTTAATCCTATAAATGATCGACCTTCCTACTCATTGCAATCAACAACCCATCGACCACCTCCCTCGGTTCCTCTCCGTTTTCTGATCACCGGGTTCCGGTGAACAACCCACCACTCTTGTACCACCAAGCAACCGCTGCACAGTGCCACTACATTGCCGATAACCTCCGCAACTGTAAGTGCTGCTGCGTAGTCGTCGCATCAAGTCTTCTGGTCAAATCGTCGACACCAATTTAGGTAACAATCATACCCAAATTCTAATGTTTTTCTCCACTTAAATTAAAGTCCCATGGTTATATGGTTTAAATGGAAGGGATGAACTTATGCCAAAATGAAACTTGGTCAACCAACTATTAATATTAGTGTGATGGCCAAGACAAACCTTCATTGCCTAAATGATTCATGGTACTGTACACATCTTTTTGTTCAAAGAGAAAACGTGGCTTTAGTTTAATATTTAGTAAAAGCTTTTCATATATATATATATATATATATATATATATATAAAGGTGGCTTTAGTTATTTTTTTATCAAATGACAACAACCCTTGTTTCTTGAAATAATAAATCATGAAGTTCATTTTTATAAAATGGTGCTTTTATAGTTGGTGAACAATGGAATTTGAATGTATATTTTTCTTTTGTACGAATGAAAACTTGTTCCGATCCGAATTTAAGTCTTGTTAATAACTGTAGGATTACGCATTTCTACATAATATTTGTGATGGGATTGGGTGCTCATCATTGCGCAGAGCATACCCAAACCCGGATTACAACATCGCGGAATGACTTCTTGCGCAGAAAGTAAACTTCTCCAGCAAGCAAAGCAGTAACGACTCTCCTACAATCACGGAGTGATGCCCGCGCGCGTAAGCGGTAAAAGCGGTAATCGTTCCATGTTTCCTTATTTATGGGTATCTCTTAACTACTTTACTAATATAATCCTTGGGTAGTGGAGACAACCCTAATCGGGCCTGGCCCATTACGATTGGGGTTTTGGGTAATGGTGGCATACGTCCATCTCTATATAAGGGATCATATCCCTAATAGAAAGGACACTTTTGGCTAACCCTAAGAGCTATCACACTTGATAGTATCCCCATTCACCCACGTTTTTGTTATAAACTACTACCTTGTGTAGTCGTCTCCCTACCCACTCAATCTTGTTTTCAGGTTATTCCAATCCAAGAAGTGCTAGTGAAGGATCAATCTTGTGGTTGCATCTAGTCTACCATCCCTATAAGGAGGTTAGGCTACTTGTTTCTTCAATTTGAAAACATTATATTTTTTTAAAGTAAGTGGATGTGTATATATTAGACGTGAATTATATATGCATCATCCTTTGCAAATTGATCTAGATAAAGTTTAGGTTTAGTTGAAGCAATTATTAAAATAATAACAATCATAATATACACTCACTACAATAATAGGTTAAAATTATAGACCCTGAATTATCATTTCAATTTATTAAGGTACACGCATAATTCATTGGTACATGTCGATTTCTTTCCAGAACATCATCAAAACTAATACTAATGTGAGTATTTCCTATCCCCTTTTTACTTTTATTCATTTTTGGGGTGTTACATGTACACTTATACAAATTACAAATACAAGTTCACATTTTTACAATACAATTCTAGTACTATGTGCATTTGCTTACAAACGTGCTTTATGCTTAGACATTACATGTAGAATACATTTGTACTTAGTGAAATCATTAACATTGTACAAGCCGACCTTAACATTGGATAGCGCTATTGGATTGACAACCCGCCTAGGTTAATTCTCCCCCTTTTTCATCGGAGAATCCGTGGTCATTGTTAAGTTATTATCCATTTATTGGATAAGTACACCGCCGTTCATTTAGTACATTATATAGTCACAGGATTGATTTCGCTCATTTGTATGTTACATAGTTTACATAATTGCACTGTAGCTTTGCACTTGAATTGTATAACCTTTTTCCAACTTATTATATGTATTAAATCTAGGAATGCTCACCAACATTTCATATGTTGACAAAACTTATTTTGTACATGTTTCAGGTGCAGTTTGATCTTAGTACTATAGCATTGGACTTTAGTGCTTGCTTTTAATAAGTTATTTCAATTTTCATGTTTCGTTCAGACTTTTGTATTTTTTCCATTTCATCTATGTAAGACAATTTAAATTATTCAATAATATATTTACATTTTAGTACCATGTGCTTTTGAACAATCGTCACTACGTGACACCTCGATGATTCCGCCATCGGTTAGGGTGTTACAAGGTGTAACTCGAGGTTTGTAGAAATATTAAGGAATTCATGAGTATGAACTCATGGTTATATTCAGGAATGAATCCTAGATAAGTCAAATTAAAAAACCATGAAATATTGATTAAGCAAATGGAACGGAATGGGTCAATTTGGGTAAATGCCTCCCAACCGAACCAAGGTATTGAATATTACGAGTTTTCAAAACCGGACCATTAATTTGTATGGTTATGGTGTCGAGAATGGGTTTGAGGTCTCCTAGCTTTAACTTGACCAAATGTGATGAAAAATCTTGAAAAGTGCTGAAATTTAGCTAATGCATAGAAAGGACATATATTTGGAAAGTTGCTGTGAAAAAGTTGCCCTCACGCCACGTGACGAGAACGCTTCAAGCCTTCGCGTGGCGCAAAACCCCTTGGTGTGGTCATACCAATTCCAGTCTTCCAGATCTTATTTTTTTAAAAGGATATAAGGGTTGAATTAGTCTCTCTCTCTCTTTTTTTTTTTTTTGGATTTATGGACTCTTTTAGTGTTTTTGTTAGATGTGATGAATTTTTGAATAGTTGCATCATACTTAAGTGATTGTTTAGCTGATTAGTGATTAGGTTAGGGAATATAGGAGTTATTATTGATTAGAATACTATGGACATGCAGTGATTGAGTGTAAGGGATTAGAGAGACGTGATTATGTTTATATAGTTTAAGACTTTGAGTAGATATTTGTGAGCAATAAGTTTGAATTTAGCTGTATTAATGTTAAATAACTATAAGTAAATGACGGGTATGTTTGGCAAAACTAGCTGGTGGCTGGAAGCTGGAAGCCTTTTAAATATATTTTGTTGTTTGGCAGAGTAGCTGGAGCTTTTAATAAAATGTATAAAATGACCAAAATGTGTATAATTAAAAGACTGTAAAGAAAGTTTTATTTTTAAAATAGAATGGGTATTTGTGTCATTTACTAATTAAAAGCTTGGAGCTAGTAGAGTTTTTTCTTAAAAGCTAGTACTAGTAGCTTTTCACTATAGAACTTTTTTTTCTAACCTAAAAGCTTCCAGCTCTTCAACTAAACAAGACTTTTTATTGAGTAGGAGTTTTTTCTTAAAAGCTTGAAGTTTGAAGCTCCTAAAAGCTCTTTGCCAAACATACTCGACTATTGGTAACTGGTAAGTTCAATTTTGGTTCATGATGGTATGAATTAGAAGTTTTTTTATAGTTTGTTGGTTGTTGAGGGTTGACAATAGATTTAGAAAAGTATTGACAACTATGAAAGATTGTGAGTTTTAGAGTTTTTGTTAGAATTATTGAGATGAAAATAAAAATACATACACTGGAGATCCTAAATCCTAATATTTGAACTAGAATATGTCTATCTCTAGATTTTCATAAGGTATACATTGTTTTTTCTTAATGAATTATACATTCTTTAAGATTAATTATTAACAATGAAGTTATACACTATTTTAGGTTAAGAGTTAACATTGGAGTTATACAATGTTAATTGTTTTAGGTTAGATGCTTCCCAAAGCTTTCCTGCGTGTAAATATGAAACACATTAGTCTAATTCATAAATAAAGTTGAGGCCGGCTAATGTACAAAGCCTTCTTAACCTAAAAGTGTAAGAAGTGATCCTGGCCCTCCATCTCCCACCTTCTGCATTTTAGTAGGGAAACCTCGTACATTAATTACAAACGTTTATCATTAATGGCAGTTATCAATTTGAGGGTAGATCAGACAATTTACAACTCTAAATAATTTGAATTTTTTTTACTATTAGCGCCCAAATCACCCTCATTCATTGACGGTTACAAAGTCTACTAATCATTCAACCCAATTAAAAACACACCATTCGAGTAAAAACTCACCCAAAATTCACAAAAAAAAAAACAGAGCACTCCAAAAACATCTCTGAACATCGCTGATTATAGGAGAATCATGGCTCCAAAACGCAAAACAAGTAAGGAATTGATCATGTTTTTAACTTATTTTTGATCGTATACCAATAATGGTTGCTAATCGTTGGTTTTTAAACCCTAAAACAGGTGAAGGACGAGAAAAAAGAAGCAAGTTGTGTCATGATAGGCCTTCAAAACCAACGAATACAGGTATGATTTATATGAAGATAATACGTTTTATGTTATTGTTAAAGGCGTTTTTTGCTCAATTGAATGATGATTTGAGAGATGAACATTTGGATCTGATTATTGATGCATGAGATGATTTGATGATGTATGTGTTTTAAGGTAGGACAAATGTGATTATATAGGGTTGTTATAAGTTTATGAAGGCGTTTTAGAGGTTTTGATTGAATTAGTAAAGGCGTTTTGCCTGAAATTTGTAAAAAAATATAACTAACATACTGATGAGAGATTATTATGAAGGCGTTTTAGATGATGTGATTGAATTAGTAAAGGCGTTTTGCATGAAATTTGTAAAAAATATAACTAACATACTGATGAGAGAATATTATGAAGGCGTTTTAGATGATGTGATTGAATTAGTAAAGGCGTTTTGATGATGATGTGTATGGTTGATGCTATGTTTATAAGTGACTGCGTTTTGATGTAATAAGTAAAGGCATTTTAAGGAATGAATAAGTAGAAGGAATGTGATTATATATTTATGAAGGCGTTTTAAGGTTTTTTTATAAGTTTATGAAGGCGTTTTACTGATGTCACTGATATATATGATTGTAACACCCCAACCTATGGCGGAAACATCGGGATGTCACGTATTGATGATTGTTCAGTAGCTCATGGTGAATAATAAATTTCATTAAATGATTTAAATAAATTACATACAATTGTTCTACAAGAATTCGTACATCAAATTGAATAAAACTATGCACACATCTTCAAGCATTAATTCGAATCTTCAAACAAGTAGAACCTGAAACATGTTAAGTTGAAAATATTTTGGGTCAACAAAAGTTGGTGAGAATTACATAGGTTTTGATAATTGAATAAAATTGTTGTGCAATTCATGTGTCATGGCAATCTAGTCCATATGTGAAAACATACTAGAAGTAAATCGTGTGCATAATCAACCATTGTGACTGTTGTATTGTGGTACATCCCATATGCTCATGGTTCACTCGTTTATATTGCAGTAACAAACACCCACGTAACCTTTGTAGGAGGCACGTATCCGGGTGGGATTGTCAGTCCAATAGATCTATCAATGTATACCGTTTGGCTGATGAATGTTTATGCTAGAATTGTGCTTACCCTAGTCATGTTCAAGACATAATGCAACATAGAAATACACATAGACACATTGATGATTGAATTGCATAAGTAATGTTGTAACATGTTTCACCCCAAAAATGGTGATAAGTAGAAAAGGGGCTATGTAAAACTCACCTTAGCAAAATGTTATGTCTCGTAAAAAAATAGAATAATGTGTTGTGAATGTATGCGAGGCGAATCCCAAAGACTCAACAACGTAGCTAGTCCAAATTGAAGAAAACGAAAAAGAAAGAATATCAAGCTTCCAATTCGCCAATTACAAGAGCTTATAATCAAAGCTTCAATTGTAGAAGTAATAGACTATAGAAGAAAGGTATGAGGGAAAGTTTAATCGGATTGAAACAATCGATTTAGAGGTGCAAAGTATAATGGGTCATAGGTGGGTTTTTTATACTAGTTTTGGAGTCAATTAGCCATTAAAATTGGTCAACACCATAAAGTAAGGTTTTATGATGAATTGACTATTTGACTAAGACTTTGACTGTTTGACTAAGACTTTGACTAGGACTTTGACTATTTGACTCAAGGCTTTATTACAAAAAAAAAAAAAAATCTTGTATGTGAAAAAAAAAAATTTAGAATCATATTATTATTATTATTATTTATATACATTTATGTATGTATATAAGTTGTGAGTTAGGATAAATAAAGACTTAGGCACATTTGTATAATATTAATGATAAAGGTGTAATAAAAAATATATATATATATAAGGGCTTTTTATGTATTAAAATTTTGGGGAAAATTTTGCGATGTTACAGTCTCCCCTACTTTTAGGAACTTCGTCCCGAAGTTAAAAGAAAAACACCAGGTATACAATTGGTCGACTACCGAAAACCTTGATAAAATTTCTCACTACCTTAACGTACCTGTAAATTCATGATTACGTTCCGGACCGTAATTATCAATTTACCTTACATTTGGGTTTTGCGTCCTTTTATGACTCTACCGATTGTTGAGCAGGTTCGATAGTCTCCACCAGTCGTTGAGCAGGTTGTAGGGCCTCTCCCGACTGTTGGAAAGACATGATGACCTCTACCAATCGTTGAGTAGGTTGTTTGGTAGTCAACTAATTGTTGTACAAGTAAGCAAGTATGATTATAGATATAGCAATTAGTTCACATTCAAACAAGCATGCACTCAGATGTTATGATAATACTTGAATTTATTACTTGAATCAAAAAGTGTCAATACATAGAATTAAAAAGTATACATCATTCAAATGGTGGGGTTTGCTGTTAAGTAGCTGGAGGGTCTTGATCTCGATTTAGTTTAGGGCATCGGTTACGGAAATGATTTGGGTTTCCACATTCATAGCATTGACCATAGTTGTATTTACCAGGATGATTAAGATTAGCAACCTGAGCAGGGTTGGTTGGTGTTAGGGTTTGGGGACTCACGACATGTGTTGACCAGATGGCCATACCTACCACAATTGGTGCACAGGCGACACACTGAAACAGTGGGGTGATGTCGTTTGCATGTGTTACACAATGGAAAGTTTCTTGTATAGGGTTTCTTGTTAGAAGCTTGTGTAGTGAGGTTTACATTAGGATCCCTGGTCTTGCGCTTCTGGTTCTCGGTAGTTACCGCGGCCACAATACTTGTTTTCTCGCCTTTCCGAACTAAGGTCCCGTTCTTTATGTGATTTCCATCGCCATTTCCATTTCCATTGCCGTTCCCATTCATTGGGATGACTTGAGCCAACAAGTTAGAAACCAGAATTGTGATTTGTTGCGCCATTTGTTGGGAAATAATCGCAGCCAGTTGGGCATCAACACCTTTGTTGTTTTTGTTGTTGTTGTGGTTGGTGTTGTGGTTGTTGTTACTTTCCTCTTGGTTTTCACCACTGTTATTGCGAGTGCTGCGACGTGGAGACATGATCTGTAAGGGACACAATGAAGGTTCAATGTGGCATGAAATGAATGAGGTGATATAAGGAATGTAATCATTTATTCATTAATTAAAACGAATAAACGAAAACGTTGACGTATCAAAGATTTCAGATTCCAATAACATAGTGATGACATGCTTTAGCCTATAAGTGAACACTCATCCCGAGAATTCCCAGGTAGGCATCCGGGTCCCTCGTCTGATTGGGATATATGCGCAATGCCAGCCTAGACAGAAGACTCAGAATACAGGCGTTCACCCTTCCAGATTGCACGTGTTCGTTATTAAAATCTAGAACTTCGACGAGATCTCAAGGTGGTTCAGGTTAAACCTGAGGATTTTGTCCTATTAGTCTGAGAGTAGATCCAGTGATGGAGAGCAACCTTCTTGTAAGGATGAAAGTAGGGATAAGAAGTAGGAGGGAGATAGAGAATAGCAAGTAAAAGAAGCAAGTACTGGTTAAATCCTATGGTTATAGACTAGATTATTTTTCTAATAACCTAATTCCCTATAACCATGGCTCTGATACCAATCTGTAACACCCCAACCGATGGCGGAAACATCGGGATGTCACGTATTGATGATTGTTCAGTAGCTCATGGTGAATAATAAATTTCATTAAATGATTTAAATAAATTACATACAATTGTTCTACAAGAATTCGTACATCAAATTGAATAAAACTATGCACACATCTTCAAGCATTAATTCGAATCTTCAAACAAGTAGAACCTGAAACATGTTAAGTTGAAAATATTTTGGGTCAACAAAAGTTGGTGAGAATTACATAGGTTTTGATAATTGAATAAAATTGTTGTGCAATTCATGTGTCATGGCAATCTAGTCCATATGTGAAAACATACTAGAAGTAAATCGTGTGCATAATCAACCATTGTGACTGTTGTATTGTGGTACATCCCATACGCTCATGGTTCACTCGTTTATATTGCAGTAACAAACACCTACGTAACCTTTGTAGGAGGCACGTATCCGGGTGGGATTGTCAGTCCAATAGATCTATCAATGTATACCGTTTGGCTGATGAATGTTTATGCTAGAATTGTGCTTACCCTAGTCATGTTCAAGACATAATGCAACATAGAAATACACATAGACACATTGATGATTGAATTGCATAAGTAATGTTGTAACATGTTTCACCCCAAAAATGGTGATAAGTAGAAAAGGGGCTATGTAAAACTCACCTTAGCAAAATGTTATGTCTCGTAAAAAAATAGAATAATGTGTTGTGAATGTATGCGAGGCGAATCCCAAAGACTCAACAACGTAGCTAGTCCAAATTGAAGAAAACGAAAAAGAAAGAATATCAAGCTTCCAATTCGCCAATTACAAGAGCTTATAATCAAAGCTTCAATTGTAGAAGTAATAGACTATAGAAGAAAGGTATGAGGGAAAGTTTAATCGGATTGAAACAATCGATTTAGAGGTGCAAAGTATAATGGGTCATAGGTGGGTTTTTATACTAGTTTTGGAGTCAATTAGCCATTAAAATTGGTCAACACCATAAAGTAAGGTTTTATGATGAATTGACTATTTGACTAAGACTTTGACTGTTTGACTAAGACTTTGACTAGGACTTTGACTATTTGACTCAAGGCTTTATTACAAAAAAAAAAAAAAATCTTGTATGTGAAAAAAAAAAATTTAGAATCATATTATTATTATTATTATTTATATACATTTATGTATGTATATAAGTTGTGAGTTAGGATAAATAAAGACTTAGGCACATTTGTATAATATTAATGATAAAGGTGTAATAAAAAATATATATATATATAAGGGCTTTTTATGTATTAAAATTTTGGGGAAAATTTTGCGATGTTACAGTCTCCCCTACTTTTAGGAACTTCGTCCCGAAGTTAAAAGAAAAACACCAGGTATACAATTGGTCGACTACCGAAAACCTTGATAAAATTTCTCACTACCTTAACGTACCTGTAAATTCATGATTACGTTCCGGACCGTAATTATCAATTTACCTTACATTTGGGTTTTGCGTCCTTTTATGACTCTACCGATTGTTGAGCAGGTTCGATAGTCTCCACCAGTCGTTGAGCAGGTTGTAGGGCCTCTCCCGACTGTTGGAAAGACATGATGACCTCTACCAATCGTTGAGTAGGTTGTTTGGTAGTCAACTAATTGTTGTACAAGTAAGCAAGTATGATTATAGATATAGCAATTAGTTCACATTCAAACAAGCATGCACTCAGATGTTATGATAATACTTGAATTTATTACTTGAATCAAAAAGTGTCAATACATAGAATTAAAAAGTAGACACCATTCAAATGGTGGGGTTTGCTGTTAAGTAGCTGGAGGGTCTTGATCTCGATTTAGTTTAGGGCATCGGTTACGGAAATGATTTGGGTTTCCACATTCATAGCATTGACCATAGTTGTATTTACCAGGATGATTAAGATTAGCAACCTGAGCAGGGTTGGTTGGTGTTAGGGTTTGGGACTCACGACATGTGTTGACCAGATGGCCATACCTACCACAATTGGTGCACAGGCGACACACTGAAACAGTGGGGTGATGTCGTTTGCATGTGTTACACAATGGAAAGTTTCTTGTATAGGGTTTCTTGTTAGAAGCTTGTGTAGTGAGGTTTACATTAGGATCCCTGGTCTTGCGCTTCTGGTTCTCGGTAGTTACCGCGGCCACAATACTTGTTTTCTCGCCTTTCCGAACTAAGGTCCCGTTCTTTATGTGATTTCCATCGCCATTTCCATTTCCATTGCCGTTCCCATTCATTGGGATGACTTGAGCCAACAAGTTAGAAACCAGAATTGTGATTTGTTGCGCCATTTGTTGGGAAATAATCGCAGCCAGTTGGGCATCAACACCTTTGTTGTTTTGTTGTTGTTGTGGTTGGTGTTGTGGTTGTTGTTACTTTCCTCTTGGTTTTCACCACTGTTATTGCGAGTGCTGCGACGTGGAGACATGATCTGTAAGGGACACAATGAAGGTTCAATGTGGCATGAAATGAATGAGGTGATATAAGGAATGTAATCATTTATTCATTAATTAAAACGAATAAACGAAAACGTTGACGTATCAAAGATTTCAGATTCCAATAACATAGTGATGACATGCTTTAGCCTATAAGTGAACACTCATCCCGAGAATTCCCAGGTAGGCATCCGGGTCCCTCGTCTGATTGGGATATATGCGCAATGCCAGCCTAGACAGAAGACTCAGAATACAGGCGTTCACCCTTCCAGATTGCACGTGTTCGTTATTAAAATCTAGAACTTCGACGAGATCTCAAGGTGGTTCAGGTTAAACCTGAGGATTTTGTCCTATTAGTCTGAGAGTAGATCCAGTGATGGAGAGCAACCTTCTTGTAAGGATGAAAGTAGGGATAAGAAGTAGGAGGGAGATAGAGAATAGCAAGTAAAAGAAGCAAGTACTGGTTAAATCCTATGGTTATAGACTAGATTATTTTTCTAATAACCTAATTCCCTATAACCATGGCTCTGATACCAATCTGTAACACCCCAACCGATGGCGGAAACATCGGGATGTCACGTATTGATGATTGTTCAGTAGCTCATGGTGAATAATAAATTTCATTAAATGATTTAAATAAATTACATACAATTGTTCTACAAGAATTCGTACATCAAATTGAATAAAACTATGCACACATCTTCAAGCATTAATTCGAATCTTCAAACAAGTAGAACCTGAAACATGTTAAGTTGAAAATATTTTGGGTCAACAAAAGTTGGTGAGAATTACATAGGTTTTGATAATTGAATAAAATTGTTGTGCAATTCATGTGTCATGGCAATCTAGTCCATATGTGAAAACATACTAGAAGTAAATCGTGTGCATAATCAACCATTGTGACTGTTGTATTGTGGTACATCCCATACGCTCATGGTTCACTCGTTTATATTGCAGTAACAAACACCTACGTAACCTTTGTAGGAGGCACGTATCCGGGTGGGATTGTCAGTCCAATAGATCTATCAATGTATACCGTTTGGCTGATGAATGTTTATGCTAGAATTGTGCTTACCCTAGTCATGTTCAAGACATAATGCAACATAGAAATACACATAGACACATTGATGATTGAATTGCATAAGTAATGTTGTAACATGTTTCACCCCAAAAATGGTGATAAGTAGAAAAGGGGCTATGTAAAACTCACCTTAGCAAAATGTTATGTCTCGTAAAAAAATAGAATAATGTGTTGTGAATGTATGCGAGGCGAATCCCAAAGACTCAACAACGTAGCTAGTCCAAATTGAAGAAAACGAAAAAGAAAGAATATCAAGCTTCCAATTCGCCAATTACAAGAGCTTATAATCAAAGCTTCAATTGTAGAAGTAATAGACTATAGAAGAAAGGTATGAGGGAAAGTTTAATCGGATTGAAACAATCGATTTAGAGGTGCAAAGTATAATGGGTCATAGGTGGGTTTTTATACTAGTTTTGGAGTCAATTAGCCATTAAAATTGGTCAACACCATAAAGTAAGGTTTTATGATGAATTGACTATTTGACTAAGACTTTGACTGTTTGACTAAGACTTTGACTAGGACTTTGACTATTTGACTCAAGGCTTTATTAAAAAAAAAAAAAAATCTTGTATGTGAAAAAAAAAATTTAGAATCATATTATTATTATTATTTATATACATTTATGTATGTATATAAGTTGTGAGTTAGGATAAATAAAGACTTAGGCACATTTGTATAATATTAATGATAAAGGTGTAATAAAAAATATATATATAAGGGCTTTTTATGTATTAAAATTTTGGGAAAAATTTTGCGATGTTACAATGATGGTGATTAAGAAGGCGTTTTAGTTAATTATGAATGCGTTTTAGCAATGTTAATCAGACTGTCATAATATGAAGTAAAACGCCTTTAGTGACATAATAAAATGCATTAACCCATTGTAGTTTGCAACATGGTTTTATCCTAAATGTAAAATTGTGCATTGTTGTGCTTGTTTTTATGTCTTAAGCAGAACAACCAAAGGATACAGGGTCTGATGATGATTTCCAGACTCCTTTAAAAGATTTGAGAAACTAAAAGAAAGTCATAGATAAACCAAAAAAGGTTGTTTAAAAGGAAAATGCCCATAAAGAGAAAAAGAGAAAGAAACAAAATAAAAAAGATTCAAAGAGTGATTCAGATGATGATTTTGTTAAACCAGCAAAGAAAATAAAAATAAAAGTAGGGAAAGAAAAAGAAGCAAGGATTTTCGTTGAATACCGGGATACAAAATTGAAACTAAGGTGTTCTCCTGGGGAATTTGTAAGGGATATGAAAGAGTTCACAAATGAACAAAAAGAGGCGGTAAGGAGTATGGGATTTGGATCAGTGTTAGAAATCGATATAGATTCAATTCAAACTGGTCTAGGTTTCTGGTTGCTTTCGAATTATGACGAAACAACAAGAACAGTTAATGTTGGGAACTGGAAAATAAAGATAACAAGTTCTTTGGTGCAAGAGTGTTTCGGAATCCCGATAGGGACAATTCCTGTGTTGGAGCACGAAAGGCCAAAAAAAGGATCGGGTTCAACGATAGATGAATTCAAATCTCAATTCAACACATCTACTCCAAGTGTTGGGAAAGTTTTAAATGTGGTTAAAACACTGGTAAATGGTGGGAGAATGTTTAAGCTAAATTTCTTGGTACTGTGGAACACAGTTTTTGACGAGATAACAAAGTCAACAAAAGTTAACCAGAGATTTTTTATTAGTGTGGATAAAGAAGATGATATACCAAACATGAAGTGGTGTTCATACCTACTAGATAGTCTAAACAGAACAAAAGCAGGCTGGAAGCAAGATCAGTACAATAGGCCGATAACAATGTTAACTGTAAGTTTCTGTTATAGTAAAATGCATTTGTTATTTAATAAAACGCATGCATTGTTTATACATTTTTTTAATTATTTAAAACTTAAGTTGTTACTATGTGCAGGTTATTTACACCCATGAATACAACAAAAGGCATAATCCAAAAATTGTGAAGAATCCTGCAATTAGTTACATTACATCTTCATCGTTGCAGGATATGGAAAGTTATATATACGATAATGGGCCTTTAACAGATATCGAAGAAGATGATGATGATAATGTTGAAGGGAATGAAGAGAGTGAAAAAAGAAGTTCTGAAAAAGGTGTAAGCGAAACGGTGAAGGACACTGTGGATGTTTTGGTGGGTCTGCATGAAAAACAAACCGCTGTTGATGAGGAGGAGCTGGATTATGACAACCTAGATTGGAGAGATTTTGACATGGGGACACAAACCCAGCAAATGTTTGAGTATTGTGCAACGCCACCACAGCTGAGTGGGGTTGAGTGTGATAAAGAAGAATTCGACGCAGCTATGAAAGCTAAGAAGGTATATATGTCATGACAAATGGTTGTTTTTTGTAGTAAAAGTGTATATTTGTTTGTAAAACGCATTTGGAAAATACTAAAACGCCTTTGATGTTTTCATGGCAAGTTTGGATGAAAAAAATGGACAGGAACATGAAGAAGTATCTAGACATCCAAGAGTAAATGGATGATATGGTTTCACAGGCAAGAGAGAAGTATTTCTGGTCTAGGGAATTGATCGATAGATGCCAGAAATGGGACGGCATTAGAGGTAAGTCGTCAAAAGGAGACGACGTTGTTAAACAAAAAGATGGCAATGAACATGTGGTCGGCCTAGGAGATGATCAAGGTTTTGAAGACTTGGGAGCGCAATTAGGTGGTGAGGATGATAGGGTTGTTGAAGAAGAACAGGCGGCGGGGATGGTCCAAACCGTGACGACAAAAACATTGGTAGGATACAAACGATATGGGCATGGTAGGAAGAAGAAGGCTGGAGATCAAAGTGGACAGAATGAAAAAGTGGCTGAACAGGTAAAACACATTTGTTTAAATCCTAAAACGCAAGTATTGTTATACTGACATTTTTACAATTATAAGTAAAACGCATTTGAATAAAGTCTAAAACGCATGTGTTGTTTTTTTGTGATAGCTTGTAAATATTGAAGACAACACAGGAGTGGGGCCTGATGAAACAGTTTCAATTGTTAAGAATGTTGATGAAAATGTTGTGGGGGAGTCAGCAAAGGTGGTGGAAGATAATGTTGATAAGGCAAGTGTTGATGAAGACTATGGTATAAGTGATACAACACTTGCTATGATACAAACAATAGAGCCAGGCGTATTTGGTATAAGGGATGCAAACATTAGGATGAACAACAAGATCAAGTCGAAGAACAGGTGAATTTGGCAGAAGTTCTAACCAATGTGCCTTTGCTACAAGTAGAGCCGGAAAAGGATCCAGAAACACCAAAGGATCAAATTATTCAGAAAAAAAAAGGAGGGGACAAAGTTGATGATGTTAATGCTGGTAGGCCAGTCAGAAAGAAGGATCCGTCTTGGGCTTTAAAATCTCCTTACATCGGGAGAAGGGTTTCACTGTTTGAGCCTCTGACAAAAGATGAACAGATGATGGCAGAGTACATGATGGCGCCAACAAGGGAAAAAATGTAAGTGATATGTATGAGCTTAGATTATAGTTTGTAAATAACTAATATTTCGTTTGTAACTTTCAGGAAAGTGGTCTATAATTCAGATGGGGGGACGTCGGTATATAAGGCTGTTCTGGAAAGTTTCTACCCCGGTATATGGTTGCACACTAACGCAATGGATGCATATATAGAGCTCCTCAATTATGAGGAGAAAAAAGTGAATGAAGATGGAGTGTACAAGCTTTATTGCACCACTACAATGATGGTAAAAAAATAATAATGATTAGTTAAAACAGACAGTAAAACGCATGAATGAAAATAGTAAAACGCATGTGTTTATTTGACTGGTTGTTTTTTGATATACAGCCAGCAAACTACTACAAGCAAGGGGTTTGTGAACATGATAGGGTGAAGGTTTTTAAAAGCAATTTGCAACATCTGATGCAGAAGTTCAATATCAAAACTCTGGATGAATTTGACATCATTATAGTGCCATTGCTAATAAAGGGTCATTTCTATCTTATGTGCTTTGATATAAAGAGTGGCTTCATTGAGTTAATTGACAACTCAAAGATTGAACCAGATTTTCAGGCAAGATATGAAGAGGTGCCCGAAGTCCTGGTATGTAAAATTAGTAATTAATTAATAAGAAAAAATATGTTATTGTGAATAACTTAACTTTGTCTTGTTTTATTGCGTGCAGAGACACACTTTCTACTTAACTTTGAGAACATTGTGTGAGAGGAGCATAGGAATCGAGAGGATTGAAGGGGGGACAATACATAGGAGAGAAATGCCATGGAGGACTGAGAATAACAAAGAAGACTGCGGTATATTCGCAATACGGCACATGGAAACGTATAAAGGGAATAAGGTATGGAACGCCGGTTTTGTTAATGAGTCGCAACTACAAAACAAGCAGCTAAATGCGTTGAGGTTCAAGTATGTTGCAAAATTGATACTAAGCGAGCACAACATGGCAAGGGATGACATTATTGAAGAAGCGCATAAGTTTAGCAAACGACCTTACAAGAATAAGATGCTTCAAAATGCTAAAAAGAAAATGAAGACTCGAGTAGATAGTGTGAGCTAAATGTTTTTAAAGTTTGTTATGGTATACATGAACATCTGTTGTTTCTTTTGTTAAAATGAATGTTTCTGATTATCTTTGTTTTGAGTTTAGTATATGGTTTATTTTTAACAGTTTTTTTAAAACGCATGTGATGAGGACTAAAACGCACTATATAAAAATAAAAAGGTAATTTAGTAAAACGCCTTCATTATTAGATAAAACGCAAGTACATTGTTATTCAACACATTTTACATAGCAAAACCAAACAAAAGCAACATATACAAAACACATGGGGTTCAAGTTGGAGAAAGGTAACATAGAAGCAAGGTTTAAAGTGATTTGAGAAACTTGATCTTCATTTCCATTGAACACCTCAAAAGTGCAATGGATTTAGTAAGCTCTTCGACAAGATTCGTATCTCTTTGTTTTGCATCAATCATGAACATCAATGCCAATTCATGAAGACTAGAATCTGGCATCGCCTTGAGAATGTTGCAAACCTCATCTTTTCTGGACATGCGTTCATGGACATTATTCAAATCATCCATCAAAACACTCTCACAAGAATGATCCTTGATATGTTCTTCAATCCTCTTAATAAAAAGGGATCTTGCAGAGGATGATGATGGAGAAGACATTGTTGTTGTAAAAATATGTTTATGGTGTAAAATCAAAATGTACATATTGATGATCATATAGAAAAAATAATATACAAAATGACAAAATAGAATCACATGGGTTACTATACAAAAGCAGTTGTTCTGTTTGACTGTATAAAATGCTAAAACGCATGTACCAATTTCAAAAAATAATAATTGGTATGGACAAACACTAAATGACATTACATATTCACATGTTTTACTGTTCTTTGCATTCTTAATATATAAAAATATTAAATTTTGTGAAAAATTAAAAAAAAATAGTATGAAAATATGGTAAAATGTATAACTATGACAAACCTCTGTATTTTCATTTTATACCAATAAATGAAAAAAAAATTATTTTATTTTGCAAATTGTTGTGATTTGATTGACAATTAGTAAAAATTAAATACTTGTTATAATGTTCAACTACCAAAAAAAAATGATTGTATTTTGCAAGTTGGTATGATGTGATTGAGTTTGAATCAAAATTAAATACTGGTTACAATATTTATTAAACTCTGTACATAAAAAGCATATAGTTAAGATAACAAAACGCATTTGGTTCGATTATAACCAATATGAAATGCATGTTGTTGTGATGTGATTGATATCTAAATAGAATTAAATGTACTCTTACTATCTTCAACTACCATATCATCAATTTATTAACCTAAAAAAATTCTCTATATAACGTGAACATAAAAAACAGAGCATCACAACAAGATCTCGTTTAAGAAAAAAAAACAGTATAACAAGAATGGAAAATAACATTGAGAATGCGATCAACAATATCCAGGTGAAAACAGTGATCATGGTTGATTCTTCAACTGAGGTAAGAAATGATATCAAGGCATCTTCTTCTGTTATGTGTATTCAACAGGATGTACTGAGGCAGGCGAAAAAAAACCTTGATGTCCATGAAATGCTACTTGGTGAACCAAAATCAAGCTTCAGGGATGAAGCTTTAGAGCTGATCAAACAACAAGAATCTTTTGATGATTTGATCTATCACAGTCTGAAGAACAAAGAAGAAACCATCTGGTCAAACATGGAAAGTAAGAGGAAGGGGAGGGATGAAATCTTAAACAACAAAGACTGAATGGGGTTGGTGGTTTTGATCAGATGGTAGTTTTTGGTGGTTTGTAAATGTGGTGGGTGGTTTGTTGGTAGTTTTTTTGGGTTTTAAGTTAGTATGTTTTCTTGGATGTTTAAAAATGGGGCATGGATGGTGATGTATGCCATATGTAAAATAGTAGCAAGTATTTAGCTGTGTGTAATGAATGATTATATATATATATATATATATATAAGTGTTTATTAGTAAAACGCATCTAATAAAACAATAAAACGCCTTCAATAAATATGATAAAAAAATATGTAAAATCTATATAAAAAATTACTAAAACGCATTCAATAATCACAAAACGCATTCATTAAAGCACTATAAATCTGCAACTGTTTATAGTATGCTAAAACGCATGCATTATTACTAAAACGCAAGCATTAAAAATAATAAAAAATCAGTCCTCATCCACTTGGTCTTCAACTCCTTGATGATCAACTCCTTGGTCTTCTGCATTTTCATCTTCCTCATTCTCATCTTGTAGCATTGTGGTTTTTAACTTGTGTTTCCGACGATCATGTCCTACCTCCCCACAAATGTTACATGTTCTTTTCCTTTTACCCATACGACTTATAGCTTTTTCTTTGTTGGATTTAATTCGCTTGTGTGAACCCCAACCTTTATTTTTGATACCATTTGGCAAACAGACAATAGTATCCGCCGGCTTGTCATACCCAAGCAAACTAGAGTATCGATCGTACTTCTTTTGAGTTGGTCTACTAAACCGACGTTCGTCCACCTTGTTGATCATTTCTTTCATTTGCTCATTGACTAGCTTTAATTCCTCTAAGTCTGTGATCAAATTATTTGCAAGGTATTCACCGGCGAAAACAACTTCCCTAGCAATCTTTATAGCTTTTTTGCTTTTGTCATCACCAAACTCATGTAACTCAAATGAATGGTTTATCTCATTCGGGACAACATCTTTTGTCCACCTCTTCAAAATGTATTTCTTCAGGAATCTTTGGATTCTAAATGACCGAAGAACTAGAAAAATATGCCTACATAGTAAACCATATTGTTCAAACCTTTTACACGTGCATAATGTAGTGACATCATCACCATCCTTCTTGAAAAGCACCTGTAAAAAAATTTATACTGATGTATTAAAACGCATTTTGAAACATTGTAAAACGCATGTATGTACATATATTGGATCATTAAAATGGGTAAAAATGGAAACTACTAAAACGCGTGTATAACATTCATAAAACGCACTTACTTCTAGAAAACCTTGCCCATATGCTTTCGGGTCATCCACAAAGAGTTTAAAAAATACACCACACCTTTGTGTCTGAACAGGTACCAAACTATCAAAGGCAGCATAAATCTCCTCTTGTATATCAAGGAATATAGACCTCGTGAAAATTTGTGATGCTTCCTTCTCGATGGGAAAACTAGTCCAAAAATCAGGAATAGTGTGCCTTGAATCATGGTCGTTTTTCCTATGATTAAACCTCTGAGCTTCCATTGAAGTCTCAAAATGGTTCAAAAACTCGACAAGCGTCAGCTGGTAATTCGCCGCTTGACAAAAAAAAATGATTCTCACTCTCTGATCTAGATGTTGTCCGCATTAGACCAAACATCGGTTCATCACGGTAATATGCGGGAATACACATTGTTCTCAAGTTAAACATATCCGTCAACCAAGTATTATCCGTAAGCTTGAAATCATTCATCACAAGATCCCATTCAAAATCAAATTTCTCGGGACCAATTGAGTCTGTCCAAACGATGTTACAAATTCGCCGCTTGAACTCATCATCGCTGCATAATGTGCCACCAACCTAAAAATAAAAACACATCATGAAGAATATAAGACTTTATACAGACAAATTTTAAGAAGAGAAAAAAAAACAGTAACACGTGACAGTAAAACGCAAACATAAAGTGACAAAACGCCTTTATATAAATGATGAGTAAACAAATCTTAACATAGACAGTAAAACGCATGCATGTAGGTAGTAAAACGCATTAAGAACTTTTAGAATACTTGCCTTATCAGACACCTTTTTCATAATGTGCCACATGCACAACCTATGCCTGCTGGTATCAAATACCTTATGAATTGCATTCTTCATTGCTGGATCTTGATCAGTGACTACAACTTTTGGTTTCTTACCAAAGGATTTTACAAAAACTCCCAATAACCAGGTGTACGATTCTGTTGTCTCCGAAGACAACAATCCAGCCCCGAGAGTTACATTTCTACAATGATTGTCAATTCCTGTAAAAGGAACAAAAACCATTTTGTACGTGTAAAAAGAAACATGTGACAGTATAGCATTCTAAAAATGATGATGAAGGTTATTAAAATAGGTTAAAAAAATGGACATACTTGTTTGTATTAAAAGTTGCATCGAAAGATATGACATCGCCAAACTCCATGTAGTTCCTTTTACACAAAGCATCAGCCCAAAACAGACCAGTGAGGGCATTCTTATCATCAACCGAGTACTCAAATGAATAATCAGGAAGATACTTTTTCTTATCCTTCAACCTCGAAACTGTAACACCCCAACCGATGGCGGAAACATCGGGATGTCACGTATTGATGATTGTTCAGTAGCTCATGGTGAATAATAAATTTCATTAAATAAAATTAAATACGTTACATACAATTGTTCTAAGAATTTGTACATCAAATTGAATAAAACTATGCACATATCTTCAAGCAAATCCTCAAGCAAGTAGAACCTGAAACATGTTAAGTTGAAAATATTTTGGGTCAACAAAAAGTTGGTGAGAATTACATAGGTTTTGATAATCGAATAAAATTGTTGTGCAATTCATGTGTCATGGCAATCTAGTCCATATGCGAAAACATACTAGAAGTAAATCGAGTGCATAATCAACCTTGTGACTGTTGTATTGTGGTACATCCCATACGCTCATGGTTCACTCGTTTATATTGCAGTAACAAACACCCACGCAAACTTTGTAGGAGGCACGTATCCGGGTGGGATTGTCAGTCCAATAGATCTATCAATGTATACCGTTTGGTGATGAATGTTTATGCTAGAATTGTGCTTACCCTAGTCATGTTCAAGACATAATGCAACATAGAATACACATAGACACATTGATGATTGAATTGCATATAGAATGTTGTAACATGTTTCACCCCAAAAATGGTGATAAATAGAAAAGGGGCTATGTAAAACTCACCTTGGTAAAATGTTATATCTGTTGAAAAATTGAATAGTGGTGTTGCCCAAATGTATCAAGTATCACCCTATAATAAGGTAATAAATATGTCTATGTCTATCAAGTCTACAATGTATAAGTTTCTAGGGCTTCGAATTGGGGATAAATGCTTGTTTGATTAATATCAAAAAAAATGTTTGATAATTGAGGGAATATTAATAAATAAATAACCAAAAATCTTTTTAGGAAATTTAAAGTTAAGATGGTCACAATAATGTATTTAAAGTGTAAAAATAATTTTTACAAAATTATTTTCTTTAAAATAGAATATTAATTCTATTTATAACAAATTGACAAAATTTAACTTTAATATCTAAAAATATTAAAATTAAAGAATTATAAGTTTAAAATTTATATTTCTGTTCTAAATATTCAGAAATAATTTGTATAAAATTTTGGTGCAAAAATATTAAACATTGGATTTATTATGATTTAATTATGATTAAAACAAACAAAAATTGATTAAAAATATAAAATAAATGATTTTTCAGAATTAAAAATCATTTCAGTAAAGTTTATCATTGTACAAACTCAGGATAATTTTTGTGGAAATTTATAAAATTGTTTTGATATTTTAATGGAATTTTATAAATATACTAGAATAAAATTGATTTAATTATTATATATATTAAATAAATTAATTTTTGAAAACTAAAAAATTGTGAGTGAAACTTTTTCATCAGATTTACCTAAGATAATTTTTTGTAGAATAAATAAAAGAGTTTTGATAATTTAAAATGAATTTATAAGATTATATGTATAATATATATGTATTTGTTAAAAGGGAAAATGGAAACAAAAAAAAAAAGGCCACTGCTGGGACTCGAACCCGCGTGGATCATGGAGTGTGCACCAGACACAACCACCTGGTCCAGGCCAGTGGTTGTGTTTGGTTGCTGTAAATTTAAAATAAATATAAACGGAAAAAAATGTGTTCTTCCCCAAAATTAAATTTCGAAACCCTAATTATTCAATTGATCAATCCACACATCAATAACCCAATTATCCATAGGGCTATTGATGTGTGGATGCCGAAGATAAAAACCCATCACAAATATTACACTTACAATGTTCGATTGTGCACGATTGAATGGTCAATTCAAAAAGTCAAAGTACGATCGCAAAACAAGAACAGCGTGTAATTAAGAAGAAATGGAGGTTGAGAGAGATGAAGTGGCGAGTGTGACTGTCCTACAATGATCAATTTATATTGTTATGCTCTGGATCGATGAAATGGTAAGGGTTGACCACACATTCAATGATACACGCGTAATAAGTAAAATTGGTAACAATTGATGATCAATCAACGTGTTGCTGAGTCATAGAAAGGCCGAAAATCATGTATTCCTACCATATTGTGCGTTTGATTGATAAATTGTGGGTCTTGAAGTTGACTGCGAGCCGCCCCTTGTGCAGCGAAGTAGCAGCAGCAGGCTATAAAGCCCTTTTATACAATTAGAGTTGGATTTGAAACAACATTAAGCTGTGGCCCAGTGGTGATTGATGTGTGTGTGTGTTGTGTGTGGGCCGCTTGCTGCTCGGGTTCGAAACCCAGCAGAAGCAAAACCCTTTTTTTATTTTTTTTCTAATAACAGTGAGAGGAGGAGAGGTGGAGATGAGGTTTGGGCCGGGTTCCTGGTGGGCGGGTATCAGTTTGGGCTTCCAGAAATTTCAAAAGAAAAAGGGGTGGGCTTAGTCATAATTATTTTGCGTTTGATCCAAAATGAGCATGTTATGTTTGTTATTATTATTTTTTTTAAAATAATATATGCATTTATATATATATATATATATATATATATATATATATATATAAGTTGTGTGTATAAAAAGATGTGTAAAACGAGGGCTTTGTGTATAAAAATTTGGGGAAAGATCTTGCGATGTTACAGAAACTATCAAGTCGGCGTCATTGATATATTGTAAAATACATCTATTTCCAGTGTAAAATTTGTATAGTTTTCAAGTCATTTAGTTTTTGTTTTTATTAGTTTAGGCTTGTACCAGTATATTTTATTTAGTATAGGTTTTTTTATATTTTTATTAGTTTTGTGTCATTTTTATTACTTATGTATTTATTTTATATTTTGTAGGTGTTCATGGACGTTGGAGCGTAAACGAGCACCTTTGGCAAGTCAAGAACACCCGAGTCTAAAGCACGAAGTTATAATACTATATAATAATAATAATAAAATAATAATAGTAAAATAAAAAGTTAAAACTAATGTGACTTATGTCACGTTTGAAGCTCAGGCCCAAGAAGTCAATACATATGATTGGTAGGGCATTATTATAAATGGAGAAGGTGCCACAATATTCTGGGAGAGGCTGCGTAGAATTTTTTTAGGAGAGATTTATTTTCGAGGTTGGAGAGACAGAAGCGGCGCACAAAAATTTTTTTGGAGGATCGTCGACATCAATCGAAGGACAGGAGGTAGACGAATTTTGAATATTATTTTAGAGTGGTGGTCAAGGTTGAGGCATAGGTGCCAGCACGGGTCGGTTCTAATCCAACTATTTATTATTTATTTATTTGAAAACTCGTGTGAACACCATGAATATGTTTTGCTTTTATTGTTTTGATTTTATCATGACTTTTATTGGCTAAACCTTTTTGCTACCTAGGTTAAAGATGATTGCACTTGAATGATTTATTTTCTTTTGGTTTTGGAACTTTTGGTTGTGGATGAATTTTATAGTAAAGAACTCTTTATTTTCTGGTTTGATGTGTATGCGTATTTAGTTTTGTTTAATTAATTTTTATAAACTCCACTTGCGTTTTTGTGAATGTCTTTCATGTATGAATGCGAGTTAGGTTGCGGACTGGGTGTTAGCAACTAGTTTATGGTTAATTCTGCAGGTTATCCATAGTAGTTGTAATTGTTAGTTAGATAATTCTAAGTGTTCTACCAATTCTCAATAGCTGTGAGGTGCGAGATTGTTGGTCTGTCTAGGGTGTTAAATTGCTAGTTCTAGAGGCTTTGTGAGAAGATCTTCCTAGTTTCCCTAGCATTCCTTGTAGGCCAAGTCTTATCAGAAATATTGTAGTTACCCCTTGCACTTTAGGGTGTACTGTGACTTTCGCGCTATGAGGTAGACTGTCTAGCGGGTACTTTAAGATTCGAGTAGGTAAGCCTGTGAGGGTAACCTCTCAACCTGTGGTTTAACAGCACAACAATATTCTAGGGTTTCCCCTTGAGAAGGGTCGAGGGTGTCTAGTTTATTCTTGATGTTTAGTATTTTAAGATCCGGTTCCACACCAGTTCCATAGCCATTAGAAGCTTATCATTCATGTGTAGGATTCTAGCCTAGGTAGTGCCTTCCCATCCATCTGATCTCAGTTTCAGTCTCCAGTTTGTGTATTTAGTTAATTTAGTTTTATTATTTTATTTATTTGAATTAGTTTGATAGAAACCCCCCTTAAGCAATAAAACAATTTAAGTCAGTATTTAGGATAAGTAATCGACTCTAGTTTACGTTTTCCAGTAGAGTCTCGTGGGTTCGATACTCGGACTTACTTTAGCTGTATTGCACTGACCGGTACACTTGCCGGTTGTGTGGTTTAGGTTTAGAGAGTCTTAGGTTATAAATTTAAAACTTAGAGTGTCTAGTTTAGGTTAATTTAGTTAGTTTTTACTAAACCACTTTGAGCACATCAAGTTTTTGGCGCCGTTGCCGGGGACTCTTGGCGATTGCGTTTACTAGCTTTGATTACACTTATCTGCTATATCTGTGCTACTTGTGTTTTGTGTTGAGTCTGTCTTTTTGTATAGTGAGTCGTAGGAGTCTAATTGTTTGTGTGTTTTAATTTCTGTCGAGTCTGTAAATATGTTTGAAATTTGTGGAGGACCCTATTTTACCGTTAGAATTCCACAAAATGCGGGGTCCTCTGCACATTATTGTGCTAATTCCTTTGTGCAGCCGCAGCCATACTATTCACAGGGGTGTCCTACATATTATTATGATGACTCGTATCAGCAGCCACAATATAATCAATATCCTGATCAATTTTCTGGAAGCACTTCTTGTGAGGATAGTGGTAATGATTGGAGTAAAATAGAGAGTCTGTTGACATTATTAGTTGCTAAAGATGAAAATACTCAGAAAATGTTAGCAGAGCACGACACCATCCTGAAAAACCGACAGACTGCTATTTTGGATCTTCAACGAACATTAGAAGACATATCTAGGAGATTAGATGAAGAAGAAGAAAAAGAAAAAGTTCTGCAAGAGCAGTCGCCGAAAGTCGGTTATACATATGATAAAGAGGGCAACTACCTCGGGTACATGAACGCTCGAGGGGAGTTGTTCCCAACGTTTCCAGAAGAAGGGAAAGAGCCGATCATG
Organism: Ambrosia x helenae; assembly: GCA_030844895.1. NCBI lineage: Eukaryota > Viridiplantae > Streptophyta > Magnoliopsida > Asterales > Asteraceae > Ambrosia > Ambrosia x helenae. The sequence goes on from CM061230.1 coordinate 36,069,286, forward strand.
GAATATGCAGACGAGTCAGATGAAGAGATCATCCCAATCACGGAGACGAAAATGGACGTTGAAGTCCCACCTCCGGTGCCACAGGTTACTATATATGATTTTGGGAGTGACTCTGACGAAGAGGACGACGAAGAAGAATGGGCGGCGTATCAAAGGTCGTTTATGGGGAAAGAAGGGATTGAAGAAGAAGTGGAATTGGGAGATTCCGTTGATATGATGTTTGGTGCAGAGGAAGACAATGAGATGGGTGAGAATTCATTGTCTGAAGAGGATGAGTTTTTAGATCTGGAGTTAGAGGGTTTGCCTGTTTATGAAGATTTAGGGGAGTCTGATCCCGATGGGGATATAGCATACCTAGATGCCCTACTTGAAGGTGAACCGACCGACATGACAGAAACTGCACCAGTTGAAAGAACTATGTGTGGGGATCATCCCATGGAAATGGTGGAAGAAGAAGCGTACCATAGCTGGCCCGTGGTATTAGTGATAGATGGAATTTCAAAATCAACAACACCACGGGAGAGGGCAAGGAAGAGAAAAAGAAAGGATCGGAACCGGAAAAGGATCGAAGACTGGCACGAGTTGGAGAAGAAGAAGCCAGTGAATGTCAAGCACGACCAGTCTATTTGCTACATGCCACGCATCCGGTTAATTCCAGGTAAGTTTAAGTTTTGGTGGTCTGACCCGTTAAGAACTGTTAAATTACTTTTCAATTCCACAAGTAAATATTTAATTGTTAATAAGAGTCGAGTGGAATTAAACGGGTTAGATAGGGTCCAGATAAAAGAGAAGCCCCCTGATTAAGTTTAAGTGTGGGGAGGCTATGTAGATTTGTAAATTTATAGTTATACTTTTTTTTCTAGCTTTTCATTTTTTTTATTATTATTTGTGGTCCGTCCGTCGGTCGTGGTTCATAGTTTTTTTTTTTTTTTTCTATTTTATCTTTGTTTTTGTGTCTTTGAGTCTGTTTGCAGGTTTGCGTGTTTGTTTAGGTAAAGGAAATTTCACATGAGCGGGTCCCATGTATTTATCTTTATATATTTTTTTATGATTGAGAATTTTGATGGAGGTTTGGGTAATAAGAGAATTTTTCTTAAAAAAAAAAAAAAAAAAAAAAAAAAAAAAAAAAATTAATCAACTTTCTGTGAAAAAAGACTTTTCACGTAATGAGATGAGTCTGGGCTGACCTGTTCGCCTCATGCGACAGCAATTACCCCGGAAAGTTATATTTTTTTCGCTTGCGACGCGTGTTGTGATCACCAGTGTCCTTCACGTTGAGTGAGAACCGTATTTTTTTTTCCTTATACCCATTTGGTTCTACCACCATTCACCGCCATTTTGCCAAGCAGGTACGTCTTCTTGTTTGTTATTATATTATGAGTCTAAGTTAGTAGTTTGAGTCTTTTTATTTTTGTGTGGTTCGGTATTATGCTCGGGTTTTGTTTGTTTCGTTTTGCGCAGGTTTGGATTGCACCGCCCGTACTCAATCTCCATTCGGGTGATTCCGGAGCTGTTATTATTTATCAAGGCAAGCCCAGAGTTTACCATTATGTCAGAGCCGATCGCGAATGAAATGCTATACGATCGAGCTAGATTGGACTAGAGTTTTTGGAGCTTACGCGTTATTTTACCAGCTAAGTCCTTTCAATTTGCCCTTACTTTTATAATTTTTGTATTCGGAATTTATTCTTTTGTTTTGAGTCGTTTTCTATTCCTACATTGAGGGCAATGTAAAGTTTAAGTGTGGGGATGGGAAACTGTCGTTTGGTTTGTATATAGAGTCGTTTTGAGTCCAAAAAATTAAAAAAAAAATCAAAAATTAAAAAAAAAAAGTCCCTGATTTTGAAGTTTGCATTATATAAAATATGGAAAATGATAGGTAAAGTTAGGTGTCCGGTTTTCAAATAGTATGTATAATAAGAGATTAAAATTGATTGAAAACGTGTCTGATTTGGGATATGTGGGTAGGCTCGGCCGGTAGAAAAGTTTCCTTTGAAAAGTAATAAATTAATTATGTTAGGCTATTTTGTGGGTTCTCATCTAGGAGAAACGGGGAGACCGAAACCGCCAAAAATAGTATAAGAAGCACCGTTATAAGTTTAAAGCCGTTAGAATTTCTAATCACTTTGAAAAAAAAATTATTAGAAATCAAAGCAAAAATGCTGAAGCTTAAGGTGCCTGGCCACTGGGATAGCGACTTGGATTGGTCACACCCTCTGAGTTAAGTATGCTGAGATGAAAAAAAAAATGCTGAAGCTTAAGGTGTCTGGCCACTGGGATAGCGACTTTGATTGGTCACACCCTCTGAGTTAAGTATGCCAAAAAAAATGATTTTAAATTCTCTTGGTTTTCTACATAAGACGGTTGGGAAATGGTCAATTGGTCGTTCCTTTAGCTTCATAAGCTTGAGGCGGGATTAGGAGGAACTGTGACTTCCTTCGAGTGAGACCCTAGATAGACTAATCAACATGAACTTAACATAAATAAAAAGGGGCTTGGAAACCGGTGTGGGTTTAAGAGGATCAATATACCTGCAATCGCAATCAACACGTTAGTAGATTATTAATTAACCTATGTTTTGAAACTGGATGTAAACCTAACTGTGATTCCATAGCATAATTTTTTTTCAGGGACGAAAAAAGATAAATGTGGAGCGTAAACGAGCACCTTTGGCAAGTCAAGAACACCCGAGTCTAAAGCACGAAATTATAATAGTATATAATAATAATAATAATAATAATAATAATAATAATAATAATAATAATAATAATAATAAATGTGACAAAGAGTCACGTATGTATTAATGGGCCATGGCCCCATATCCAAAAGGGCTCCATTATTAATTGAGGCAACAAGAGGAGGCGGAAATTGTCTTGGGGAGAAAGGAATCAACAACCGGGCGATATATTATTCTTTAATGAGATACATCGGCACATTATTTTTTTTCTGGAGGGCGCATTATTTTCGTGTAGAGCAGCAGCAAAGAGAGACCATTAAAAATATTAGTAGAGAGGGCAAGCCAAGGATCAAAGGTTCTAAGCCAGGGAGCGATTATTCGGGTGTCAATCATTCGGTTTTTTCGTTCCTTTATTATCTTTGTTCTATACAATGATTGCTGAATTTTTACTTGTCTTTGTTTCTCTTTTCAAGATGATTTGTGGCTAAAACTTTTATAGCTACCTAGACTAAGACAAATAACTATGTTTTGATTTGCGTTTTCTATGGTGTTTGGAACGTGTTTTGGATTTATGATTCAGTAAAGATTTTGATTTCTTTAGATCTAGTGTATGTGCGTATCTATTATTTTTTAATTGTCACTTATTCACTCCACTTGCACTTTTGTGAATGTCTTTCATGTATGAGTGCTAGTTAGGTTGCAGACTTTGTGTAGCAACTAGTTTATGGTCAATAGTCGCGAGTTTACCATAGGAGTGATATTTGGTGGTTAGAAGATTTTAGGTATTCTTCCAAGTTCAATAGCTGTGAGGTGAGGACTTGTTGGTATGTCTAGGTTGTTAGATTGCTAGGTTAGAGGCTTTGTGAGAAGATCTACCTAGTTTCCCTTTCAGTTCTTGCATATCAAGTTAGATATAGGCTTCAATAATTACCCCTTGCACCTAGTGTAGTGAGGCTTTCGCGCTGTGAGGTAGATTGTCTAGCGGGTACTCGATCATAAGAGTTAGATAACCTGTGAGGGTTTGTACTCCAACCGGTAGTTTAACAGCACAACAATATTCTAGGGTTTCCCTTTGAGAAGGGTCGAGGGTGTCTAGTTTATTCTTGATGTTTAGTATTTTAAGATCCCGGTTCCAAATCAGTTCCATAACCATAGAAGCTTATCAGGCATAGTTAGGAGTCTGGTCTAGGTAGTGTCTTGTCATCATCTGAATTCGGCTCAGCTAAGTTTGTGTCTCTAGTTCAGTTTAGTAAATTTTAGTTATTCTTTATTTTATTGCAATTTATTTTTCAGCAAAACCCCCCTTTAAAATAATAAATTAATTTAATAGATATTTAGGATAAGTAATCGAGTCTAGTTTTCGTTTTCCATTAGAGTTTCGTGGGTTCGATATCCGGACTTACTTTAGCTATACTAGAGTCGATAGGTTCACTTGCCTGTCAGTAGTTTAGTTTTAGAGAGTCTAGAGTATTACTAGGTGTCTAGTTTTAGGTTTAATTTAGTTATTTTTATTAAACTACTTTTAGTACATCAAGTTTTGGCGTCATGCTCACCAATAAAAGAGTTCAAGCCACCCTTAAAGTTCTTACAATCAACTGCAGTTGCACCAACGTTCTCAAAACCGCCATATTTTGTCCTCATCACATTAAAAGCTTTAACAGGTCCCATGTTTAATGAAGACAATTCACGTATCATTTCTTCCTGAATGTGTGTAAGCTTTCTATTGCCTGCTAACAGGTGAATATCCTCAGACGAAACCAACGGATGATTATGTCCTTCTACAAATTCACATACCCTAAACTCTTTTCCATTTTCTGATCCAAATCTAATAAAAGCCTTACATCCTGTACGGATTGAAGGTCTTTTCCTTTGTTTAACTTTTTTATTGTCATTCACCGAACCTAATTTTTGTGGCTTCCCACCCTCTTTGTAACAAACAACATATTTGATACGAAGAAGATTCATATGAACATATGAGGTACTCTTCCTAACTGTAAATCCAGAAGCCTTGGCATACTTCTGATAAAACTCAAAAGCATGATCTATACTTGGGAAGACCATATCAACTTCTGGTTTCAATGAAGATGGAACATCAGGTATGTATATTTGAGTTTGATCATCAATTGGAACATCTTTGTTACATAGATCTGGCATACAACAAACATGATAAAACACCATAAAAACTTTTTATTTAATGTATTCATAAAACAACAAAAAAGGATCTCAAAACGCATGTTAAAACATAATAAAACACATTTGAATGTTATCAATAACATAATATCACCAGATACATCAAAACGCATGTTAAAACATAATAAAACGCATTTGAATGTTATCCTAAACATAATATCACCAGATACATCAAAACGCATGTATAAAAAAAAAATACTAAAACGCATTCAGAAATGTTATCAATACGATCATACAACCAGTTACATTAAAATGCATGTTAATAATCCTAAAACGCAAATGATTATCTTCAAATCCACAAAACAGCAAAAAATACCTTGCATCCTTCTGTGTTCAACCATGAAATCAAATCTCTCACCAATATGTTCATCAGTGTTGTTTACATCTTCATGTATAATATCTACATAAAAAATTATAAGGGAACGATCAACCTCTGTTTCATAACTGATCTAAAAAACCTTCAAAACGGTATAAACTAACCTTCAAAATTGAGATTATGAGGATCAACAACTTCATGTTCTTCATCGAATAAGAATTCAGGTTCATTGTTTAGATCTGAAAACACAAATTAAGAGTAAGATCACGATTAATTGGGAACAATAAAAACAGAGTACATACCGAACATGGTGAAGAACTCGGCAAATTGATTATGATTTTCGTAAAAATTTTGAACCAGTGATCGACTATGATTGTAGATTTTTGAATATGGTAAGAATTGATAATCGTATATTATGGAATCAGTTATGAAATTTGAAATATTGATGAACGATAAAACAGGGATTTGATAATAAACGTGATTAATTGATATATCAAATTGACTATACTACCCCTCTAATCAGTTATAGAGTTATAATAGACAAGTTCCACGTGGCATCATTTTGTGGCTTCCTACACTTTATAGGATAAGAGACTTTGTACCCTACACTTCTATATATATATATATATATATATATATATATATATTGCAAAGGGATTAATTCTACATGTCATACTCTTATGCAATCTCTCCTTTGAGAGATGCCACATAAGATGTGATGTGTCAACTTTAAACCAATTAAAAAAAAGAAATAAATATGATTTAACTTAATCTATTATAATTTTTAACCTAATCTATTAAATACCTAATCTACTAAATCTAAATATTAAACCTTTATTATTTTATCTCTCGTGTTTCCTCCCATAACTTTTAAACGTTAATATCTTTTATATACGAGATTTTTTAAAGAAAAAAATTACACCAAATTAACGAGCGTTTTATTATCTTTCCAACAAGTACCATAGTGCTATATAAAAATCGGAGAAAAAAATGACTATTTTTTGTAACCCGACAGGTATTGTGTCGGGTTTGGGATTAGTTTAAAAAATTATGGGTTTGGGTCGGGTTTGGGATTAGGTGATACCCGACCCGATTATCCGAAACAACATACCCAAATACCCGACCTACATGCCCGGTCATATACCCATGAATTTTTTAACGCATCACATAACCCTTAGACTAATTTTAACGCATCACATAACCCTTAGACTAATGCGTTCGATATTTCAATAATTAAATTTTTTTTCTTATTTCATGTTAGTTCTTTTTAGAATGATCGATTACAAACTTCCGAATTCATTTGTAATGGCACTAGATTTATACCTCGGCGCAGAGATTCATTTTTTTATATTTGAATATGATAACTTATTGCAGATATTTGTTTATAATAATAATTATTATAATAATAATAATATATTTTATTATGTTATATTAGATATTTCAACCGGGACGCTCCCGGGATAAAAACTAGTTCTCTATAAAGTTTATCTATTAATATATATAAAAGAATTGAACATTGCTGACGTGACGTGCAATGGTGTCTTCAACCTCTCCATGAAACTGCCACGTGGCATCGTAATTGAAAGATTTTAATGTTTTTGATTTATTTGTTTTTTTAATTAAAAAAGATAAACACAAAACCCTAAATTTATTCTCAATTACTAAAATTAAATTGAGTTATTTTAGAAAAAAAGAATTTAAAAACAAATTTAAATTTTTCTCTCTTATGTTTCTTCCCATAATTTTTAAACGTTAATATCTTTTATATACGAGATTCTTTAAATAAAAAAATTACACCAAATTAACGAGTGTTTTATTATCTTTCCAACGAGTACCATAGTGCTATATAAAAAATGGAGAAAAAACGACTATTTTTTGTGGGGTTTCATTCATATAGGAAAAAAAAAACATAAAGTGTTCAGGTTATTCATTAATCATGTTTTTTCTTTTAAACCAGGTTCTTATCTACGATGTTGAAATTCAGCCCAATCGTCATGCTGTCATTGGAATTTTACCCTTCTAAATATTGATAGGTATACTTCATCAAGAGAAGCTAGGAGAAAGAATCGCGCAACACTGTAACACATGGTGTCACCTTATAGAAAGGTTATTTTTTTTATTTATTTAATTACAAGAGTAATAATCTTTACTATTGTCACACCCTCAAATTCCACTTGCGGGGTTTTACCGCGAGGCGCATGACAAACCAGGATTCAAGTCAACCGTCACAATAAACAACACTATATGCATAACACAATACCCAAAAGATATAATTATAAAAGCATAAACGGTAGCGGAAGCTTTAAATGTTTACAACCCAAAAGACATTGTTTAAAGTTTAACAAGACCATGCTCCTAACTCTAGACGCCCGTGCAGACTTGTGCGCCTAGTTCCTGTTGTAGCTACCTTAGCGACCTGAGAAAAACATGCCAAAAGACGTCAACATATAATGCTGGTGAGTTCACAGGTTTGTTCAAAAAATGTTATCCAAATGTTACCATGTCCATACTATATCAATGCTACCAAGTACGCTAGCTAGGCGTATGTTTTATTACTACTACGATTGGAAACCATTACTGGACACGTTTAGCAATGTTTAGCATGTTTAGCAGCCCGTAATGTTCAGCACGATAATGTTCCTGTTCGAGACAATATGCACCCGCCCGGCCCTCCAAGCCGACGAGTGGGGCAGGTCACGCCCAATAGATCTATCCACATTTCCCCCGTTGTGCAAACTCGCACATTCATGGTTTCCCCCGGGACTTTCCAAAAGATCGTATAGCAATATAAAGTTAAAACCATAGTATGACATATGTTACCAAAACTGTTTAGCGCATGTTTTCTCCCCCAAAAGTTAAAGCAGTAAAAGTGGGGCCGTGAACTCACCTTAGATAGCGTTCTTCAAATATAAGTAAAGATGTTTAGCCCTTGATAATCCCTCTACCGGAGATCTATCAAAATGTTCACATAAGTGTTCCGACTAATAACCATAAGGTTATCTAGCCCCCGATTGTCCAGATCATAACCGAGTATGTTTTAAAACGTGTTTAAATGTTTAACCGACACACTAGACCGACCCGACATCCCGTTGGTGACCCATTACCCTAACTAACCAAGTACACATAGTTTACACACAAGGTTCAAGCATAAAACACTTAGTTTGTATCAAAAATCTCATTTTTGTTAATGTAGGGTCGAATGTAGTTCTGGGTGGTCGAAGGTGGCTTGTAAGTGGTCGAAGGTGTCTCTGTAATTCCACCTTCGCCCCTTTTCCTTCCACCTTCGCCCCTTTGTAGCACATTCGCCCCTTTAACTTCCAGGTTCGCCCCCTGGAATCCACCTTCGACCGTTCGACTGGTCGAAGGTATTCCAGGTTCGCCCCTGATGTCAGATTTTTCCAAAAACGCGTCGAAAAACATCCGAAAACATCACGAAACATCACGAGTTACAGCAGTCAAGCATCATTAGTATATTCCTACGAAACCCTACCAATTTTACCCCAAAATCTATCCGTTTTACAAGTTTCCTAAAATGGTAAATTATGGAGATGTCACATCACCATGCATGAAGATATTACCCAATTAGGAAACTTTCTGAAATCGATCAATAATCAGTTTATCATACTCGGATCATTATGAACAAGAAACCCCTATCATAACCTTATCATAATCATCCCAAAAACAACCCCAAATCTAACTAAAAACCCCTTTAATCATCAAAACACCATCAACAATCAAAGGTAACACGTTTCAATCATAACCCATCATTAATAACAGCCCTAGGTTGTTGTCATGTTATCTATACAACAAGTAATCATCAATCAATGCATAATATCATATTAACACATGTTTATTTGCATAAAAGCTCATTGTTTATGAATAGGTTTTGGTTTAGGAAAGGTTTTTATTCATAAGATAGGTTGATATCAGATCTGGACCCATTGGGGTTTAGATTAAAACAAGCCAAAATTGTTTAAAAAGGATTTGAAATGAAGAACACACCTTAGATCTTCACTTGTAATGATTTAGAGAGTTAGGTTATGAAAAACAAGCTCAAAAACTCCTTCCCCAATGTTAATAGCTGATAGAGAGTGTTTGGAGGCGTTTAGGGTTTGTGAAATGGTGAAAAATGGCTAAGGATGGTATTTATACTATCTGCACGTTCGCCCAGTTTATGTGGTCGAATGTGGAATTTTTCCACATTCGCCCCTTTTTAATGGTCGAATGTGGAACTCTTCCACATTCGCCCACTTTGTTTCTACGTTCGCCCACTTTTCAGATCCCATTTCCACATTCGCCCAAAAGTTCCACATTCAGGTCATCAGCACTTTTTAACACATGTTAACAGCACTTTTAACACATGTTAACCTTTTTCCAGTTTATCGTGTTTAACGCATTCTAACACATCCTAACACATAAACATGCATCTATAGTCTATACTTAGCATGTTTAGGCACGTATAATTATTCGTACATCATTTAAGCAAGTATAAGCGTACAATCCACCACACGACCCAAAATCTACACATATACTTAATTAGTTTATGTAATGTCACCAACGACGGAACCCGGTACTAATGTATTCCCAAAACGACTCCCAATGATCCTCCAGATCATTGAACCCTGGACAATCCTAATTTGACCCGACTCAACTAACCCAGTTAAGTTTGTTTATAAACGTTTCTCGCTAAGGTAGACTTAGATGTTACTATTATGTTTAAGCCGAACATGCCGGGTGTCACATCATCCCCACGTTGAAAGAATTTTCGTCCCGAAAATTGCACGAAGCCCAAAAATGAAAAGACGAAAAGGAAGAGAACAAAAAGAAAAGTTACCGGTTGTCACATCATCCCCACGTTGAAAGGGAATCTCGCCCCGAGATTCACTCTGCTTCAGCAGTAACATGCCTGGACTCGAATGCGCGCTTCGGAAAGAGATGAGGGTACTTAGCCTTCATCTGGTCCTCTCGTTCCCACGTGAACTCCGGTCCACGATCCGAGTTCCAACGAACTTTAACGATGCGGATTTTACTCCGCCGAAGGCTACGAATCTTGTTATCCAGAATCTCTACGGGTTCTTCCACAATGCGAAGACGATCATCAACCTTGATCTCTTCCAGTGGCACAACAAGAGATTCATCAGCCAAACACTTCCTTAAGTTAGACACATGGAAGACGTTGTGAACATTACCGAGCTCCGTCGGTAAATCAAGTCTGTACGCCACCGGCCCAATCCGTTCCAGGATTGCGAACGGTCCGACGTAACGAGGGTTAAGTTTGCCACGCTTTCCAAAGCGTATGACGCCCTTCCATGGTGAAACTTTTAGAAGCACCTTGTCCCCAACCTGGAACTCTAGCGGTTTGCGACGGCGATCGGCATAGCTCTTCTGACGATCCCGTGCAGCAGCCAAACGTTGACGGATCTGTACGATTTTCTCCGAAGTTTCGTACACGAGTTCCGGACCAGTGAGCTGGCTCTCGCCCACCTCGGCCCAACAAAGTGGTGATCGGCATTTCCGTCCGTAAAGAGCCTCGAACGGAGCTGCCTTGATGCTAGAGTGATAGCTGTTGTTGTAGGAGAACTCCACCAACGGCAGGTGAATCTCCCAACTTTTGCCAAAATCGATGACACATGCCCGCAGCATGTCCTCCAGTGTTTTTATCGTCCGCTCACTCTGGCCGTCAGTTTGCGGATGATAAGCCGTACTCATATCCAGCTGAGTACCCAAGGCCTTATGAAGGGCCTTCCAGAAACGCGAAGCAAAGCGGGAATCACGATCAGAAATGATAGAAACAGGCACCCCGTGCCGAGAGACCACCTCCTTAAGGTAGAGTCGAGCCAATCGCTCGAGTCCGTCCGTTTCCTTAATAGGTATGAAGTGTGCCGATTTCGTCAACCGGTCGACGATCACCCAAATCATGTCACAACCACTTGGTGATCTCGGTAACTTGGTGACGAAATCCATCGTGATCCGCTCCCACTTCCATTCTGGAATCTCAGGTTGCTGTAGGAGACCAGACGGCTTCTGATACTCCACCTTGACCTTAGCACAGGTCAAGCATTTGCTCACATAGGAGGCTATATCAGCCTTCATGTTCGGCCACCAATAAAGTATCTTCAGATCCTGATACATCTTATCGGAGCCTGGATGAATAGAATACCGGGATTTGTGAGCCTCGTCCAAGACAAGCTCCCGTAATCCCCCGAGTAAAGGAACCCAAACACGCCCAGCGAAGTAGTGTAGGCCATCAGACCTAAGCTCAAGGTGTTTGTCCGCACTGTGCATCGTTTCGGCCTTAAGGTTTTCCTCCTTCAAGGCATCCACCTGAGCCGAACGGATCCGGTCAGGTAAGGAGGAATGAATGGTAAGCTGCAAGGCTCGGACACGCCGAGGCTTCGCCGACTCCTTCCTGCTCAAGGCATCCGCCACAACGTTTGCCTTGCCAGGATGGTACTTAATCGCACAGTCGTAATCGTTCAAGAGTTCAACCCAACGACGCTGCCGCATGTTTAACACCTTCTGGTCGAAAATATGCTGGAGACTCTTGTGATCGGTGTAAACTTCACACTTGGTACCGTACAAGTAATGTCTCCAGATTTTCAACGCAAAGACCACTGCACCCAGTTCTAAGTCATGAGTAGTGTAATTCTTCTCATGAACTTTGAGTTGACGAGAAGCATAAGCAATAACCTTCCCGCGCTGCATCAACACGCAACCAAGACCCCGAATGGAAGCATCACAGTACACAACGAAATCATCCGTACCCTCAGGAAGGGATAAGATAGGTGCAGAACAAAGTTTAAGCTTCAGCATCTGAAATGCTGATTCCTGTGGTTCGTCCCAGTCGAACTTTCGGTCCTTCTGGGTGAGAGCAGTGAGGGGTTGAGCGATCTTCGAAAATCCCTCGATAAAACGCCGATAGTAACCTGCAAGACCCAGGAATTGCCGCACCTCAGATGGCGTCTTTGGTGCTTCCCAGTCTTTAATAGCTTCGATCTTAGCCGGATCGACATGAATTCCCAGTTCATTCACCACATGCCCTAGGAATTGAACTTCACGTAACCAAAAATCACACTTTGAGAACTTAGCATACAATTGCTCCCGTCTCAAAAGTTCCAAGACCAACCGCAGATGTTCCTCATGATCCGCCTTGTTCTTGGAATAAATCAGAATGTCGTCAATGAACACGATGACGAACTTATCCAGGTACGGTTTACAAACACGGTTCATCAAATCCATGAACACTGCCGGTGCGTTAGTGAGACCGAAAGGCATAACTAAGAACTCAAAATGGCCATAACGAGTGCGAAAAGCAGTCTTCTGTATGTCAGCTTCCCTGACGCGCAACTGGTGATAACCGGACCGTAAATCAATCTTCGAGTAGTAGCTGGAGCCCTGAAGCTGGTCAAAGAGATCATCAATGCGAGGGAGAGGATAACGATTCTTAATGGTCACTTTGTTCAGCTCACGGTAATCAATACACATACGAAGGCTCCCATCCTTCTTCTTCACAAACAAAATAGGAGCTCCCCACGGGGACGAGCTCGGTCGAATGAAACCCTTTTCCAAGAGTTCCTGCAACTGGCTGGATAACTCTTGCATCTCGGGAGGTGCAAGACGATACGGAGCTCGGGCAATGGGAGCTGCGCCCGGAGCAAGATCAATACCAAACTCAACCTGACGATGGGGAGGAAGACCAGGCAATTCATCAGGAAACACATCAGGAAAGTCACGAACTACCGGGATATCCTCGATCTTCTTCTCATCGTCAGTAGAAACATTAACAAGTGCCAGAATGGCCGAACAGCCCTTCCGAAGATACTTACGGGCTTTCATGCTGGAAATGATACTCAGCGGAGCACCGCTTTTCTCGCCATGAACCGAAAGAATCTCTCCATCGGGGAGAGGGATCCGAATAACCTTGTCAAAGCAAACAATCTCTGCACGATACAACGATAACCAATCCATGCCCACAACGACATCGAAACTACCCAAAGGTACAGGCATAAGGTCAATGGGGAATGACAGACCCGACAGTTCCAAGTGACACTCCCTAAGGATATGAGTCGCCTCGAGGTTCTTACCGTTCGCCAATTCTATCAAGTACTTAGCCTCTAAAGGTGTGGGTACTATATCTAGCAACTGACTAACATCCACAGATACGAAACTCTTATCGGCACCAGAATCAAATAAAACAGAAACATAGCGATTGTTGAGAAGGAACGTACCGGTAACTGTGTCTGGATCCTGCCTAGCCTCCGCAGACCCAATGACGAAAGCACGCGCGGTCCTGCCTCCGCCGCCATTCCCGTTACCGTTACCGTTTCCGCCCCTCCCATTATCGCCCTGCTTCAGCTTGGGACAATCACGCTTGAAGTGTCCCGTGTCACCACAGTTGTAACACCCCTGCCTCCCCTGAGTCCCCTGAGCAGCAGGAGCAGGAGTAGCCGCAGGAGTCTGAGTTGGGGTGAGCGCCACCTTGCAATCCTTAGCATGGTGCCCCAACTGATGGCACCGATGACAACGAGCTCGATCACAATTCCCCGAATGGTGAAAGCCACACTTGTTACACTTGGGATGCTTCCCAATGTATCCACCTGTCTTCTGCGAAGAAGACGACCCAGATCCCTCAGTCTTCTTGGCCGGTTGAGACGGCGCCGGCACTGCACTCTTACTCACATTCTCCCATTTCCTCTTGTTGCCTTCAGAACCCTTCACAGTCGAACCCTTGGGAGGTAAAGCGCCCTCCAAAATCTTCATGTTGGTCATCTTGTGTGCAGAATGGACGACCTCAGCCAGTGTAGGAAGGTTCCCAGCAGCTACTAACCCAGCAATCTCCGGCACCAACCCAGAGATGTAGTGCTCGATCCTACGGTACTCAGGTGTGTGCATGTCAGGACACAACACCGCCAGCTCGTTGCGTCGAACAGTATACTCCTCGATCTCGGACCCCACCATCTTGCAGTTCCAGACTTCATGTTCCAACTTCTGTACTTCCTCCCTGGGACAGTACTCACTCTTCAATAACCGAACAAAATCCGCCCAAAGCATAGCATGAGCTTCCCCCAAGCCCATGTTCTGCGTAGTAGCATTCCACCATGACAAAGCAGGACCCTCAAATGTCGCAGTGGCATACTTGACCCGGTCCTCAACAGGACAATTACACATCAGGAAGACAGATTCAACCTTTTCCAACCATCGGAGCAGTCCCACTGCCCCTTCAGTTCCAGCGAAGTTATGGGGCTGACAGTCCCTAAACTTCTTGTAAGAACACTGAGGTGGAGGCGGGTTGACAGCAGCACCTGAAACATGACACAAAGATAAACCACAAAGGAAACATGACACCCAAGAATGAAACAAGGCAGGTAAGAACCAACTTACCACCCATAGCATTGTGCCCGGCCTGGAAAGCAGCCAAGGCTATGTTCACTTGCTGTTGAAGCAAGTTGTTCAGCTCTGCTTGGGTCATGTTGATGTTACCACGACCACCGCCACGACCACCGCCGCCACGACCACCACCTCGACGTCCACCACCACGTGCGCCCGACATGATCTGACAAATCAGAAATCGAGAGATTCAGATTCACTGCTAGTGTCAACCACTAGTAGCTAGAAAAGTTACGTCTAGACCCAATCCAGGACTATACATCCAAGTTCAGAGTCCACTTGAATTCTCATGCATTTCAGTTTATGATTTCGTGTGCACCCGAAATGATAAACTGTTCTACATGGTCCTCCAAGCTTTCCCTCAGCTTGAACTCAAATCACCGAATGTCGGCATCTAGCATCATGCTATCACAAGCATAAGTGCACAAGATAATGTGTAAGCAAGTGCGTCTATTGGGGTACGAAAGGGAGATGTCCGAATCCTGGACAGACCTCGAGAGTACGCGAGACTACCCCAATACACGACACTGCCGTGCAAAAACCAACGAGTCAACTCATTCTCCTTCAAACCCCGAAGAAGAACACACGAGTGTATAAAGCCAAAAGCGAGGACGGATGATGTAACAGAGAAATGCGATGATGATGTAAAGACACCCCGACAAGGTTAGTACATGTTCCAAACCGACTCAAGTATGTGACCGTCTAGTGTGTGCGACTCGGCTATAGACTAGACTCTAAATGCAGTCCTAGTTCACTATAACCATTGGCTCTGATACCAATCTGTCACACCCTCAAATTCCACTTGCGGGGTTTTACCGCGAGGCGCATGACAAACCAGGATTCAAGTCAACCGTCACAATAAACAACACTATATGCATAACACAATACCCAAAAGATATAATTATAAAAGCATAAACGGTAGCGGAAGCTTTAAATGTTTACAACCCAAAAGACATTGTTTAAAGTTTAACAAGACCATGCTCCTAACTCTAGACGCCCGTGCAGACTTGTGCGCCTAGTTCCTGTTGTAGCTACCTTAGCGACCTGAGAAAAACATGCCAAAAGACGTCAACATATAATGCTGGTGAGTTCACAGGTTTGTTCAAAAATGTTATCCAAATGTTACCATGTCCATACTATATCAATGCTACCAAGTACGCTAGCTAGGCGTATGTTTTATTACTACTACGATTGGAAACCATTACTGGACACGTTTAGCAATGTTTAGCATGTTTAGCAGCCCGTAATGTTCAGCACGATAATGTTCCTGTTCGAGACAATATGCACCCGCCCGGCCCTCCAAGCCGACGAGTGGGGCAGGTCACGCCCAATAGATCTATCCACATTTCCCCCGTTGTGCAAACCCGCACATTCATGGTTTCCCCCGGGACTTTCCAAAAGATCGTATAGCAATATAAAGTTAAAACCATAGTATGACATATGTTACCAAAACTGTTTAGCGCATGTTTTCTCCCCCAAAAGTTAAAGCAGTAAAAGTGGGGCCGTGAACTCACCTTAGATAGCGTTCTTCAAATATAAGTAAAGATGTTTAGCCCTTGATAATCCCTCTACCGGAGATCTATCAAAATGTTCACATAAGTGTTCCGACTAATAACCATAAGGTTATCTAGCCCCCGATTGTCCAGATCATAACCGAGTATGTTTTAAAACGTGTTTAAATGTTTAACCGACACACTAGACCGACCCGACATCCCGTTGGTGACCCATTACCCTAACTAACCAAGTACACATAGTTTACACACAAGGTTCAAGCATAAAACACTTAGTTTGTATCAAAAATCTCATTTTTGTTAATGTAGGGTCGAATGTAGTTCTGGGTGGTCGAAGGTGGCTTGTAAGTGGTCGAAGGTGTCTCTGTAATTCCACCTTCGCCCCTTTTCCTTCCACCTTCGCCCCTTTGTAGCACATTCGCCCCTTTAACTTCCAGGTTCGCCCCCTGGAATCCACCTTCGACCGTTCGACTGGTCGAAGGTATTCCAGGTTCGCCCCTGATGTCAGATTTTTCCAAAAACGCGTCGAAAAACATCCGAAAACATCACGAAACATCACGAGTTACAGCAGTCAAGCATCATTAGTATATTCCTACGAAACCCTACCAATTTTACCCCAAAATCTATCCGTTTTACAAGTTTCCTAAAATGGTAAATTATGGAGATGTCACATCACCATGCATGAAGATATTACCCAATTAGGAAACTTTCTGAAATCGATCAATAATCAGTTTATCATACTCGGATCATTATGAACAAGAAACCCCTATCATAACCTTATCATAATCATCCCAAAAACAACCCCAAATCTAACTAAAAACCCCTTTAATCATCAAAACACCATCAACAATCAAAGGTAACACGTTTCAATCATAACCCATCATTAATAACAGCCCTAGGTTGTTGTCATGTTATCTATACAACAAGTAATCATCAATCAATGCATAATATCATATTAACACATGTTTATTTGCATAAAAGCTCATTGTTTATGAATAGGTTTTGGTTTAGGAAAGGTTTTTATTCATAAGATAGGTTGATATCAGATCTGGACCCATTGGGGTTTAGATTAAAACAAGCCAAAATTGTTTAAAAAGGATTTGAAATGAAGAACACACCTTAGATCTTCACTTGTAATGATTTAGAGAGTTAGGTTATGAAAAACAAGCTCAAAAACTCCTTCCCCAATGTTAATAGCTGATAGAGAGTGTTTGGAGGCGTTTAGGGTTTGTGAAATGGTGAAAAATGGCTAAGGATGGTATTTATACTATCTGCACGTTCGCCCAGTTTATGTGGTCGAATGTGGAATTTTTCCACATTCGCCCCTTTTTAATGGTCGAATGTGGAACTCTTCCACATTCGCCCACTTTGTTTCTACGTTCGCCCACTTTTCAGATCCCATTTCCACATTCGCCCAAAAGTTCCACATTCAGGTCATCAGCACTTTTAACACATGTTAACAGCACTTTTAACACATGTTAACCTTTTTCCAGTTTATCGTGTTTAACGCATTCTAACACATCCTAACACATAAACATGCATCTATAGTCTATACTTAGCATGTTTAGGCACGTATAATTATTCGTACATCATTTAAGCAAGTATAAGCGTACAATCCACCACACGACCCAAAATCTACACATATACTTAATTAGTTTATGTAATGTCACCAACGACGGAACCCGGTACTAATGTATTCCCAAAACGACTCCCAATGATCCTCCAGATCATTGAACCCTGGACAATCCTAATTTGACCCGACTCAACTAACCCAGTTAAGTTTGTTTATAAACGTTTCTCGCTAAGGTAGACTTAGATGTTACTATTATGTTTAAGCCGAACATGCCGGGTGTCACATCATCCCCACGTTGAAAGAATTTTCGTCCCGAAAATTGCACGAAGCCCAAAAATGAAAAGACGAAAAGGAAGAGAACAAAAAGAAAAGTTACCGGTTGTCACATCATCCCCACGTTGAAAGGGAATCTCGCCCCGAGATTCACTCTGCTTCAGCAGTAACATGCCTGGACTCGAATGCGCGCTTCGGAAAGAGATGAGGGTACTTAGCCTTCATCTGGTCCTCTCGTTCCCACGTGAACTCCGGTCCACGATCCGAGTTCCAACGAACTTTAACGATGCGGATTTTACTCCGCCGAAGACTACGAATCTTGTTATCCAGAATCTCTACGGGTTCTTCCACAATGCGAAGACGATCATCAACCTTGATCTCTTCCAGTGGCACAACAAGAGATTCATCAGCCAAACACTTCCTTAAGTTAGACACATGGAAGACGTTGTGAACATTACCGAGCTCCGTCGGTAAATCAAGTCTGTACGCCACCGGCCCAATCCGTTCCAGGATTGCGAACGGTCCGACGTAACGAGGGTTAAGTTTGCCACGCTTTCCAAAGCGTATGACGCCCTTCCATGGTGAAACTTTTAGAAGCACCTTGTCCCCAACCTGGAACTCTAGCGGTTTGCGACGGCGATCGGCATAGCTCTTCTGACGATCCCGTGCAGCAGCCAAACGTTGACGGATCTGTACGATTTTCTCCGAAGTTTCGTACACGAGTTCCGGACCAGTGAGCTGGCTCTCGCCCACCTCGGCCCAACAAAGTGGTGATCGGCATTTCCGTCCGTAAAGAGCCTCGAACGGAGCTGCCTTGATGCTAGAGTGATAGCTGTTGTTGTAGGAGAACTCCACCAACGGCAGGTGAATCTCCCAACTTTTGCCAAAATCGATGACACATGCCCGCAGCATGTCCTCCAGTGTTTTTATCGTCCGCTCACTCTGGCCGTCAGTTTGCGGATGATAAGCCGTACTCATATCCAGCTGAGTACCCAAGGCCTTATGAAGGGCCTTCCAGAAACGCGAAGCAAAGCGGGAATCACGATCAGAAATGATAGAAACAGGCACCCCGTGCCGAGAGACCACCTCCTTAAGGTAGAGTCGAGCCAATCGCTCGAGTCCGTCCGTTTCCTTAATAGGTATGAAGTGTGCCGATTTCGTCAACCGGTCGACGATCACCCAAATCATGTCACAACCACTTGGTGATCTCGGTAACTTGGTGACGAAATCCATCGTGATCCGCTCCCACTTCCATTCTGGAATCTCAGGTTGCTGTAGGAGACCAGACGGCTTCTGATACTCCACCTTGACCTTAGCACAGGTCAAGCATTTGCTCACATAGGAGGCTATATCAGCCTTCATGTTCGGCCACCAATAAAGTATCTTCAGATCCTGATACATCTTATCGGAGCCTGGATGAATAGAATACCGGGATTTGTGAGCCTCGTCCAAGACAAGCTCCCGTAATCCCCCGAGTAAAGGAACCCAAACACGCCCAGCGAAGTAGTGTAGGCCATCAGACCTAAGCTCAAGGTGTTTGTCCGCACTGTGCATCGTTTCGGCCTTAAGGTTTTCCTCCTTCAAGGCATCCACCTGAGCCGAACGGATCCGGTCAGGTAAGGAGGAATGAATGGTAAGCTGCAAGGCTCGGACACGCCGAGGCTTCGCCGACTCCTTCCTGCTCAAGGCATCCGCCACAACGTTTGCCTTGCCAGGATGGTACTTAATCGCACAGTCGTAATCGTTCAAGAGTTCAACCCAACGACGCTGCCGCATGTTTAACACCTTCTGGTCGAAAATATGCTGGAGACTCTTGTGATCGGTGTAAACTTCACACTTGGTACCGTACAAGTAATGTCTCCAGATTTTCAACGCAAAGACCACTGCACCCAGTTCTAAGTCATGAGTAGTGTAATTCTTCTCATGAACTTTGAGTTGACGAGAAGCATAAGCAATAACCTTCCCGCGCTGCATCAACACGCAACCAAGACCCCGAATGGAAGCATCACAGTACACAACGAAATCATCCGTACCCTCAGGAAGGGATAAGATAGGTGCAGAACAAAGTTTAAGCTTCAGCATCTGAAATGCTGATTCCTGTGGTTCGTCCCAGTCGAACTTTCGGTCCTTCTGGGTGAGAGCAGTGAGGGGTTGAGCGATCTTCGAAAATCCCTCGATAAAACGCCGATAGTAACCTGCAAGACCCAGGAATTGCCGCACCTCAGATGGCGTCTTTGGTGCTTCCCAGTCTTTAATAGCTTCGATCTTAGCCGGATCGACATGAATTCCCAGTTCATTCACCACATGCCCTAGGAATTGAACTTCACGTAACCAAAAATCACACTTTGAGAACTTAGCATACAATTGCTCCCGTCTCAAAAGTTCCAAGACCAACCGCAGATGTTCCTCATGATCCGCCTTGTTCTTGGAATAAATCAGAATGTCGTCAATGAACACGATGACGAACTTATCCAGGTACGGTTTACAAACACGGTTCATCAAATCCATGAACACTGCCGGTGCGTTAGTGAGACCGAAAGGCATAACTAAGAACTCAAAATGGCCATAACGAGTGCGAAAAGCAGTCTTCTGTATGTCAGCTTCCCTGACGCGCAACTGGTGATAACCGGACCGTAAATCAATCTTCGAGTAGTAGCTGGAGCCCTGAAGCTGGTCAAAGAGATCATCAATGCGAGGGAGAGGATAACGATTCTTAATGGTCACTTTGTTCAGCTCACGGTAATCAATACACATACGAAGGCTCCCATCCTTCTTCTTCACAAACAAAATAGGAGCTCCCCACGGGGACGAGCTCGGTCGAATGAAACCCTTTTCCAAGAGTTCCTGCAACTGGCTGGATAACTCTTGCATCTCGGGAGGTGCAAGACGATACGGAGCTCGGGCAATGGGAGCTGCGCCCGGAGCAAGATCAATACCAAACTCAACCTGACGATGGGGAGGAAGACCAGGCAATTCATCAGGAAACACATCAGGAAAGTCACGAACTACCGGGATATCCTCGATCTTCTTCTCATCGTCAGTAGAAACATTAACAAGTGCCAGAATGGCCGAACAGCCCTTCCGAAGATACTTACGGGCTTTCATGCTGGAAATGATACTCAGCGGAGCACCGCTTTTCTCGCCATGAACCGAAAGAATCTCTCCATCGGGGAGAGGGATCCGAATAACCTTGTCAAAGCAAACAATCTCTGCACGATACAACGATAACCAATCCATGCCCACAACGACATCGAAACTACCCAAAGGTACAGGCATAAGGTCAATGGGGAATGACAGACCCGACAGTTCCAAGTGACACTCCCTAAGGATATGAGTCGCCTCGAGGTTCTTACCGTTCGCCAATTCTATCAAGTACTTAGCCTCTAAAGGTGTGGGTACTATATCTAGCAACTGACTAACATCCACAGATACGAAACTCTTATCGGCACCAGAATCAAATAAAACAGAAACATAGCGATTTTTGAGAAGGAACGTACCGGTAACTGTGTCTGGATCCTGCCTAGCCTCCGCAGACCCAATGACGAAAGCACGCGCGGTCCTGCCTCCGCCGCCATTCCCGTTACCGTTACCGTTTCCGCCCCTCCCATTATCGCCCTGCTTCAGCTTGGGACAATCACGCTTGAAGTGTCCCGTGTCACCACAGTTGTAACACCCCTGCCTCCCCTGAGTCCCCTGAGCAGCAGGAGCAGGAGTAGCCGCAGGAGTCTGAGTTGGGGTGAGCGCCACCTTGCAATCCTTAGCATGGTGCCCCAACTGATGGCACCGATGACAACGAGCTCGATCACAATTCCCCGAATGGTGAAAGCCACACTTGTTACACTTGGGATGCTTCCCAATGTATCCACCTGTCTTCTGCGAAGAAGACGACCCAGATCCCTCAGTCTTCTTGGCCGGTTGAGACGGCGCCGGCACTGCACTCTTACTCACATTCTCCCATTTCCTCTTGTTGCCTTCAGAACCCTTCACAGTCGAACCCTTGGGAGGTAAAGCTGTGACAACCGTCACCCTCGTCTTTCGTCAAATAGACAATAATAACCTTCAAATGTTTCCATTATAGTCCCTGTAAATCTCGTCGTTTTCAAATTTAATTTTAGAGCGAACATTTTTTTTCTCATTTAGGTTTATTAAGGGGCGGGTATAAGCTTTTATCAAATACGTAACTTAAAACGTCTACGCAATTAATTTCATAAAAATTACAAACTTTATAAACTTATAGAAACTTTTTAGTTAAACTAACTTAACGAAGTTAAGTTTTTTTTTTATAAAGGAGAACTAACCGGAACACAATAAAACTAACCTAGTTAAATCTAGAGGGACCATAGTTGCCAATCTCTCAAACTTTAAAAAAAAAAAAGAACTCCCGCTTTCCTTTCCCTGCTTCTGTACGCGATCCGGCAAGGGTTCGCCGCCGGCGACTTTCCGGCGAATGTGGCCAACCAGATTGAGTGTTAATTAACGTCCAAATTAAAACCCTTTACGTTTCTCCATTATTTCCCTTCGGTTTCCCATCTAAATCGCGAGCTTTAACATCGTTTAATGCGGGTTTAATAGTGTAACCGACCGGAGGTTTCAAGTGTATCAAATCATGACTTTTTAAACTTAAACCCTATAATTATTTGATACCAAACCGAATCTGCAGCAGTTAGCATCTTAAAACACTATAAAAACCTTCTAATTTCGTTCAGTTTAGTCTCCTATTTTGCGACTTTCAGTTGGGTTTTGTCTCTTCGTGTTCAACCTTCAAAACACATTGTGAGTTCTTGTTTTCATATGATTTGTACTCATTTCTGCTCATAGATTAAAAGCCCCATCGTTTTGAGTATCAAATCTGTCGAGTTAGATGGATTGCATAAACTAGGGTTAGGGTTTAGTTAAATCAACTTGGGGAAGAAGATGATGCATTGGAAACAATTGTTATATATTTATCTTCTAATTAAAATCAACATGTAAAGGCTTGGGCTAGTGGTTGTATGTGTGGTTAGCTGTAGGTCAGACCCGGGTTCAATTCTTACCACATGCGGGTCTGTTCATTTTTTGCTGTTTTATTTTTTTTTTTATCATTTCTTTATATTATATAAATATACATAAAACTTGAAATATTCATAATAAACCCATTTTTGCTCCAAAAATTATAAAAATTTAGGAGTAGCATCTTGACACTATAAAGAAAATTACTACACTTTTATTTTCTGGAAAATGCCTTATTTTTATATTTATATTGAATTTATTTGTTTTAATCGTATTTAATTGATTAAAAATTCATTTTTAATGATTTTAATCTCAAACTTTTTGGGAATTTATTTCTAATCATTTTGAACTGAAATAAAAATATTTGGTTCAGAAAATATTTATTTTTATTAATTTTCCTATTTTTAATCATTTAAACATGATTTAATCTCATTAAATCAGTTTTAAATATAAATAAGTTTATAAAAATTATGAGAAAATTATTTTCATTTGTTTACATCAGAAAGCATCCAATTTCTATAAAAATTGCATTTTTGGATCATGTCTTGTATTATTAGCATTAATTATGTTTAATTAGACATAATTAAACATTTATTTATTTACACTATTTAAACATCTATTTTATAAATACTTTCTTATAAAATAGAAATGTTTTATGTTGAAAATATTAATTATCAGTTGTTGAATCATTGTGTAACTCAAAATTATTTATTTATATATTAATGATTATTGTAATTTAGTTGAAGTAACTAACTAAATTATTTTGTCTTAATTATTCAAACATATTTTTATCTAAATATTCAATAGGTAATAATTATATTATTCAAACCACATTTACAACCTTTCATATATTATTTGAGATATACAACTACTTATCATAAAAACTCTACTTCCCCAAATCGACTTAGCAAACCCTAATGCCTTAGACCCTAGATACCTTAGACTTTTTAGACATTTCCTTATTAGTATGCTTACACATTATAGGTTTAATCTTTCGGCTCACGACCGCTTAAGTTGGATTTTGATCGCCTTCGCAAACGGTGAGTATATCTTTCCCCTTTTTACTGTTTACACTTTTGGGGTGACTCATGTACGCTTATTACTTTATTCACTTAATCATGGTTTATTCTATATTCACAACCGCAATTCTTGTATGTGTTTTACTTGTTGATTCGCTGATAGTGTGTACTTATGACCTGAATCATTAACCGTTCTGCGGCCTAGCATAACAATAAATAGTACTTGATTATTGTTATGTGTGAACGATTATTCATCGCCTACTATGAGCGAATACTATATATATGTGACTCTTGATTCTATGAACAAAGTTTTGATTTTGGGTAGCATTTGTACACAGCTTGAACACTAAACTGTAGACAGTATAACACGTGAATTGCGAAACACTTTTTCTACTATATGTATTTAAACAGGGTATGCTCACCAATACAATTTTTGTATTGACCAAATTATTTTGTACATGTTTCAGGTTATTTTGAGATGCATTCTTTAAGCTTTCGGATTTATATTTAGCTTTTGTTTCATTGTAATTCAGATTAGTTAGCATTTAGAATCGTTGTATTTCTTTTCATTGTAATAAACTATTTAATCAATGTATCAAAATTTACACTTTTAGTCCATGAGCTATTGAACAATCGTCACTACGTGACACCTCGATGTTTCCGCCATCGGTTGGGGTGTTACAGATTGGTATCAGAGCCATGGTTATAGGGAATTAGGTTATTAGAATTCCTTTTAGCCTAGTCTATAACTAAGCTTACTTTCACGAGTCCTCTCGTTTATATTTCCCTTATTTCCTATTATTTTCTTTCAAGATATTTTCGTTACGATTATTTCTCGGTATCCTATCGATATTTTTCTTGGAGAAGAAGACACTCGTATTTCACAAACGAAACGATATCATCAAGTTAGGAGTGGTATTCATACCTTGGTGATTAGTTTCACTCCTCTATAGGTTATTTATCTTAGGAATATATCTTTGAGATAGGAGTGACATCCACACCTCAAAGAGTATTTCCTTCAAAAAGAAACTTAACCACTAAGCCGGGAGTGATATCCTTAACTTAGTGATTGGTTTCATTCCACAATCGTTTTCAATTTTGAAATACATCTTTGAGTTAGGAGTGAAATCCACATCTCAAGGATCCATTTCTACATCTCATTGATTATGAATTTTCTTAAATATTGGTAATCTATCACATACGTTAATTTTATCATTCACGTCATTTTAAATCTTGGTCTTTCAAAACACATTGGATTTACACATACTTCATGAAATGATTTCGTTTTGCATTTATTGCATATTTTAAAGGTCAAATGTAAACCTTTTGACGTATTCAATATATGTTTTCGGGAGAAATTTGCAACTAATAATAAGCCTTATAACGTTTTTCAAACTCGACTTCTCATAAACACATGAAAATGTGTATTTACGAAGATTTTGCAAATAAACCTATTTTGAATCTAAAAACACAATTCGATTTCCAAAAAAAAAATAAAATTATTCTCATGCATCACTACTATTATTTCAACAATATCACAAAGTCGAGTAAACTGCGAAAAAAAAAAATACCTTTTACACTTACACTCTTTCAGTCACAAAACTTTTGGTTTAACAAAACAATGGACATATCTTTTTATCAGAATGTTGCTAAAATAGTATAACGCAAATATGTAAAATTACTAGATTTTAACTCACATGCCAGTAGGCTATACACCCGTTCCGTGCACATTCATTTGCCGTAAATTTCATTATTTTATTATTGCACCATTTTTATTCATAGTTATTTCTAACACGTTATTTGTAATTATTTTCACATTGACTATTTGCATTATTTCAACTCGTTTACTCTCATTTTGTGCAATTGTGCGATTTACTTGATTTATGTTATACTATTCTTTCAGTCAGAATTTTATGCTATACTTATATACTTACATGAACACATATTTGGTATGCATATTTTCTTTCCTGTTTTGAGCAAAACCCTGTTATACTATGCATTATTTTGTTTTTCATCATGGCCAATAAACATACTAGTTGATAACTTGTATGAGATCTAAGCCAGTGCCCACGTACGACTCGGGTTAGAGTATTTCTTTAATCCGAGGGGAACGGTGTAAATCTCAGAGTCTATCAATATGAGTGTTTAAAGTCAGCGATGTAAACAGAAACTACCGGTTAAGGGTGAACCCGAAAGGGAAGAACCTCTAACCATGTCTTATACTTACATGTTATTCACATTACGGTTAAAGGGAAAACCCGGAAGGGAAGAACTTCTAACCATGTCTTGATTGAACATCATTTCATTACAGTGGTTATTACATATTGGGTGCACACATTTATTTCATGTTAGGGTTAGGGAAAAGCATAACACCCTAGTGTAAGGTAAATCGATGATTACGGTCCGGAACGCAATCATGGGCTTACAGGTACATGAGGGTGGTGTGTGATTCTACTTAGGCTATTGGTAGACAATTAGTACGAATCCAAAGTATCGGGAGTGTGGTGGGTCAGCTGCGGTACACCCTATATATAAGCATAAACGATACTGCGGGAGCGGACTAGGAGTCTGACCAAGAACCTATCCATTACTTTATACGTATCTCTTTATTAGAACAGTGGGCTAATAGCTAGCATTTTCGATAGTAACGTTCTTACGTGAGCTTCATTCGTCTTCCTAAAGTCTCTCTCTCCACCTATACAGAAAGCACAAACCTTTTATACTCTTACACACTCGATAATTTGGGTACTTGCTGCATACTCTAATAATATATAGTCAGAAACCTTTCTAAAGTAGGGAGACTGCTTCACCAGTGTCTGTGCCTTCATCCGTTTACACATTTCCAAAACTTTTCTCATTTAAACTCTCAATTTCTTAATCTCGGGTTAACTGTCAAAGATTTTTGAAACTTTTACTTTGGGTATTAGACAACTATTTTAAATTGTGTCGAATCATAAAAGATTAAATTTTTCTTTTAAAAACATAGTTGACTTTTACAACGCCTTTTGTTACACAGTAACCTCCACTTGAAAGAAATTTCGAGACGAAATTTTCTAAAGTAGGGGAGACTGTGACAACCGTCACCCTCGTCTTTCGTCAAATAGACAATAATAACCTTCAAATGTTTCCATTATAGTCCCTGTAAATCTCGTCGTTTTCAAATTTAATTTTAGAGCGAACATTTTTTTTCTCATTTAGGTTTATTAAGGGGCGGGTATAAGCTTTTATCAAATACGTAACTTAAAACGTCTACGCAATTAATTTCATAAAAATTACAAACTTTATAAACTTATAGAAACTTTTTAGTTAAACTAACTTAACGAAGTTAAGTTTTTTTTTATAAAGGAGAACTAACCGGAACACAATAAAACTAACCTAGTTAAATCTAGAGGGACCATAGTTGCCAATCTCTCAAACTTTAAAAAAAAAAAAAAGAACTCCCGCTTTCCTTTCCTGCTTCTGTACGCGATCCGGCAAGGGTTCGCCGCCGGCGACTTTCCGGCGAATGTGGCCAACCAGATTGAGTGTTAATTAACGTCCAAATTAAAACCCTTTACGTTTCTCCATTATTTCCCTTCGTTTCCCATCTAAATCGCGAGCTTTAACATCGTTTAATGCGGGTTTAATAGTGTAACCGACCGGAGGTTTCAAGTGTATCAAATCATGACTTTTTAAACTTAAACCCTATAATTATTTGATACCAAACCGAATCTGCAGCAGTTAGCATCTTAAAACACTATAAAAAACCTTCTAATTTCGTTCAGTTTAGTCTCCTATTTTGCGACTTTCAGTTGGGTTTTGTCTCTTCGTGTTTAACCTTCAAAACACATTGTGAGTTCTTGTTTTCATATGATTTGTACTCATTTCTGCTCATAGATTAAAAGCCCCATCGTTTTGAGTATCAAATCTGTCGAGTTAGATGGATTGCATAAACTAGGGTTAGGGTTTAGTTAAATCAACTTGGGGAAGAAGATGATGCATTGGAAACAATTGTTATATTATTTATCTTCTAATTAAAATCAACATGTAAAGGCTTGGGCTAGTGGTTGTATGTGTGGTTAGCTGTAGGTCAGACCCGGGTTCAATTCTTACCACATGCGGGTCTGTTCATTTTTTGCTGTTTTATTTTTTTTTTATCATTTCTTTATATTATATAAATATACATAAAACTTGAAATATTCATAATAAACCCATTTTTGCTCCAAAAATTATAAAAATTTAGGAGTAGCATCTTGACACTATAAAGAAAATTACTACACTTTTATTTTCTGGAAAATGCCTTATTTTTATATTTATATTGAATTTATTTGTTTTAATCGTATTTAATTGATTAAAAATTCATTTTTAATGATTTTAATCTCAAACTTTTTGGGAATTTATTTCTAATCATTTTGAACTGAAATAAAAATATTTGGTTCAGAAAATATTTATTTGTATTAATTTTCCTATTTTTAATCATTTAAACATGATTTAATCTCATTAAATCAGTTTTAAATATAAATAAGTTTATAAAAATTATGAGAAAATTATTTTCATTTGTTTACATCAGAAAGCATCCAATTTCTATAAAAATTGCATTTTTGGATCATGTCTTGTATTATTAGCATTAATTATGTTTAATTAGACATAATTAAACATTTATTTATTTACACTATTTAAACATCTATTTTATAAATACTTTCTTATAAAATAGAAATGTTTTATGTTGAAAATATTAATTATCAGTTGTTGAATCATTGTGTAACTCAAAATTATTTATTTATATATTAATGATTATTGTAATTTAGTTGAAGTAACTAACTAAATTATTTTGTCTTAATTATTCAAACATATTTTTATCTAAATATTCAATAGGTAATAATTATATTATTCAAACCACATTTACAACCTTTCATATATTATTTGAGATATACAACTACTTATCATAAAAACTCTACTTCCCCAAATCGACTTAGCAAACCCTAATGCCTTAGACCCTAGATACCTTAGACTTTTTAGACATTTCCTTATTAGTATGCTTACACATTATAGGTTTAATCTTTCGGCTCACGACCGCTTAAGTTGGATTTTGATCGCCTTCGCAAACGGTGAGTATATCTTTCCCCTTTTTACTGTTTACACTTTTGGGGTGACTCATGTACGCTTATTACTTTATTCACTTAATCATGGTTTATTCTATATTCACAACCGCAATTCTTGTATGTGTTTTACTTGTTGATTCGCTGATAGTGTGTACTTATGACCTGAATCATTAACCGTTCTGCGGCCTAGCATAACAATAAATAGTACTTGATTATTGTTATGTGTGAACGATTATTCATCGCCTACTATGAGCGAATACTATATATATGTGACTCTTGATTCTATGAACAAAGGTTTGATTTTGGGTAGCATTTGTACACAGCTTGAACACTAAATTGTAGACAGTATAACACGTGAATTGCGAAACACTTTTTCTACTATATGTATTTAAACAGGGTATGCTCACCAATACAATTTTTGTATTGACCAAATTATTTTGTACATGTTTCAGGTTATTTTGAGATGCATTCTTTAAGCTTTCGGATTTATATTTAGCTTTTGTTTCATTGTAATTCAGATTAGTTAGCATTTAGAATCGTTGTATTTCTTTTCATTGTAATAAACTATTTAATCAATGTATCAAAATTTACACTTTTAGTCCATGAGCTATTGAACAATCGTCACTACGTGACACCTCGATGTTTCCGCCATCGGTTGGGGTGTTACAAAAGCGCCCTCCAAAATCTTCATGTTGGTCATCTTGTGTGCAGAACGGACGACCTCAGCCAGTGTAGGAAGGTTCCCAGCAGCTACTAACCCAGCAATCTCCGGCACCAACCCAGAGATGTAGTGCTCGATCCTACGGTACTCAGGTGTGTGCATGTCAGGACACAACACCGCCAGCTCGTTGCGTCGAACAGTATACTCCTCGATCTCGGACCCCACCATCTTGCAGTTCCAGACTTCATGTTCCAACTTCTGTACTTCCTCCCTGGGACAGTACTCACTCTTCAATAACCGAACAAAATCCGCCCAAAGCATAGCATGAGCTTCCCCCAAGCCCATGTTCTGCGTAGTAGCATTCCACCATGACAAAGCAGGACCCTCAAATGTCGCAGTGGCATACTTGACCCGGTCCTCAACAGGACAATTACACATCAGGAAGACAGATTCAACCTTTTCCAACCATCGGAGCAGTCCCACTGCCCCTTCAGTTCCAACGAAGTTATGGGGCTGACAGTCCCTAAACTTCTTGTAAGAACACTGAGGTGGAGGCGGGTTGACAGCAGCACCTGAAACATGACACAAAGATAAACCACAAAGGAAACATGACACCCAAGAACGAAACAAGGCAGGTAAGAACCAACTTACCACCCATAGCATTGTGCCCGGCCTGGAAAGCAGCCAAGGCTATGTTCACTTGCTGTTGAAGCAAGTTGTTCAGCTCTGCTTGGGTCATGTTGATGTTACCACGACCACCGCCACGACCACCGCCGCCACGACCACCACCTCGACGTCCACCACCACGTGCGCCCGACATGATCTGACAAATCAGAAATCGAGAGATTCAGATTCACTGCTAGTGTCAACCACTAGTAGCTAGAAAAGTTACGTCTAGACCCAATCCAGGACTATACATCCAAGTTCAGAGTCCACTTGAATTCTCATGCATTTCAGTTTATGATTTCGTGTGCACCCGAAATGATAAACTGTTCTACATGGTCCTCCAAGCTTTCCCTCAGCTTGAACTCAAATCACCGAATGTCGGCATCTAGCATCATGCTATCACAAGCATAAGTGCACAAGATAATGTGTAAGCAAGTGCGTCTATTGGGGTACGAAAGGGAGATGTCCGAATCCTGGACAGACCTCGAGAGTACGCGAGACTACCCCAATACACGACACTGCCGTGCAAAAACCAACGAGTCAACTCATTCTCCTTCAAACCCCGAAGAAGAACACACGAGTGTATAAAGCCAAAAGCGAGGACGGATGATGTAACAGAGAAATGCGATGATGATGTAAAGACACCCCGACAAGGTTAGTACATGTTCCAAACCGACTCAAGTATGTGACCGTCTAGTGTGTGCGACTCGGCTATAGACTAGACTCTAAATGCAGTCCTAGTTCACTATAACCATTGGCTCTGATACCAATCTGTCACACCCTCAAATTCCACTTGCGGGGTTTTACCGCGAGGCGCATGACAAACCAGGATTCAAGTCAACCGTCACAATAAACAACACTATATGCATAACACAATACCCAAAAGATATAATTATAAAAGCATAAACGGTAGCGGAAGCTTTAAATGTTTACAACCCAAAAGACATTGTTTAAAGTTTAACAAGACCATGCTCCTAACTCTAGACGCCCGTGCAGACTTGTGCGCCTAGTTCCTGTTGTAGCTACCTTAGCGACCTGAGAAAAACATGCCAAAAGACGTCAACATATAATGCTGGTGAGTTCACAGGTTTGTTCAAAAATGTTATCCAAATGTTACCATGTCCATACTATATCAATGCTACCAAGTACGCTAGCTAGGCGTATGTTTTATTACTACTACGATTGGAAACCATTACTGGACACGTTTAGCAATGTTTAGCATGTTTAGCAGCCCGTAATGTTCAGCACGATAATGTTCCTGTTCGAGACAATATGCACCCGCCCGGCCCTCCAAGCCGACGAGTGGGGCAGGTCACGCCCAATAGATCTATCCACATTTCCCCCGTTGTGCAAACCCGCACATTCATGGTTTCCCCCGGGACTTTCCAAAAGATCGTATAGCAATATAAAGTTAAAACCATAGTATGACATATGTTACCAAAACTGTTTAGCGCATGTTTTCTCCCCCAAAAGTTAAAGCAGTAAAAGTGGGGCCGTGAACTCACCTTAGATAGCGTTCTTCAAATATAAGTAAAGATGTTTAGCCCTTGATAATCCCTCTACCGGAGATCTATCAAAATGTTCACATAAGTGTTCCGACTAATAACCATAAGGTTATCTAGCCCCCGATTGTCCAGATCATAACCGAGTATGTTTTAAAACGTGTTTAAATGTTTAACCGACACACTAGACCGACCCGACATCCCGTTGGTGACCCATTACCCTAACTAACCAAGTACACATAGTTTACACACAAGGTTCAAGCATAAAACACTTAGTTTGTATCAAAAATCTCATTTTTGTTAATGTAGGGTCGAATGTAGTTCTGGGTGGTCGAAGGTGGCTTGTAAGTGGTCGAAGGTGTCTCTGTAATTCCACCTTCGCCCCTTTTCCTTCCACCTTCGCCCCTTTGTAGCACATTCGCCCCTTTAACTTCCAGGTTCGCCCCCTGGAATCCACCTTCGACCGTTCGACTGGTCGAAGGTATTCCAGGTTCGCCCCTGATGTCAGATTTTTCCAAAAACGCGTCGAAAAACATCCGAAAACATCACGAAACATCACGAGTTACAGCAGTCAAGCATCATTAGTATATTCCTACGAAACCCTACCAATTTTACCCCAAAATCTATCCGTTTTACAAGTTTCCTAAAATGGTAAATTATGGAGATGTCACATCACCATGCATGAAGATATTACCCAATTAGGAAACTTTCTGAAATCGATCAATAATCAGTTTATCATACTCGGATCATTATGAACAAGAAACCCCTATCATAACCTTATCATAATCATCCCAAAAACAACCCCAAATCTAACTAAAAACCCCTTTAATCATCAAAACACCATCAACAATCAAAGGTAACACGTTTCAATCATAACCCATCATTAATAACAGCCCTAGGTTGTTGTCATGTTATCTATACAACAAGTAATCATCAATCAATGCATAATATCATATTAACACATGTTTATTTGCATAAAAGCTCATTGTTTATGAATAGGTTTTGGTTTAGGAAAGGTTTTTATTCATAAGATAGGTTGATATCAGATCTGGACCCATTGGGGTTTAGATTAAAACAAGCCAAAATTGTTTAAAAAGGATTTGAAATGAAGAACACACCTTAGATCTTCACTTGTAATGATTTAGAGAGTTAGGTTATGAAAAACAAGCTCAAAAACTCCTTCCCAATGTTAATAGCTGATAGAGAGTGTTTGGAGGCGTTTAGGGTTTGTGAAATGGTGAAAAATGGCTAAGGATGGTATTTATACTATCTGCACGTTCGCCCAGTTTATGTGGTCGAATGTGGAATTTTTCCACATTCGCCCCTTTTTAATGGTCGAATGTGGAACTCTTCCACATTCGCCCACTTTGTTTCTACGTTCGCCCACTTTTCAGATCCCATTTCCACATTCGCCCAAAAGTTCCACATTCAGGTCATCAGCACTTTTTAACACATGTTAACAGCACTTTTAACACATGTTAACCTTTTTCCAGTTTATCGTGTTTAACGCATTCTAACACATCCTAACACATAAACATGCATCTATAGTCTATACTTAGCATGTTTAGGCACGTATAATTATTCGTACATCATTTAAGCAAGTATAAGCGTACAATCCACCACACGACCCAAAATCTACACATATACTTAATTAGTTTATGTAATGTCACCAACGACGGAACCCGGTACTAATGTATTCCCAAAACGACTCCCAATGATCCTCCAGATCATTGAACCCTGGACAATCCTAATTTGACCCGACTCAACTAACCCAGTTAAGTTTGTTTATAAATGTTTCTCGCTAAGGTAGACTTAGATGTTACTATTATGTTTAAGCCGAACATGCCGGGTGTCACAACTATTAGTATTGGTATTATTAGAATGGTTATATTTTTCAACCCTTGTTGATGTAGCATTCAATGGTGGCTTCAACCCTCTCTTGATTCTGCCACGTGGCATAATGAGGTGCAAGATATACTTCTTTTAGCCAATTGTTTTTTCTTTTAAATATTAAAAAGCAAACAATCCGTTAAGATTTTCAATGTAAAGATCCGTTTTGAATTTTTAGAAATTATTTAATAGATAATTTACGTAATAAAAAAGACACGTCTCTTAACATCCTTTTTGAAAATATTTATTTTTAAACTTTAAAAAAGAAGTATATCTTCCAATTTAAATTGAGATGTATCTACTAAAATTTAAATAAATATTGATTCATATGTTGTTCTCCTAATATCTATAATCTATAACTTATAATTAAAGAATTGAATTTCTATGATGTGGCATTCAATGGAGGCCTCAACCCCCCCCCCCCATTGAATGTGTCATGTGACATTTTGAGGTGATAGTATTTAATTTATTATTTTAAATAAAAGATAAATTTTTAAATTTTTATTTTCTTTTTTAAATAAAATCTATATCTATATTATCTTAAATTTCAAATATGTTATTTAATATCTTTTCCTTATTTTCCTCTCACATTTTTAAATGTTAATTATTATTTTAAAATTTCAAATATTTTAATTAATATTTTAATCTTTATTTTTCACTCACAATTTTTAAACGTTAGTAACTTTTATGTATGACATTTTAAAAAAAAAAAAATTACACCAAATTAACAATCGTTTTATTATATTTCCAACGAGCACCATAGTTCTATACAAAAAACGAAAAAAATGTTTTTTTAGTGAGTTTTTGTTCATGCAGAAAAAAAAATACATGTTTAGGTTATTTATTAATCATATATAAGCAAGTACTAATCGTGTTATGATAGTATATATGTTTTTAAACCTGCTATTACACATATAAATTGCCCATGTTCATGTGCTATAACGATATGCTTAGCATTAAAAGAGGTTGAGATTTTTTTAATCTGTTGGGAACGCAGCATAAGAGCCCCTTTTCGTAGTATAAACATTATAACAATTTTCTTTAGCATTAAAAGTGGTTGAGACTGTTTACTTCTTTTATCCTTTTTTATTAAGTCATATTAGATTTTCAACCCCGGGACACTCCCGGGGTAATCAACTAGTGTGTCATATTCAATGTTTTTAAACCCGGACCGGACCGGCCGGTTCGACCGGTCGGACCGGGAAACGCGACTTCTTCCGGGCCGGTCCAGTGGTCAGGACCGTCCATGCAGAGGACCGTCCGGTTGAACCGGGGATCGGCGGTCAAACCGGGAACCGGTGTTAAATGGGCCGGACCGGTCGTGAAGCTTTGCAGGTGTCTCTTGCAGCATCTGTGGTGAATGACCGTGAAGCTCGGTTCTTGATTTGCAGGTCTTCCTTTCAGCCGGTATCGTCACACTCTTGTCTCCTTTTTCATCTTTCTATCTATGGTTGAAGTTGCGTGTTGGATAAATGGACCAAGATTGTACAGTTTAGATTAGAGAGAGAAAGAAGATTGATGGAGAAGAATGTGGATATCAATGTTGAGAAAGGTAATAAGAAATTCATGTTTGGAAATACACATACATGAGTACACAGCTGGCTCCCACTATTTTCAATTGTGTTTTTTAAATCTATTTATTTTATTCTTCATTCTAAATTATTTAATAATGAAGAGGTCTGGAAAGTTTGGTGGGAAAATCAAGAACGAAAACAATTCTATTTTTTTTATTCATGATTCTAATTATTTAATAATTTTTTTTGTATTTTTAATATTAAAATTATATATGTTAAATCATACATATAATGTTATCCGGTTCTAAAATCCGGTTGGACCGGTTGAACCGGTCCGACCAATGAATCAGTAAGACAACCGGTTCGATGTCCGGTCCGGTTATGAAAACATTGGTCATATTAAATTTGTCAACCTCAAAACGCTCCCAACTTATAATCGAGTAAAAAATTA
Organism: Ambrosia x helenae; assembly: GCA_030844895.1. NCBI lineage: Eukaryota > Viridiplantae > Streptophyta > Magnoliopsida > Asterales > Asteraceae > Ambrosia > Ambrosia x helenae. Next base: position 36,104,986 of record CM061230.1, read on the forward strand.
AACTTCATGTTCCGGGGGAAAAGATAAAAACAAACGAGGCGGTGGAGGGAATTTCAACTTCCCTTCCAAGAAAACAAATTGTCAAGTTTATTGTGCAACCGCCTTTAGCGGAAAAACTTATAAACAACACGTCATCTCCTCATCTATTAACCATTGGATCATCATCCCATACTTAAATCTCATCCGTCCATGACCACCGTCTCTTCTATAAATATCCAACCACAATATATCTTGTTTTCATCTCCTGAACGGTTCAGAGGTTATCCCCTCTTTATCTTCGCAGAAGCTTCACATATGATATCCATCTTTTCGTCTTCGGTTCAATTAACGCGTTCTTCAAACAGATCCGTTGACGACCTGTGTTCTGATTATGATGTGTGCTTTTATCTTCATCGATCGGTTGTCGTTTATGCTGGAAGCCGACGATTAAACATGTAGTAACTGGTTATCCGGCGTCGTTCTGTTAAACAACATATCAGATCTGTAATTATCTGCACGCGAGAGCCGTATTTAAAGGTACGGGTGACTTTATCCTTCTATATCTTAATATTGTTTATTATTTGTTCGTTTATATCCTCTTTTGAAAACAAAAACAAAGAGAAAGAAGAAAAATACTTAATGTTTTTACTCGTCCGGTATATATCCAATCACTTTTCTATTTGAATTCAAAAAATTCAAAATTCGACTTGATTCGAATTGATTATCAACAATGATGATCAAGAATTCAAATTCGAATTCGATTCAATTTCGTGTTTAGTGAATCGAATACGAATTTATGATTATCAATTCGATTCGAAATTTGAAAATAATATGTATTTATTTATCATATGACTTTAGAACTTAGGCTAATATATAAATTTAACCTAAAGTCATAAATTAGCCCATAAGTCTTAACCTTAATTGAATTTATTCGAATTGGCGAACTTTTAATCGAATTCGAATGGAATACAAATTCACTAAAAAAAAGTAAGTTATTTGAAAAATTCGATTCGATTAATTTGAAAATTCGTTATTTGATTCGATGAACCTTATTGTTGTGTCATGTCAATCCAATCATTTATTATCCATTTTCCTTTCTAAAACATACTGATGTAAAAAGCCAGTTACATATTTCTTTCACAAGGGCAATAGGCAATACACATATTGATATTAGGTGTTAGGTTAAAAATGTAAATGTGTAAAAAACCTTTATTGGTTGTATAATTGCAGGTTGTCTGGTAATTTGTGAAAACTTCTGGTTTTTCATGGCTTAGTTTAATCGATTATCAGAATCGTCGTTATTGAGCAGATTTGACCGGTTCTTGAATGTACTGTTGGTGTATTGATGAGAAGTGAAGTACGGTTATTGGCATCCAGGTTTGTATTTATGGTATGTAATTGGGCAGTAATGGATCTCGTAATAAGTAGGGGATCCTGTGTGTCCTATTACAACACCTTGTTGTTATTATTCGACCTTTGCCATGTCGGGTGCGCTCACATGGCAGGTCACCTATTTTAATAAAAATATCGTATTTTTGTTTTGGGGAGAGATCGCACGGGGTTGCCCGGGATCTCTCTGCCGGTGTGCGCTTGTTGTGTGTGTGTGTGTGTTTGGTTCTTTGTTCAATATCTGGCAGTGCTCAAAAGGCTCTCTACAGTTCAAAACCTCAAATAGTGGTAACATCAACAACACTTGTTCGACTAACGCCGTCAAAATTAACAATTCCCATGTCAGGTACCCTCGTTAAACCGTTTATCGTATTACTTGATTATAACACAACTAATGTCTGCAATTTACTCGGTGATGACGAATTTAATTTGTAGCAAAGTTAAATTCACGTTATACGTTCACTTTGAGATGACTATACGAAAGAATAAAAGCTAGTTCTGCATCAATGTGCAGTAATTTTTATTTGCCTTGCAGTCAGTTGAAACGATTTTCCGCAATAAAAACCTTTAGTTATGGAAATTGCTGTGTTTCCGTCCCCAACAGTGGGCGCAAATTGGTCATATCATTGTCCCATCACGTGGCCCTTTATCATCTGTCTGTGCAATGGGAATGGGATGGCCTATCACGATTCATTTGACATTGCCTTGCAACCCATGGTCCATCTACCCGTGGGACCAATAAGCAACCGGGTGACGGCCGAACCAAATGTTCCAATTTCCGGATCGAAGTCTTGCTAAACGCATCAATGGTGTACTGATATCGACCACCGTGTTTTTAGCCTTTAAAATGTTCAGTATATTTCCCTTGAATCCTTTATAAGGACAGTAAATTCAATCGAGTAATAATGGTAATTCGACAATGCGCTAATGTTCTTACTAGCCAAACCTGTGAACTTGCAAAATTGAATCCGTTATTGCTTCTCAGGGTCGATATTTACAACATGGTAATAATTCTCAAAAGCTTTTGTTAATCCTTTTAACATGTTTGTGACGTTGTTTACACACCAAATTGGCACAATGCGAACTTTGCACACTCTGTTTGTTACTATAACTTTAGCCATGCATGATATTATTATTATTTTTAGCCAGAGTATCAGAATCTTGAATTATGTTGTGGTTAAATTTTGAACATATGTACTGTCGGGTTAGTGTGTGCAGCGACAGATTTTATCCTTGTGTTTGTACTTTGTATATTTAATTTGTTTGTGATCTCTTTTGTTGGAGTTGAGAGGAATTTGAGCATAGGATCTTGTCAAGATTGTGGCTGTTGTGCTCGGTTTCCATTCTTCAGAATTAAAGCTTGATAATGTACCAGATGCTGGTGGGTTTCTGATTTAGTGGTGTTCTTGCTGCTGCTACTTTGATGGCCTTGCTCATTTGCTGTTTCAAGCTGTTCTGCCGTCAAATTTCTACTGCTTCCTGCTCCGTCTAGGTGGTTGGTCGTTCTTTGTTTACAACTATCTTCATTGTTGTGGTCAGAAGTTTTTGGCATTTTGACGGTTGCAAATAATTGGCTGTTCGTGGTTTGGACCCATCCTTGGTTTCTTATCATCCAGGTAAAGCAGTGAACTCATGTATTTATAAATCAGATTTTATCAAGTTACATCAAGTTGGTCTTTGTTTTGCATTTCTAGATTTCGTAGGGTATGATATAATAACTCGTAACCAGCGGGTGTAATGCGCTAAACCCAGATCCTGTGGTTCAATGGTTCATGGATCTATCATTTGGAAATACTACACAGTGGATGTGGTTGCTACGGTGGTTATGATTGTTAGTGTACCTTGTTTGTCGCTTTGGTGAAACATTTCATTAGTGGTTATTGTAGACCACGAGATATCATTGCTGGTGCTGGTGCTGGTGTTTTCGGGCTTCTTAATTTATAATGGAAATTTTGAAGGAGCATGCATATCTTTGGGTTCCTATTTTTAGATGTTCATTGCTTTATAAGTTGAGTACTAAATAATCATTGGAGAACTGTGTGATTGCTATTTTAAAGTTCCAACAGTTGAGCACTGCTTGGTAATTTGAAGTGTGTGTTTTTTTGATGAATTATATCATTATGTTTTATAAAAACAATAGTCCGGTTTATGGTGAGTACCCCGGTTTTATTTGGGCTTCAGTGAGTTGATTTCGAGTGGGTCGTATGGATCTTTAATATATAACAGTTACCAAGTTTGGTATGGTTGGTCTAGCTAGGGCTGGGCTTCACTGTTTTTGATTTCTATTTTTGCATGAGCAAATTATGTGTCCTTTTACTAGTTATTAAAGTAACTTGTAAACTGTTACTAGTATATAAAACTGAGCCACCATAAGATGTCTTTGTTTCTTCTCCTTCCAAGGTGATAAACGTATTGCTGGGGGGTTGGTAAGTGTATTGGATTGAAAGGTTGAATACTGTGAGTGAACGTTGTATTCAAATGATGGTAGACATCCAAAATTGTGATACAATTTCCACCCAAATGACCCTGAAATTCAAGATCTGTGAGCTCTGAATTGGCAAGAGCACTCGGGTAACTTCCTGAGAGGTTGGTGGTTCGAATCCACCCAGATCTATTTAGCATGAGAAATCATTGGATTTTCTGCTGTGGCTAAGGCTAGTTGCAAAAAAAAAAAAAAAAAACTTACTTTTATGGATCATGCCATACATGACGAGATATGGACATAGACCCGTTGCGTTTGGAAAGGGGCCGGATTGGTTATTTCTGAAGGGACCACCCTTGAGTTGACGTGTTGGCGTTGCTACACCAATTCTCCACATGAAGTCACAAGTTGGTTAAACCGATTGGGACCATCTACCCTGATGAAAGTGACACCCGACACATCCGGTGTGAATAAAGGTGAGATCATTCATTAAAGTATGGTATTATGCATTCTCTCTTTGCTCTCTTACTTTCATTGCTATCCATTCAGTCGATTTGTTCTCTAATGGGAGTTATTTCTTTACGACATTATAATTGTTGAGTCAAATACACTCCATTTAGCCAAGAACTGCACATCACCATTTGAGATCAATAATAACCTCCTTTATAGATTAGACTTCAAGGACGGAGCATTTCCTTTTTTTGATCTCCTTGCGAAAGGTACATTACTCCATCCTGTTGAACTTGTTTTTCTTAGTGATTGATGCATATTCTTGAGTTGTTTTTCATGGGGATTGATACATGCATTGATGATATCATAATTGTTTGGAGGGGCTTTTACTTGTGTCAATTTCCCTAACTTCTTCCTCTTCAAACAGATAATCTTCACCATGTTGATGTCAGAAAGTTGATTACCCTTAATTTTCTCCCAACCGTCATTCACGTCAGTTGTAGTTAGCGAGGTTGCTTGGAACGAGGATATGAGTGGAGGATGCGTTGAAGATAGACGACAATATTCAAGAAAAAAGAGATATAGACCAATAATTATCCATGTTTTGGGCTAGACACTTGACTTATTTGAACCATGTCTTTACTTGTTTATTTTGTTCATTTTGGCTAAATACACTAACATTTAAAAATAATTAAAAGATTTGAGGTGAAAAATGTGGGTACCAGTAGTGGTATTGATTCGGTACCGGGAATTCAGTACCGGTACACGGTACCGGTACCCGGTACCATTTTCTCATCCCTAGTATCCATGTTTAACAAAGAACTAGTAATTTAGTATATACGATCGAACACAACAAATCAACATGGTTTCTAAGGTGGGGAATTAGGTCTAAATGTAGAGATGAGCTTGATGCAGCACTGGTACCAAAAGTACCGATCTCAAAAATTGCAAAAAATGAGTACGTTTAAAAGGCAAAACAATTAAAGTTAATGTGTTACTCACTGTGAGATAAGACTTGGTTTAGAGCTGAACCATTCAACTCGTCACCGTAAAAACGTGAAACCTTTTCAGCCTGCCGCTGCAAAAAAACAATGAATTACAGACCTAGAACACAAAAAGCAGTAGTAAAACCTAGCGCCACGCAAACCTGGATTTTTGAAGCGACATTCGTGCCCATTTTTGGAGAGACAAGTCGTGCCGCGATGATCACAACCATAAACCTATTTTGCAACCCTTGAGGGGAGTGGTGTCCACACATAAACCAATCTATTTTTACATTACCAATGTGGGACAAGAAGGCTCTTAATTGTTTAGAGGTCTAACCAAACAACATTTATTGATTCGGCATTTACTGGTTAAGAGCCTTTTAAATATTCAGACCGTCTCATGATTCAGCGACAGTACTAACAAACAGCCCGTATTACATTTAAGAGAAAAAACATGGTTTCTCACACAACGAAGTGAAAGTGTGACACACCAAAATGTGGAGAAGAAGCTTTTGCACCACCACTTCCACTGCAGCCACACTCGCCACCAAAAAATGGGACGCACTAATAATCGGCGGCGGCCATAACGGCCTCACCGCCGCCGCCTACCTTGCTCAATCCGGCCTCTCCGTCGCCGTCCTCGAACGCCGCCACGTCATCGGCGGCGCCGCAGTCACCGAAGAACTCATTCCTGGTTTCAAATTCTCCCGCTGCAGCTACCTCCAAAGCCTCCTCCGTCCTTCTATCATTAGGTCTTATTATTATTATTATTATTACTACTACTAAAAACAAATCCATTGTTGTTAACTTGTACTGGTTTTGAAGAGATCTGGAGCTGCATAAGCATGGATTGAAACTGTTGAAGAGAAATCCGTCTTCGTTTACTCCGTGTTTAGATGGCCGTTATCTTCTGTTAGGTTCTGATGCTGAGATGAATCATTCCGAGATTTCGAAGTTTTCGGGACGTGATGCTGATGCTTATCCAAGGTTCTGTTGTGTTGATTATTTGATTATGATTATTTGTTTGTTATGTTTCATAGTGTTTATGGATCCATTAGGATATTCTGTTACTGTTTCATTGATATCATTATGTTCTCTCATTTGTTAATTGTTACTGAGTGTGATTATTTGTTTGTTAAATTTTATAATGTTTGGATGATACAGTAATAGAATCTGTTACTGTTTTGTTGATTGCATATTGTTACTGATTCTGATTATTTGTTTGTTAAGTTACTTAATGTTAATGGATACAGTAATAGAATCTGGTATTGTTTATTGATTGCGTAATGTCCAAGGTTGTAAAAATCCCGATTAATCAACGATTAATCGGTGATTAAGTAACTTTACTGATTAATTTCACTTTACTGATTAATTTTGGGTTAATCACCCAACCCAAAATTAATCGGTGTCGCAATTAATCATTGATTAATTGGACCAAATTGGTCCTAGTCGGACCTAAAAAACTCAAAATTAGGTAAAAAATGAATTCGAACGGGTCAAAAGTGGAGCAAATCGCTCAAATAAAACGAGTTCTTACCTCCAAATTGGATGATAATCCATGATTTAGAAGCAAAACGATGAAACTCCATGAACTCTAGTTGCGTCTGATGGTTCCTTACGATGAAAGAAGGAACGTGGAGGAAAAAACGGGATATGGTGAACGATGGAGGTGATTAGGGTTATTTAAGTTTAAGTATTTTAATATTCAACCCCCCTCCATATTCACTAGTTTATATTTGGCCCCTAAACTTCTAAATTTATACATATAAGTTATAAAATAAGCATTATATATGCATATTTGGATATATATATATATATATATATATATATATATATATATATATATATAGGGGAAAGTTAATTTGAGAACACCTATATTTCGTGCGAACCGTGAGAACGGCATCTAAAACCATTCAAATTCAAAATTTCTTGTTACACTTGTCTTTATTACTAAAATACAATTTCAAAAACACAATTTACGCGTAAAAATTCAAACGTATACGAAAATAATTTGTTTTTACACATGTGTAAATTTACTGTTTATACATGTGTAAACTGTTTCATTTACACATGTGTAAAAAGTTAATTTGAAAGTGTTTTTACAAGAAAAGATGAATTATTTGGAAAGAAAACTCATTTATTGATGTTGCATTTTGATTATAATGAAGTTTGTATTAAAAAAAATGATTTTGATTGATTTTTTTTACTTGTTCTCACGGTTCTCACAATATTTAGCGTTCTCAAGATAACCCTCCCCTATATATATATATAAATCCAATCCGATTAATCCCTAGGCGGTATCCCACCGGCCGACTAGCGCCTGGCGAGTTCTACAACACTGGTAATGTCCTCTAATTTGTTATTGATTGTAATTGTTTGTTTTTAAATTTCATAATGTTCATCTGGTACTGTTTATTGATAGCATAATGTGTTCTCTAGTTTGTTACTGATTGTGATTATTTGTTTGTTAAATTATATGGAAATTGCTGTTGTCATTGTTTGGTTTAATATTTAGGTATGAGGATCAGCTGGAGAAGTTTTGCAAGTTCATGGATCCATTGATAGATTCATCACCTCCAGAAGCTCACCAAGGTGTTTCATCTTTTAATTCGCGGTTGAAACATAAGTTACAGAAATCGGAATTTTGGGCACATTGTTTGCATCAGTCTGTCTCCATGGGTCAACAAGGGCTGGTGTAAGATTTCTTAAGTTTGGATTATAATTACTAAAGGGGGTGATAGCATAATATTAATTTGTGTATTCCCTAAATCAAGTCAATATCAATTGCTTACCTTCATTGATTGATCTAGGTTTAAGGGACATCTGCATTTCAGACCGTGTGAACTTATGAAGTTCTTTTTTCTTTCAGGGATTTCATGGACCTTTTACTGTCACCAGCATCAAAGGTTTTAAATAACTGGTTTGAGGTTGTTACTTGATCCTCATTTCTCAATGCTGGTGTTATTACTCCTTTGACTTTGTGACCCTTAGAAAGCTTTTCCCTGCTCTTTTCTGTTATCAGATATCTTTGATGTCTTTTAGATGAACCGTGAGTTCCACGCTATATAGATGCTTGTATTAGTGCTGGCATAAATGGCACTAGTAACATAATGAATAATACATATAACGGATGCATTGCATGCACACGTCAGTACTATGTTAATCGGCTAATGCATATATGTTGGTGGAAAAAAGGTTATAAACTAGATGCACAGCAGCACAGTTGCGTTGACTGCATTTGACAAAATGATTCTCACATGATTCTGAAGACAATATGCGGTTTTTAAGTCTTGAGTCTGATTTGGTATTATGTATGAAATGTTAAATACTGACATTTGCAATCTTTTGTATGTGAATGCAGAGCGAGGTGTTGAAGGCAACACTTGCTACAGATGCAGTGATAGGAACCACTGTAAGCATTCTTCAATTATCACATTTTTGTATCTCATTACATATTTGTGCACCAAAGAAAAAAAAGAAAATGGGATAAAATACAAAAGACAATCTACGATGATCTCATAATTAGAAGAACATATGTTTATTGACATCTACTTGCATTTACCTCAATACTCCCCCCGTAACTACTGCTAATGGTTAATGAATCAACATAATGTTTTAACATATGTAATTCAGACAAGTGCCCACACACCAGGAAGTGGATATGTTCTGCTACACCATGTGATGGGAGAAACTGATGGTCACCGTGGAATTTGGTCGTAAGTATTTCGACTGCAGATGTAGTGTTATCTTTTATTAATGAATTTGTGGTTGATTATGGCTTTCTAAGTTCTCCTTTTGCTACACTTGTAACTTCTTTCTCATGCTTAGAAATCCATAATTTTTTAGTTGATATACATCACTTTTTTTAAAGGTGCCTTAAGGTCTTAATTTTAAGTGAATTCTTCTCCTGTGCTTGTTTGTTGACGATCTTTTTTAAAAATTTTAATTATTTTGGTTGGCCTGCCATGCATATAGATGAATATATCTATTGATGTTTAGTGCTATTAAATACATATTTACATGCTAGGTAACCGATATGCATTTAGGTATGTTGAAGGTGGAATGGGCTCAGTGTCACTGACCATTGGAAAGGCTGCTAAGGAAGCTGGTGCCACCATAGTTACCGATGCAGAGGTATCTTATTCTTGTGGAATAACTGATGTGTTTCTTTTGTCACCATTTCATAGTTCTATTCAGTAGAAGTTGATCACAACCTTTTTGCTTAGTGGGTTGTCCCAAAGTGAATGTGCCTTTCACACTTAACAATTTTTTGCTTTTGTCTTGACATCCTCGTATGGTTATTTATTTTTATAAAATAAATTATTAAATACAGTTGTAGAAAATTTCCATGACAAAGTTCTTGTGATATTCTAGTTTTGTTGATCAAATGACGGATGCTCAAATTTTGCTCACCTTCTTCTTTTAATTACGTCAAATGTGGCCTTTGATGTTAGGTTATAATACGAATTTCAGTTTTTGATTTTTTCGAGTAATTATTTGTTGTAACCTAGGTATCAAAGTCATAAAACATATGCTATAATTTTATGCTTTGAATGTAAGGGTCATTCAAAGCTTGGCTATGGGTGAGATTATACTGGGATGCCTGCATCCCACCCTCCCTAGACCCTTCCGCTTGGCTGGTAGGATTATACTGGCTGGGTACGGTTGTTGCTGTCATCGCTGTAATGAAAGGGTCATTTTACTTTTGGGCAGAAGGGAGTTTATCTTTAGTTGTAACCAATGATCTTTTGCTCTGAGCTAAGCTGATGCACTTTGGAAATGTGATAACGTGATAGTTGATTAGCTGCTGATTATGGCAATTTGGAAACGCTAAAACTTATACTGACTATTGGTTTAGATCAGGTCGATTTTCATATATATAGGGCACGGATACCATAGAAAGTAATTGATGCGGGCGAAGTCTGCGAAGTCATCATCACCGTCCATCAAGATACGTCATTAATTCAAAAGTTACACGATGGCAATTCCGTAATTAATGAGAAATTAGACAGTTAATAGGGGCATTTTCCTCAATTTGTCTAGAATCAACTTCATTTCTGACGGGAATTAATCATGGTTTGTAGGGTTACGCAACTTTTTTTGGGTTTGAATTGTGATGGACGGAACCGTCGTTTTGATGTGTTTGTAGGAGTTGATGGTAGACAAATTGACGAAAATACCCCTATTAACTGTCTAATTTCTCATTAATTACGGAATTGCCCCGTGTAACTTTTGAAGACGTATCTTGATGGACGGTGATGATGACTTCGCACGCATCAATTACTTTCTACGGTATCCGTGCCCTATATATTAGCATATCATGATTGTTATAAAACGAGTATTGCAGATCATGTCATTTCAAATTCTGTTTTGGAAAGGGAAGTATGGTACGTTTTAAAATGCCAAACTTCGTTTAGTTGATCCCTTTGATGAACAAGAGTGCGCGAATACAGTAAAAATGTTCGGACCTGATGTTATTTACGTATTTTGCTATGTAACTATTTGGATCTGATCTTTCCAGAAATTGTGGTGTTACTTAAATATTGGTTCATTTGTTCTTTAGGTATCAAAGATGATGATTGAAGATTCAGACAAAGTAACTGGGGTAAGCTTTAATTGTATAATCCAATTGCCAGTTGCTACAATGCACCATGAAGCAGGATCCAGACAATCTAACATTGTGTTATAAGGTTATGTTGGCTGATGGAACAAAAATTCATTCTTCAGTTGTTTTATCAAACGCTACCGCGTACAAGACTTTTGTGGTATGATTTTCATGCTAATAATGCTCTGCAATTTGATCACGAAGTAAGGTATTTGACTGTTTTGACTTTCTCATATTTTGACACAGGAGCTAGTACCTGAAAATGTTCTTCCCGACGATTTTTCTCGTGCGGTGAAGCATTCCGACTATAGCTCTGTAAGATTCTATTGCATTCCATCATCTATCCTATTATCAAATTTCCAAGTTTGGAGTGATGCAAATTCGGGAAAGTGCTAAAGTGTCTACCATGTTATATTTGAACAGGCAACCACTAAAATCAATTTGGCAGTTGACAATTTGCCACAGTTTCGGTGCTGCAATATTGGTTATCCCGAAGCTGGTCCTCAGCATATGGGTACCATTCACATTGGTTCTGAGAGGTAACAATTCACTCTTCAGTTTTCAGTTTTCCTTTTGACATCTTTTTAATTTTTCCCCTATGTTTTTATTAATAGCATTTCATTTCATCTATAAGGAAACTGTATTAAAACTTGTTTTTCAGTGTAGAGGAGATTGAAACTGCATGCCAGGAAGCCAGAAATGGCTTGCCATCACGAAGGCCTATAATCGAAATGACAATTCCTTCAGTTTTAGACAAAACTATATCTCCACCCGGTACTCTTTCATCTTACTGTTTATTTAATATGTTGATCAAGTGCACTCTTATCTTTTAAAGCTAATGAAACCTATTTTTATAGGCAAGCATGTTATCAATTTGTTTGTTCAGTTTACACCATATACACCTACTGATGGTAGCTGGGAAGATACTGCATATAGAGTGAGTTTTATTTAGAAAATACACTTGCATTTCTGTGTTATGCCCCACTTACGGTGTGCGCATATAATGTATATATGTGTGGGCCCTCGGGGGGCAAAAGTTTTAACGTTATTTTACTAATTTCGTGAAAATAACGTTAAAAACGACGGACGGTTAATCATGCATCGTGTGGTGGCGTTGATAGCCAAAAGACAAAGGGGTACATGCACCAATTGGGTTTGTCCTGATTGCTAAGTGTTTTGTGCCTTATGTCCAAGGCTTGATACCAAACCACATCGAGTCGGGGGTCTCACTGGAAGCAGCCTCTCTATTCTTAGGGGTAGAGGTAAGGCTGTCTACATCTTACCCTCCTCAGACCCTACCTTAGCTTTGCTATAGGTGGGATTAACTGAGTATGATGATGATGATGATGATGATGATGATGATGATGATGATGACGACGACTTGCATTTCTGTGTTCTGCAGGATATATCGGTTAAATTGAATATGTTAATAAATTATAAAATTTACAGATATGCTTCACTCAGTTTATTATCGTATCGTTATGTTGTCAAAAGCCCCTCGGGCGCAGCGAAGCGGGCCTATAGCGCGTGGTGGTGGCTTAGGCGCAAATCTGGGCTTTTTTTTTTTTTTTGTGAAAACGGTGCCTAGGCGCACGACTGGAACTAGGCGCAGGCGATAAAAAACGATGGCTTAGGCGCAAATCTGGACACTGAAATGTTTTAATCCATATTTATCCCATGTTGTATTCATTATACTAGACACTGAAATATAGCCAAATAGGCTCAATACCCTTCAACTGTATATTACTAACTTCAGACTGGTGTTTTTTTTTGTTTTTTTTTTTTATTACAAGTGATGTCTTCTACCTTGCTATCAATATTTGAATTTCAAATCTTATTTTTGTAGGAAGCATTTGCACAAAGATGTTTCAACTTAATTGACGAGTATGCCCCTGGCTTCAGCTCATCAGTTATTGGCTATGACATGTTGACTCCACCGGACCTTGAAAGGATAATTGGCCTCACAGGTATTTCATGCAAAGTCATCCCTTTAAATTTTAACAGAAAATGTTGACCTTTAAATTGAATGAAACAAGAGGGGCCGGGTGGGTTCGATAATGGGTCAAACAGGTTCTCTTCTCAAACTGGACATATAATCGGGTGACTGATGAAAACAGAAAAGGCTTGACCCGTTAACGCTTGCATATTTGCCCTTTTCTTTTTGACTTTCATAAATATTGATTATATCAAAGATATCATTTCAATAATAATCCATTTTTTTAGTATGCTTTGGGTGGTTTTTGCAAACTTTTGACCTGTTTTTTTTCAACTATTTTTAATAAATTGTTAAAATTACCATTTTGCCCTTTGCCAAAATTTCAATAATTTTTGGCATTGGTTTGAGTCCACAAGATTCCATTATTGGTCTTGGGATATTTTTATGTTTGACTAATAGTTAAATTATTTTACTTGAGCTATGTACAAGCTCAAACATTATGATTCGCGTTATAATTTTATCAAAAAGATTGATGCAGGAGCATCAGTATTATCTAATATTTATTTTAAATTTGAATTTCCTATTTTATCTTATTTTGTTTCCTATTAGAACTATGACTCTCATCTATAAATAGAGACTTAGGGTTTATTGTTTTAGTAGTTTTTGATTGATTTATAAAATAAGAACATTGTTCTTGGAACCTTTGGTTCGATTTATCGTCTTTGATTACTATTTGTTCTTGAGCCATTTGATTGCGCTTCCAAACTGCATCAAAGATATAAGCTGTTAAAACATTAATTTGGCAGGAGGGAACATCTTCCATGGTGCAATGGGGTTGGATTCTCTTTTCCTCATGAGACCTGTAAAAGGATGGTAAGCAATTTTCGACATTTTTAGCTTACATGTTAGGATTTTAGTGGCATTTGAAAACAAGTTTATGTGTGATGCAATGCAGGTCAAATTACAGAACTCCATTACGAGGATTGTACCTATGCGGGAGTGGAGCCCATCCTGGTGGTGGTGTCATGGGGGCACCTGGACGCAACGCTGCTCGTGTGGTTATTGATGACATTAAGGGGTGAAATGGCATTTCTTGAACCAGCAAGATCATCGTCATATGCTTTGGAAGCATCATCCCGAGGTTTACGACCCCCCAAAATACTGATTCTGTCAAGGATCGTCACTTCGGCTAGGCAACGGTTGGTCGATTTTGTTGTTTACTGACGTGGTGAGTCGGTGATACTACAAACGTTCCTATGGAACTGGATCAAGAACATTATATGTCGTTAATCTTACGTTTAATTTATCAAACATAACTCATCAGGATTGTATGGAGCCCAACTTAGTCAACTTTATGGAGATAAAAGGGGCAAAAGTATCCAAATGTTTTCAGATTTAATGTCTTTCGCCTGCAAGTTTCTTAAAATAGCATCTCCCTATCCGCCTCCAACCCTAACGGCGACAGGTCCTCATCTCATGAGTCATGACTGCCGCGACGAAGCTGAGATCAATCCAGTCACAATGTTGCTACTAGAAAGCAGTGATTAGCACACTTTTAAGAAATCCGAAGTAGTTGTTGCACCAGTTCAACACCAAATGTGCCACTAGAATTCCATTAATTCAACCGTAGCAATAAGATAACTTCCACCCAAGGCCTCTCCCTCCAGCTCTGGCTGGTCGCCACTACTTTCGTCAATCTCATCGACTCCTACCATGCTTCGAACAAAGATTCATTCTGGTTGTCAAAAGTCGTCAATGACTCTGCATTACGTACCTAGTATATGGAACCAGAACCGGTGACGCTGGAATCCCCGCCCCATTGTAGAGCTAACATCACCATGACAGACCTATCTCATGTATTGCCAAATCTCAAGTTCATGAGATATAAACATGCCAGATCAAAAGAATTTTGCTCAAGTTCATGAGAAAATTGGCGACAGTTCTAAGACCATGTGTAGTGGGATGGGTTTTGGTTGGGTGTGTCCATAAAAACGCCAGATCAAAAGAATTTTGGCGGGGGGATAACTAAATAAATATTATTGGGTAATCATTGCAAGGGACATTATGGAGCATTATACCACTACACCCCATTTTAACTTCAAGCCTCACAATGCCTTTTTGCTGACTAGGACGCCATATGTCGGATAATGCCCAGAGGAGGGGCTTGAAGTTCAAGTTTCACTACACATGTTCTAAGGGACGGAGGAACAGGAGCTAATATAATTAAAAGTACAAATGCAAAATTATTACAATCGTAAATAATATTTTAGTATGACATTGAAATATTAAAAACTGCTTATTCTAGCATTCCAATATTTATCTTCTATCAATTATGCGACTAAATATGAGCCGTTGCAGCATTAAGGTACATATGTGGGCATATTTAAATATTACAAGACCACCAATTTCAAGTTTCCAACTAACGTTAGCACTAAGACACCATTCATTGCAATAAACCATCGAATATGGCCGCATATGAACTCCTTTTTTCTTTTCTTTTTTTAACGGCTAAATGTAACTCCCCAAACTTCTATATTTACAAATAATCTTGTATTAACTTATTTTTAACAAAATCACTCACAAGAATTCTTGACGTAATGGAATAATCATAAATAATTTAAAAAAAAAAAATAGGGATAGAACTAGTGATGACTTGTTTTAGCGATAGAAAAAATGTTGCAAAGGTGGTCACTATCACAATCCCACACGTCGCAAATCAGTTGCAAAGTAGCGAGGACAACAGCTTTTCCCCTGTGCGTGTTATACTAATTTTCTCTCAGGAATTGCTAACTGGTTAAATCCTCATGTTAATCTATTAAGCATACACACATTTTTTCTATCTTTAAATTACATATGATGTGATAGTTAAGTTATTTACCACCCTTCAATTTTGCGGGGGCTATCGCTGCGCCTTACATTGGAGAATGTCTCACTTCTCAGTCTCTTAAAACTCATTTATCAAATAAATTTTATCATTGTTTGGAATAACGGATTTGTGTTTCCCTAAGGGGGCATATGGTGGTAAATAATGTACTTTACAATTAGACTAACAACTTGTCAAACCTCAATGCATTTTACAAGGATTTACAACACTTTAAATATACAAGAGAAGAGAGGTAATTACTCTAATGTTACAAGAATAGAAAATTACAAATGAATGAAATAATAAAGATGATTGTTGACTAGAGGATATGGAGGCATGAATCATGCTCTTGCTTGTTGACTAGAGGGTATGAAGGCATGAAACTTGCCCTTGTCTAATACCCCCTGTTAATGCGAGCGGAAGGAGGTTCGACCCGAAGCATTGTACGAAATTTTTCAAAGAGTGGCTTTGGAAGACTTTTTGTGAAGATGTCGGCAACTTGACGATCCGTGGAGATGAATTTGGTGTGAAGACGACCTGCAGCGACTAGTTCTCGGATGAAATGGTAGTCGAGATCAATGTGTTTAGCCCGTTTATGAGCGATTGGATTTTAACTTAAAAATAGAGCACTTTTGTTGTCACAAAACAAGGTAGGAGGTCCCATTGGTAAGGCATGAAGTTCTCGCAGAAGATGAGTGACCCAAATAATTTCTGAAGCAGTATTCGCCATTGCCCTGTATTCCGATTCACAACTTGATCTTGAGACTGTTGGTTGTTTCTTTGCACTCCAAGATACCAAATTTCCTCCCAAAATAAATGCAATAGCCATATGTAGAGCGCCTTGTGTCAATACATTGAGCCCAATCTGCATCAGAAAAACCTAATAAAATAGTGTTAGGAGGTCTATCAAATGTTAAGCCATGGGAGATGGTACCCTTGACATAACGTAATATGCGTTTGACAAGCTGAAAATGGATGGTGGTAGGATGTTGAAGGTATTGGCTTGCTTGATTGACGGAAAATGATAGATCGGGGCAAGTAATGGTGAGATATTGGAGGGCACCAACAAGGGAACGGTAAAGAGTGGGGTCGTGAAAGGGTGTGCCGGTAGAATTGAAGATGTCTTTGGGTGTGAGAGGGGTTGCAACGGGTTTTGACTCAAGTAAACCAGCTTTGGAGAGAATGTCATAAGCATATTTAGACTGGTTTAAGAAAAGGCCGGTTTTTGTGTGAGTTACTTCTAAGCCAAGAAAATAGCTTAGAGAACCAAGATATTTAATTTTGAACTCCTTGTTGAGACGAGTGGTGAATGTGTTGATGAAGCATTCATTGTTCCCCGTGACAATGATGTCATCTACATAGACAAGGAGATATATAAGAGTTGCCTCATGATGGTAAACAAATAGCGAAGGATCGGCTCGACTACAAGTGAAGCCAAGTGTGAGAAGAAAGGAGCTTAATCTTTGAAACCAAGCTCGTGGTGCCTATTTTAGACCATAAATAGCACGATTTAGTTTGCACACATGAGTTGGGTGTTTTGGATTTTCAAATCCCGGTGGTTGTTCCATATACACAGTTTCGGTAAGGTTTCCATTGAGAAAGGCATTGTTTACATCAAGTTGTCGTAAGTTCCATCGTTGAATAGTTGCAAGACTAAGGACAACTCGGATGGTTGAGGATTTGACAACAGGACTAAAGGTGTGTGAAAAGTCTAGACCCGGTACTTGATTGAAGCCTTGTGCTACAAGTCGAGCCTTGTAGCGGTCAATGGAGCCGTCGGCTTTGTACTTGATACGATAAATCCATTTTGAGTCAATGACATTTATGGATGGTGGACGAGGCACAAGGTGCCAAGTGTGATTGCCATGTAAGGCTTCTAGTTCATCATTCATAACATTTACCCATTTGGGATCTTTAAGAGCCGTTTTGATTCCTTTGGGTGTATGAGAAGAAAGAAGTGAGTAATGGAGAGGATGGTTAGAGAATTGAGCTAGGTTGGCTTGGTGTTTGGGTTTGAAGATACCGGCTTTGGCTCGAGTGGTCATAGGATGGTTGTTAGAGGTTATAGTAGGTTGAGAAGGTTGGATGAGAGGTTCGGGTAGAGATTGAGTGGAAGCGGATGGTTGGGTAGGGTTAGGTTCGGATATAGTAGGTGAGGCGGAGGAAGTGGATGGGCCGGGTGAAATGGTTTGGTTGGTGTTGGATGGGGTAGGTGGACTATTAGGTGAAGGTAATGAGCTTGGAGGAGAGGATTGGTGGTTTTCGGAAATAGGCTCATGGGAACAGTGAGTGCATGGGGCTTGGTAAGGTTGAGGTGGTGGCGAGTTTGTTTGAGAGGGTTGAGTAGGTGAAGGTAGTGAGTCCTCAAAGTTGGTAAACGGAAGGTGAGAGTTATCGGATGGTGGGGTGTTGGTTTTGAAAGGTAGGATGTCTTCGTCGAATTTGGCATGTCGAGTTGTATAGATTCTGCCGGTTGAAGGTTCAAGACAACGATAACCTTTGTAACGTGGACTAT
Source organism: Ambrosia x helenae (assembly GCA_030844895.1). Lineage (NCBI taxonomy): Eukaryota > Viridiplantae > Streptophyta > Magnoliopsida > Asterales > Asteraceae > Ambrosia > Ambrosia x helenae. The sequence goes on from CM061230.1 coordinate 36,123,131, forward strand.
AACCAATGAAGATGCAAGGTGTACTACGCGGTAGTAGTTTGTGTTTGGTATAGTCACAAAGATATGGATAGACTAGACAACCAAAAACTCGTAAGTTGGAGTAATTTGGTGGTTGATGAAAAAGAACTTCAAAAGGTGATTGATTATCAAGTATTTTTGTTGGTAATCGATTGATGATGTAGGTGGCGGAAGTGAAAGCATCAAACCAAAATTTAGGTGGTGCATTTGCATTGAACAACATTGCTAGCCCGGTTTCGGTTATATGGCGATGTTTCCTTTCCGCGCGCCCATTTTGTTCGGGTGTGTAGGGACATGATAATCGGTGTTGAATACCAAGTTCTTGAAAATAAGTTTGGACCCGGTTGTTTGTAAATTCGGTGCCACCGTCACTTTGAAAAACCTTGATATTTGTGGAAAATTGATTTTTTACAAGGTTTATAAAAGTGGTTAGAACGGTATAAAAATCGGATTTTGCCTTAAGTGGGTAAAACCACGTGAACCGCGAATAGTCATCTATAAAAATAACATAATATAGATAACCATGGGTAGAGGCAATAGGTGCGGGTCTCCAAAGATCACAATGAACAAGATCTAAAACATGTTGAGCACGTTTGTTGTTTTCAACAAAAGGAAGATGTTTCGTTTTTGACATTTCACAAGAATTACATAAACCCGGTTTGGGTAATAAAGATGTGACAAAAACATGACCAAGTTTATTTAAAGTTGTGATAGTATCAAATGCGACATGTCCTAGACGGCTATGCCATTTATTGTAGGATGCACGAAGATGAGATGCGGAAAGAGCGGCAACGAGTGATTTGTGACTTTGGGCGAGAATGTAGAAACCATTTTCGCAAATGCGTCTAGCTAGAACTTCCTTCGTTTTTCGGTGCTGGATGTGAAAGAAGTTGTTAGAAAATAAAACATCAACGGGTGAGTCATTTGTGAGTTTACTAATGGATAGCAGATTTTTGGTAAGATTAGGAACCACAAGCACGTTTTGTAATGAAATAGATTTAGAGATACTTGTGTTTCTCGTGTGTGTAACGGGTAATGATTCACCATTACCGAATGTGACACGTGTGTTACCGGTTTCAATTTTTGGATTTTTTAACCCGTTAATATTATTCAGCATGTGTGTGGTTGCACCTGAATCGGCGGTCCAGTCAGGCACATCCGAGTTTATGTCACATTGGGCATGAAAGGCATGGGCAAGGTTAGCATCTAGAGAAGATGCCTTTTTTGCAAAGGAGGCAAGGTTCGGACATGTAGTAGCATAATGTCCATCCTTGCGACATAGTTGACAATGAGGGACCCTTTTAGAATAAGTTCCTCCACTGCCCCGTGAGGAGTTAGAGCGACCACGACCACGAGAGAAGGAAGACCTTTGTGTTTTATTTTGGCGGACATAAAATGCGGCTTCCGGTGGTTGAGTCCTGTGAAGTTTTTGAACAAAGATTTCTTGGTTTTCGGCATTCGCGAGGAGATCACGAAAGGGTGGAGTAGGGAGAATGGTGCGTTGAGATGTAGAGAAGTTTTCAAAGGCGGCACCTAGGCCACAAAGAAACCAATGACGCTTGTCCTCGTCGCTTACAGGGTGACCGATAGCGGCGAGTTGATCGGCAATGGATTTGAATTTGCGGCCAAACTCGGTTACAGATGAGTTTCCTTTTTGTAGGGTCCTAAGAGTGTCTTTGAGGTTATGAATTCTCTCGATTGAACAGTGGCTATAAGCATTTGCTAATGCTTGCCAAATGGTTCGAGCAGTGGTGTAGCCAATGGTTTCGGCCATGGCTTCTTCCGAGAGAGTGGAATTGATGAGAAGAATAACTTTTTGGTCAACCATTTTCTATTTTGTGTAATCGAGGTTGAAGGAAGAAGCAGCATTGAGGGTAATGGTTTTGGGTGGTGGAGAAGTGGTGCCATCAACATGATGAATGAGGTTGAGGTAAGTTAGGACAGGTGATATTTGCTTCTCCCATGTGAGATAGTTGGTAGAATTAAGTTTAATGGTGATGAGATGGCTAAGAGAATGGATGGGAAGGGAAGCAAGATCGGTTGTCATGATGAATAAAATGATTTACGGTATAGAAAAAAGAAAGCAAAATAATTTTATGAATAAAATAGAAAGGGTTTTGGACAGAAAAATAATTATGTGAAAGCAAAATAATTATGTGAAGCAAAATAAAGGGATTGGATTGGACACTAAAAAAAATATTATGTGGTAGGGAAATGGTGTAAACGGACAGGAAAGAGGAAAAGGTAAAGATGTAGAAAGAATGGGGAAGGTTATTTGGGTGGGAGATACTATAAGGTTGATACCATAACAACTTGTCAAACCTCAATGCATTTTACAAGGATTTACAACACTTTAAATATATAAGAGAAGACAGGTAATTACTCTAATATTACAAGAATAGAAAATTACAAATAAATGAAATAATAAAGATGATTGTTGACTAGAGGATATGGAGGCATGAATCATGCTCTTGCTTGTTGACTAGAGGGTATGAAGGCATGAATCTTGCCCTTATCTAATATAGACCATACGTAGTGAAGCGTGATTGAGGACGTTTTTTCGTTTTTCGCGCCCTACACACCGTTACTGTGGGGCGCTATGTGTTCAAACCATGTTATGTATAACGCTGGATAACAAATTCATCAACCAATAATATCGTGCCACGTTGATTGATCACCAGTAAATTTCAAACGGTCAAAAGCATCGATAGGATCCAACGTTTATATTTTTTTCAACGGTTATTTTTTTGAACTTTATATATGTATACAACACAGCACAACACAACACAAAACACACATCAACAACTAATAAACACTTTGCAAAACATATTTATTCAAACTAAAATGTTTCCATACCGTCCACCTTTTGGGGTCCCGTCTCGCTCGGGCAACCCGAATGCTACGCGGCCAAACACAACCCAACCGCCACCCACTTTTAATTGGGGCGATTTCGAAGCAAACACAATGGGATACACACAATTACTTGGCATGTCGGGTCAATTTTTTCAAGGGCCAACGGGGTTTGCGTCAAACATGAATGTAAACTATGGCCAAGGTTCTCAAGACGAACCCGAGCTCGTGACTGAAACTCAAGCCAAGCCCGAACCGAAACCCGAACAACCACATCAACCCGAGGGTTCTCAACCGGGGGGGGGGGGGGGGACGCTCGCACAAAAAAAAAAAAAAAAAAAAAAAAAAAAAAAAAAAAAAAAACTAACGCGCCTCGTCAAAAAAAGAAGTATCAACTTTGGACGAGAGACAAGGAGTTTGCACTAGCGCGGGCTTGGCTCGACATATCGTAGGATCCGAAGTTTGGTTAGTATTTTTAATCGTATTTTTTTAATATATTTTTTTTGTTAATTGACTCATTTTAATATTATTATTTTTTTAGCGAACTATCAAGACAAACCTTTGTTTTGGATGAGAATTCGAGAGCTATTTTTTACCGCCATGGGTCGAGTGGAATATCGGGACAACGATTCTATATCGGGAAAGTGGACCGATATAAATAATAGTTGTCATGCTTTTGCGGAAGTTTACCAACGTTGTAGCGACAACAGGGGCAATGGGGAAGGTGATGATGGGGTGTTAGCAAGAGCGTTGGAGGAATTCAACACAACCCGTGGGTCATTCACATAGGCAACAAATTCTTGATAAATATAACCTGTAGTGTGTTTCGTTTTTTTATGTTGCGTTTTTTTTTAATTTGCTATTGTATTTTTTTTATGTTGCGTTTTAGTTGTATGATTTTAATCAATATTAGTTGTGTGTTTTAATATTATTTGTAACTTTTTTTTAATAATATTTGTCTTTTTTTTTTTTTTACTTTTAGTTGATTATTTTTAAAAAAACAATAAAATAAACCAATAAAAAACAGGGGCCTTAAAATTTTCCCATCCTCACTACACCTCATTTTAAATTTAAACCTCATGCTAACTCAGCTGCCACGTAGACCCTCACTACACATGGTCTAAAAAAAAGTTAGTGGTTCAAATTGACCGGTTTGGTTAGTGAATATGCAAACCTTATTATTATTATTATTATTATTATTATTATTATTATTATTATTATTATTATTATTATTATTATTATTAGAGTAAATTCTTTTTTGAGTCTCCGAATTTTGTTGATTTTAACTACTTGAGTCCAACATTTTCATTTTTCACATTCTGAGTACCTGGTTGATAATTCTATAACCATTTGAGTCCAATTTTCTAACTCTGGTAGATTTTTTCTGTTAATATTTATGAAATGACCAAAGTACCCTTACCATTAAAAATAAATATTATTAAATATATACACACACTACATCTGCACACACACACAATACAGATCTCACCTCTTTCTCTCTCTCTCTCTCTCTCTCTCTCTCTCTCTCTCTCTCTCTCTCTCTCTCTGCAAACCGATCTGAAAGTTTGGAAACTAAACAAGCCACGACATCTGTTAAGGTTGGTGAAGGGACAGATGTGCAGGTGGACAGAGGCTTGGGGGTAGTGTTACAGGTGGTTAGCATTTCGATCGATGGTGGTGTCTGCAGAGGTGATATAAGGTGAGTTGTAGTGGTGGTGGGTGGTGGGCGGTTGTGGAGCTGCAGGTACTGGTTAAGGTTCTGATTGGTGGTGGGAGGTGGGTGAAGATGAGGATGCAACGTCCAATCGGTGGGAGGTGGGTTGTTGTGGTGGTGAGAGGTAGGTTGTTGTGGTAGTGAGAGGTGGGTTGTTATGATGGTGAGAGGTGGGTTGTTACGGTGGTGAGAGGTGGTGGGGGATGTAGGTTTCTGGAATGGTAGGGTGGTGTTTAGGTGGTGCAGCCGTTGACTGGTGGTGCAGCTATGGACTAGTGGTGGCTAGGTGGTGCAGCAGTGGACCGGTGTGTGCAGGTGTGTGTGTGTGTGTGTGTGTGAGAACATTATGGTGGTTTATTGTTCAGACCCGTTTTTGTTTGGGCATTAGGGTTCAGCAGGGGCGGAGTATTAAAGGGGCGGGGAGGGGCGGCCGACCCCCCCCCCCCCCCCGAATTTTCGCTCAGAAGTTTCGAGTATATAGTTTTTGTATGGAATTTTTTTTGGTATATACGGTTTCGACCCCCCGTTAAAAAAATAGTTATATAAACCAAATCTTTAACCCAAAACAAAGTAAATGTAAAGCTCAAATCCTAAAGTACTAAGCACAACAACTACATGAACGGGATAGTAGATTCAATGAGCAAGCGATTGAGTTGTTATCTCTTAGCTACTCGAGCTTGGCAGGGTAAAAATCTCGAAACGAACCGAGCCTTATCGAGCCCGAGCTCAGCCTAGCATGTGAAGTTCGCCAGGCTCGTCAAACCTTAGTGTAATATCAGGTTTATTAATATTTAATAATATTTACCCACTCATTTAAGCTTGTTTACTAAACGAGCCCGAGCCGAACTTCATTTATCGAGCTCCGAACCAATTATTTATATTACTTTTATTTTAAATATTAACTAATAGATAGTAAACGAGCCGAGCTCGAGCTCTCATAAGTCTTTTGAGCTCGAGCCTCATCGAGCTCGGGCTTAGCTCGGCTCGTTTGCACCCCAATCCATAAATGAATAATTCAAAAATCTTAAAGGTCGACGGGATGAACTGTAATTCTTCATCCAGGTACCAACCCTTTCTCATTTTTAATGTTTTAGTGTCTTTGTTCAATTGTTTGTTAAATAATGCTTAAAACTTTTATATTTATTGTATTTAATGTTTGACTCGACCCGACCCGAATCGAATCACCGACACGAACATATCACCCGAACTATAGCTACAGAAAAAAAAATAGGTCCCGTCCCGTGACCGCTGACTTCCGACCCCCCGAAACAAATTCTCAAGCTTCGCCATTGGGGTTCAGATCCGGATTTAGGGGTTAGGGTTCAGACTTGTTCATTATACCTGATGCATTAGAGAGTTGTACCTAAATGTAAAATGACTAAAATATCCTTATACTTAATTGACAAATCTAACAGAGTTAGAAAATTGGACTCAAATGGTTATAGAATTATCAACCAGACATTCAGAATGTTAAAAATGAAAATGTTGGACTCAAGTAGTTAAAATCAACAAAACTCAGGGACTCAAAAAGGAATTTACTCTTATTATTATTATTATTATTATTATTATTATTATTATTATTATTATTATTATTATTATTATTATTATTAATCTGGTGAATATAAAGCAGGACAGATTGATCCAAAAAATTATAAAAAAATACATATACATATATTTTTATTTGTTCCTTTGTCACATATATATGGTACGACTCATATAAGTTGCATATACTTGTTAAATATAGTGGATTCTACGTAGGTGGTTAAAAATTGCATGGGTTTTATAAAAGATTTAAAAATAAAAAAAATGTAAAAAAACAGTAAGATCTGCAGGTGCATAAAAAATGAAAGGGAAGACTACTGGTGGGCGGTGAACATCCGTGGGGATTAAAATGATTAGGGTACAACAGCAAATGCGACGAGTATAACCTCGGTTACCACAAAAACATTCGTGGGGATCAAAGACCTCAGCTGAAGGCATCTTTTGGAAATCTCCAAAACTCACCAATCTCTAGATCAATTTCTCCAACTTGTTTTTCCTTTTTTTTTTTTTTTTATTAAACAATTTAACCCAACTTTTTTAATTCAAACAAATTAAATTAAATAGCACCGTAAATAATAATAATATTAAAAAAAAAAAAAAACTATTCAAGAGTGGTCTAGGATGAGGGTAGTCATTACTTACCATGTGTTATGTCTCACCTTGAGTCACAACTTGATCTTCTAATATTATGTTAAATAGGCGCTCACATGATACCCTGATAAAGCTGTAGCTCGCTCGTTTGATCATGTTGTGGCTAAAGGTGAGCAGTGGCATTATCCAGATTGTTTTATTTTATTTTTATTTTTATTTTTTAAGCTTTCTAAATTTGTATAATTTGTAATATTAATACAAAAATAAAACTAATAAAAAAATGTTAGATTAATGTTAACAAGAATACAAACTATAAAAAAAAACTAAAACTAATCTAGTACAAGATCATCGGGACGTCTAGCTCATAAATGCTCGACCAATTCATGACGAAGGTTTTGTGTATCTCACAGTTCTTGATATTGTTCATGTTGTCAAGTTTTTGAATATTAGTGATTGTCGATTGAACACGTGGGATATCACAATGGTAATTTTGACAAATAGCCATGCCTTGGTTCTCCAGTATCATGTTATGTAGAATAATACAAGTGCAGACGAGGTCCATTATCATCTCTCGTTCCAAAACCTTATTGGGTTGGCAATCAAATGAATTTTTTTTTAAGAACGACAAACGCTTTTTCAATATCTTTTCTTGCTGACTCTTGTTTCTTTGTAAAGTACTTGCGCTTGTCTTCAAGTTGAGACGAGTAAGCTTGAACAAGTGTCACCCATTTGTTGTAAATACCATCGGCCAAGTAGTAGCCGTACTTGAAATTTACGTTATTAGCATAAAACGATTGGGCTGGCTCAACCCCGTCGATGAGGTCATCGAATATAGGTGATTGGTCGATAATATTTAGGTCGTTATTTGACCCAGCAACTCCAAAAAACTCATGCCAAAACCAAAGATCATGCGAGGCCACCGCTTCAAGTATTAGAGTGATCACCTCGATGAAACTGACCTCGCCAAGCCGTAGGACACATAGCCCAACCAACATGCGTACAGTCGAGACTACAAGCATTTTGGGAAACCTATGTTTTTCACCATGAACCTCGTATATGTGTTGGATATCAAACAATGTTGGTTTACGCAAATATCTTCGTGAGTAAATAGATATGATTCTTACGCAAAGATATATAGTTTAAACGATGTTTGAGAATAAAAGTTTAAACAATATGTGAAAGGCCAGTAATATATATACACACACACACACACACACACACACACACACCTTGACAAAAAATGAAGCGACTCACGCGCAACTTTTTCGGACATGGCTATATACTCATCCATTGCGTTCGACGAAAGCCCATATGCAAGTTGCCATAGAGTGGCTGTACATTTTTGTATATAGGTGAACCCTAGTCGCCCCTTTGCGTCTTCTCTTTGTTGAAAAAAAAAGGATATCGCTCTGACAAATCGTTTGATAGACGCATGAATAGTTGTCTGCTCATTCGAAAACGTCGCCTAAAATGGTCTTCATCGTAGAGAGGCTCAAGGCTAAAGTAGTGTCGTATCAAAGTTTCATTTGCTCCCTCTCTATCAAGATTAAGCGGTGGTTGTCTCCTTAGCGCGGGTTGCCTTTGCCTTCGAGACCGGGCAATAAAGTATTCAACCGTTATTCTTCCCATTTTCATAATCAAATCGTCTTCCTCTGACGAGTCAGACGAAGAAAAATCATTCTATTCTATAGCCATTTGTTGAGAGTGAGAGTGAAAAATTGAGATAGTTTGATTTGAAAAGTTTTTAAACCTTTCTAAAAATAAAATCACCGCCAGCGGCCAACGGTCAGCCAACCCCTAATGGTCAAAAATTGATTTCCAATGGCTATATTTCGTCCGCTAACCCACGCGAGTGCGGTAGCGTGGTGTCGCTCGCGGTCACATTTACGCGGATATGTTGTGGTGTTCCCTAGCCACGTGAAAATTTTGGTCACTTGCGCACACTCACTCGCGGCCCATAACACATTGTCTATTATGCATGAAGAAGGATTGGAGGTTATTAAAAAAAACCCTTTGTCAAAAGTTATCTTCACATTTTGCATGTTAGTTGTGGAGCCCCTACTAGACTCTGTTGATGTGTCTCTCTACGAGGGCTTTATGACTTTGTACAAGACAGTTATGTTAGAAATAAAATAACAAAATAGATATTGTATTTTTTTTAATTTAAATATTATTTAAACTTTAAGAAAATAATTAAAATGTAATGTTATATTACCTACGCATAACTTGTATATATGTATCTATAATTTTTTTTTTTAAATTATGAATAATAAGAAAATAAACATTTTAGGTTTCTTCTTTTTGTTTTTCAATAATTTAGTGTTGTGAAATGAAATGCTATCACACCATACAAACATGTGTGAGAGAGAGGGATCAATTGATGGATTATAACTATAAATACAGAATAGAAGAACCTAATATCAGATTTAAAATTTACTTTTACTTAAAAAGGTTTTTTTGATGGTCGAATGTCACTTAGCTCGATGTCGAATTTTCGATTCGAGTCGGATCGGGTGAGTCATGTCACATGATTAATGATAATATGTCTTTTTAACCGGTAAAACTAAGAGCTAAAATGAGATAAACACAACGATGTATTATAACTATTATTCCAAGAATAAAGAAAAACTAAAGAGAATTAAATCGCTTGTTACTTAAAGAGAAAAAAAAAAAGCATAAGTACTATTGTTTTGGGTAGACATGACGAAAAGAGTATACAAGGGTTGGACTCTTGATGGGTTGATGAGCCAAGTATTATTGTGTTGTTCACGTGATAGTCACGGTACGAACACTGGGGTTGGAACCCCTTGTTCTTTTGTAGAGAAAGCAGACTAACTGAAACCGATTTGACTCCCTGTGCATGTCTCCTCACTGCCATCTTTTAATCTTTATCTATCGATTCATTCTTGTGTTGTTTATTCCACATCTCATAATTCCAAACCTTAATTCATTTTATATCTTTTTACGGTTTTTAAATCTATTGTTCCTACAAACTAGTCTTCATTAATCGTGGGCGGTTTAAAGGAATATTCAAACTAGTCGAACTTTTGTTGAGTTATTCGGGCTCAAACTCGACTGACCTCGTATAAGTCAACTTTACCAAGTTTCGCCCTTTTAAGGTAACAAAGGCTCAACTTTGAGGAATTTATAAACTAGTCAAACGTTAATTAAATAATGAAAACATGTGAGACTGATGAAAACGTAATAACAAATGTATTAAACGAGTTGGTATTTACCCGCGCGTTACTGCGGGATATTATTCTAAATGTCCATAATTTACTATATGAGATGTGGAAATTAGTAAGTTTATAAAAAAATAAGAAATAATAATAGTTGTTGAAAAAAAAAAAGTAATGATGCTAAATTTTAGCAGTAATAAAAATATAACAAAAAATAAATATTAATAATGAAAAATAAGAAATATCAATAGCTCTTGAAAAAGAATAAGAATAGTTTGTTGAGTAGTAAAAAAAAACCTTTTTAGTGGTGAAAACAATAAAATAACTCTCTATTAGTAGATGCATGTGAATTGACATATTTGATGAAATCTTAGGCACCACGGGGCACCCTCGGTTAGGATCAATCGGCTATGAAAGCCGATTCGGCTACACCAACCCTAGTAGCTTGGTTTCGATCTTTGGCTTCAATGTTCGGCTTGTGGTTGCCGAAGAAAGAAGAAGAAAAAGGTGGGTTTTTGGGTGGGTGGATAGGTGAATAATTACCATCATCACAAAATATGATTAGAGACGTTTACAAATGATTCAACTCGTTCAAACTCACAACAAATGACATCTTTAAAAGTTAAATACCATATAACTAAAAATAGTAATTTGGAAAACATATGAAGCAAGATTCGACAACTCTACACAACATGAATTCGTTTGGAATTATCGATATTGTTTGATCTAAATTGGCCGGTTTGTTAGGTTACGGTGAATATGTTGGAAAAATTTAATGTGTTGAAAAAAAAAAAAAAAAATCCTTCGTCATTTCATGAGAACTCAATATATTAATAACTTTGTAGATATAGAATTTATGTGTGATGATATTTTATTAACTTGTTTGTGTTATTATTAACAATATTTTTATAAAATTATAAGTTAGGATTAGGGATGAGCTCGGGACGGTATCGGTATCGAACCGATACCGATCCCGACAATACTGATACCGAAAAGTCCAAAAAACCAATACCGATACCGATACCGAACACATACGGTACGGTATCGGTACTGTACCGGTATGGTATCGGTATTTTACCTTAAAATACTGATACCATACCAATCTTGTACTGATCCCGATAATACCGAAACCGAAAATCCATAAATATGGGTATCGATACCGATCCCGAAACCCCTCGGTTTGGTATCGGTTCGGTACGGTATCAGGATCGGGACGGGACGGGATCGGTATTCGGCCTTGTATGCTCAGCCCTAGTTAGGATAACAATATGTTTTTCAGATTTAATAATAATAATAATAATAATAATAATAATAATAATAATAATAATAATAATAATAATAATAATAATAATAATTTGCCTAGATTCGGATGAATACCATTCAATTTTTAGTTTTCAAATGTTCTATTACATAAAATTAATAACAATAATTTTGAGTAACTAATAAAGACGATTTGTAATATTAAAAAATAAAAGAAAAACATCAACAATTTCCTTTCAATGCCACGTCTCTTTATCTCAGTCTTTTTCTCTCTCTCCACTTTATCTCTGTCTCTTCTCTTACCAAACTGTAGATATGAAGCGTGCAACCACCGCCACCATGACTTAATAAGTGATTTCTTTTTCCCTTCTCTGTTTCTTAACCGTCATATCAATGTTGAAAGTTCGCCCGTGGTAACGCTACATTGATGGCTGCGGTGTTGTGATATGATACTATCACCATCGTCACGAAACCGGGTTTGATCATGTACTAAAATCCGATCCAACAACCGAGAGGCTGTAACACCGCTTTTGATGAACTTTCGTTTTCAAAGACTTTGTAACACTATTACGGATGTGATTTAGGGTATTATATAAAGAACAAAAAGGTGCGTTGAATCGAATCGGTGTGATAACCGTTTAATATTGCCAGAAACCGCCACCGTTAGTAACCGTAGACGGTGTTAGTAACGCCAGACGGTTGATGAGAACAGACGGAAAAGAATATGATGCTGAGACGGAAGGAATGACGGAAGTTGAAGTACCGTTAACTTGCAACGTTAAGTTGCTAATTGTATATTATATATAATGTAATATTGACAAGAAAATCTGGTAAGTTTGAAATGGAAATGAATACACGTGTAGGTTAAATGGGTATACACTTTACGTGGAAAAATAAAAATTAAGGATGTCAAGAATTCTGTCATATGTCCCTTAAGGTTTTTATTTAGTATGCAAAATAAAGATAGCGATTATATAACTCAAACAAAGTTGTATGTATTTACGATCAACTTGATGATATTATTGATCATTTGAGATTTGAAACAATTTTCAGTAATGATGACTTGAGATTTAAAGCAATATTGTCACCAATGATAATTTGAGGTTGAATTAGAATGAAGTTTTGAATTAAGAGCATTCACATTTGGCCCCCAATTTTTTTTAGTGTATTTCTTAAATTATATGGGGTGGTTTTGAGGGGTTGTGAGTGAAGAAAAATGGAGAATCAACTGTTTATCGGTAAAATTGGGGTTATTTGGGAATCTTTTAGGGGAAAACAGAAAACTGTATTTATTTTTTTAATATTTGTTGAAATTGGTTGTGAGTGGAGGAGAGATAAACTGCAATGAGTTTTAATGTAATATGTGGTTGTGATTGGTTGTGAGAGGATAAGGATGGATGGTGTTATAAATTTACTAGTTTATACCCCGGGAGCGTCCCGGGTTGAGAAATCTAAGTAAAGTGAATAAAATTAAAGGTATCTAAACTATAAAAATGGCGTCTGCCAATATATGATTAATGATTATTATTATTATTATTATTATTTTAAACAAATCTCTGCCATAAGTTATCATATTCTAATATAAAAAAAGAGTAATTGGGTCGGGTATCACATAATCCCAGGCCCGACTCAAACCCACAATTTTTTTAAACTAATTCCAAACCTAACACAATACCTGTCGGGTTACAAAAAAATAGTAGTTTTTTTTCTTTGTTTTTTATATCACTATGGTACTCGATCGAAAGATAATAAAACACTCGTTAATTTGGTATAATTTTTTTATTTAAAAAATCTCGTATATAAAAGATATTAACATTTAAAAGTTATGAAAAGAAACATGAGAGAGAAAATAATAAAGTTTTAATATTTACATTTAGTAGATTAATTATTTAATAGATTTTTTTTTTTTTTTAACAATAATAATAATATTTTTCATTCCAAGACAAAGAAAATTACATTAAGATAGCGGGCATGCGGGCAACAAGCTGCGCCGCCACCCCTTTCTGGATAGCAAATCCTAATCTACTAAAAACATAACCATGTCCACCCGGAGCCGAGACACTACTGTGAATAACCCGCTGGACCCTGGTCAGGAAACGGGTAGCCTCCGGTGCCAATGAGCCAAAGGTATCAAAAGCCAAAGGTATAAAAACGTGTTGGTTCTCCTCGCAGGCTTTAGCATGTTTTTCTACCTTCTTTGCCTCTGCTTTCCGGACCGCTTGCCCTGCAACAAAGCCACTATCCCTCAACCCAACTAGGGGAGATACACCCGTCAGGTCAACACAAGCATGCTTCCCCCCGGCCCACCCAAAGACAAGGAGATCTGCTGGTCGTAGGGTGGATCTCCCTTCTGCTGGATCCGAGAGGAAGTTTACAGGGGCCTCCTTCTTGGCTGAGATCCCAGCCCGTCTTAAAATGTCTCACAGAATGTCTCGAACCCAATCATGCCGATATTTAAAACCGGGCAACTCCTTACAATGAACCGCGTGTTCCCCGTATTCATCCAGGCAGGCCTTACGGCACATCGGACAGATGTCATCCTCCTGGTACATTGGGATCATCAGACGATATTTAAGAATGGCCCTGTATTCAATAGCGGACATGCTTTGGCCTAAACCTTCGATCGGGATAACAGTTAGGAAATCTTGGGCGTGGGGGGTTTGCAGGCATTCAATAACTGCCCTCTGACGGGGGGACAGACCAAAAAGTTCACCCAGGTTCTGAGCGATTTTGCCATAAAGGGCATTCGCCAAAGTTTTCTGAGGCTTTGGGGGGGGGTGTCCTTGTTAGAAAAACCGCCAATATCAAAACCTGGGAGATAGTCATTTAGCTTTTCGAGGGCCTGCACGTAGTCCAAGTCTGCGCCGAAAACCCCGCTATTTCGTAGGATGTGGTCTTGAAGGTTCCAGGACTGAGCTCGTGACGCCACAAACGCATACATGCCGACATCCTTCGCAGAGAGGAGCCCTAATCCTCCCACACGCATCGGCAAAGACGCCATCCGCCATTGTAGGTCACCAAAGAAAGGCCCCCCACATACCACTATGTCTTTTTTTAATTAGTCTAGATTTGCCACATCACATCTTATGTGGCATCTCTCAAAAGAGAGATTGTATAATATTATGACATGTATAAAAAATGCTTTGGTTTATTATAGATATAGATATAGATATAGATATAGATATAGATATAGATTTGGTACTAAGTAATTTATTTTTAAGGGCGGTGCTATTAATTTCTAAAACCATAACCCTACATAATAATAATAATAATAATAATAATAATAATAATAATAATAATAATAATAATAATAATAATAATAATAATAATAGTAGTAGTAGTAGTAGTTTAGACTGTATGTTTATAAAAAACATATATATTTAGTTTTTATTAATCATCCCATATTGTAGGAACTAAAGTTTTGAACTCATTCATTTATACTACTTTACATTATGTGTTGTGGCCCGCAAGCCAATTGTCGCGAGCCACCAAGTTAGCCACGTGAATCGTGTACATGACAACACACCCTCGCTATTGACTCTGCGAGCGATCAAACGTGATGGCGGCCGCATCCGTTAACAGGCTGATGACCGTTTAAAAATTTAAAAAAATAAAGTTTTTACCATTTTTATTTATTATAATTTACCAATATATATTTACTTCACCTTCTTCACAATTTCTTCATCTTCATCTTCAATCTTCTCCTTCTTCTTCACACCTTCACCCATTTTTTACCAAACTTCTTTAAAAATCAACCAAAATCATGGTGCAATGGACTGGGGAGGAGGAACTCGCCTTAATAATCAAGTGCACGCTGACGACACGTCGACAAGCTGTGGTTCTCGAAGCCGCAGACCACAGTGGGGAAAAGTCCTAATGGAATTTGGTAACCTTGTCGGGGGAACCAAACGTACCTGTGATTCAATCTCTCACAAGTACGGAGATCTGAAATCGAAGTGTAAAAACTTCGAAATCGCGTATAAAAAAGTCTCTAAAGATCTCCCCGACGAAACAAAAGACGTGCTCCTAGCTTTTACGCATGTTGGGTATCTTTCAAAGGTTGGGCATGACTTTCATCACGTTTCGACGTGGCAAATGTTACGATCAAGCTCAACCTTACATTAGTTTTTTTTTTAATTGCAATGGTTTTTATTTTAGTGTAATTTTTTTAGTGCAATATTTTTATTCTTTAGTGTAACGTTTTTTTAATGTAATGTTTTTTAGTGCAATGTATTTTTTTTATATAATGTAATGTTTTAAAAAATGTTATGTAAAATATTTATGTTTTATATTTATTAATTTGGTAAAAAAATGACCCGCTCATCTTGAGCCACAAGGGGATTAAGTGAGCGGGTTTGAGTCGCGAGCCAGTGACACGTGGATGCCTACTTGACACAATATTATAGGATTAAGTTGTGACTCACCTCTAACCACAAACAGGGGTGGATCCAATGTTAAAAGGGTGGGTTCCTGAGAACCTAGTTGGTTTGGAAAGTTTAATGTTAATGTATATAAAAAATTTAGAAGAAACCCAAAAATAAATAGAGAAGGAGCCCATTGGCTACACACTTTCTAAACTTGAGATCCTAGGTTTGAGTCTTAGGTGTTGCTTTATCTATAGTTTTTTTTTTTCCTTAATTTGTTGTTGTATCACATAATCTCTATTGCTTATAGCACCTTTCTTCATTGTTTCATGTGTTGAAACTTTGAATTTAGGTAGGGACACAACTCTAGGTAGCATTTTTTATTTGTATTTATAGTATGTGCTTTAAATTTCGAAGGATGATGTTTTTTTCCATTGTTGTATCGATATTTTTATTATGTGATAAACTTTATCCGAACTGTCGAACTGACCCAAATTTTTTTTTTGTTTGGTCATAATAAATTGGAACATCTAAAAAATGAACCCAATAACAATTTTTTCTGGATCCGCCATTGTCTTAGGACTTATACAAAGAAGCTTTGTTTCTTACCACCAAGCTACTACCCAAACGGCAAAACTAACATTTAGCACTGTGTAACGGCTATGGTGCTAAGTCTATATATCAAAAAGCAACAAACCGAATCAGTGTAGCTAAAACTCAATGTAAAAATATAATAAAGAGATTACTGACATGATAAAAAAAAATCAGAAGAGAATTAGTTTATTTTACATATATATATATGTCCTCTTGAAAAAAAAAAGAGATATTTTTTTATGTAAAACTATTTATTTTTGTGAGCGATGGACAGTGTTTTTCCTCGTGATCGGCGAAGAGCAGATCCCTGGAGACTATTCCCCTGATCACGTGGCCTCTTTGACCATTCCAATCGACTGTATAGTTTTAACTTTTAAACATTATTCTAAATTATTTTTAGAGCTAACCATAAGAAAATCAACAATGTCTTGGCCTATGTAATGTAAACTCAATTAAATTTGACTAAAATGTTTACAGATATATTATAAAAATATACATAGAATGTCAGACAAGAGGTTTATGGTAAAGAGTTTCAATTCCAGTTCAAAATTTTAGCTCAACGTAGATTGTGATCAACCCAAGTTTATAAAAATTTAAAAACTCTTCTAATCACACAAAGTAATCGATAAGTACGAATCATGCAAGTTAAAGAGCTATGTAGCGTCACATTACGAACTTATCAAAAGGCTAGAGTATGATTGATGCCACGTATACATCATGTTTGCTGTTTGTTTACATATGGTTGAGCATGTTTGTTTATTTTTAAACTTTTAGGAATCATACACCCCATATTTAGGTTTCATATACATGATCCACATCAAACACCAATAGAAGGCTGCCACATATTCTAGAATATAACGTCACCCCCCCCCCCCCCCCCAAAATATGATGTCATAGGATGTATAAAACCGATAACCCGTTATCTTATGGCTAAATTATATAGTGATAACAGAGTAGTTAGTTTGTTGAGCATTTTTTAAATATTCATACCCATATTCATACTGTATTCGTATCGGTATCTGTATGTGTATCGATTTTGGGTATTCAGCATAGGTATCGGTGCTCAGTTTTATTAATTTTGGTAATCGTTACTTTCAGTATCGGTAGGGGTAAAAATGGTACATGACCGAATTTTATATACCAATGAATTTGATATTATGCTTTACTTAGTATTATGGTATCTATGGTACTTGTATCAGTTTTAGCTATTTGGTACCCGTATCATATGGGTACTCGTACCAATTTTACAAATTTGATACCCGTATAGTATTGCTACTTGTACTGAATTTACCTACTTGATACCTGTACGAGAGTTCAAAAATAAAATTAACAAAGTGGTACCAGAACGTGTATCATACCAAAATACCAGTACCGATTCCCCTAACCATACGAAGCCAATATATTCGGTACCAGCATGGGTACAAGTATGGTACCAATCTCTGTAAGTACACGTATGTTCCTAGCCTAGTATAGGTGTTATTTTGATGTTATTGTACATGCTTGGATGTGTTTCGGATGTGATTCTGGGCTGATTATAAGTCGACTAGCGACTAGGACTTAAAGGGGCGACTAGAACTAAAGACGATTGAGATGCCAATCGTCCCTCGTAGTCGCTAGTTGTAGGCTAGTCGCCCTTATGGCCCTGGACGACTAGCTGCAGTATAAATACTACCAATGATTGCCCTAATCATTTTCAGTTGTCACATTTTCAGTTCTGTTGATTGTCTTGTTACACCCGAGCTCTGTTTTCAATGCAATATTAACAACCTTTTAACCTTTATTTTGTGTGTTTGATTGCTCGTTTACTATTATTTGTTGGCATTTTTGTTGTCCGAACATCATCTAGAGGATTCCACACTCTAGGTGAACAAGCTCGTGATTGTCGGGTTGTCCGAAATCAATCCTACAATCTCATCCCTAGCTCAACGTATCAAGCGTATTATGTGTCATTTACAAGTCTGTGCATTCCTTTAGCACCATACCATATGAAGAGAGTAGAGGGCAAGGTCACCGAGGAGTGGTGGTATGGCAGAAATTTTACTCGCACCCTATTATCACATGTTGAACACTTTCAACATTTTTTATTTGTTGATGGTGTTCGAATTCATACATCTTGTATTGCCCTCATGTAAAAAATTATGGGTCCGTTAATGTTTCCTGTATCCGCATAGTGTATAACCGTTATGTATTGTAGTTTTCACACTTAACAATGTATTACGTTATTTCATTTTTTTTTTTACTAAATCGAATTCATTTCGTAGTAATAAAGGGAGCAAATTACATAAGGATAACAGGTATGTGGGCAACAAGCTGCGTCGTCACCCCATTCTGGATAAAGAACCCTAATCTACTGAAAATAAATCCTCGCCCTTGAGGAGTCGAGAAGTTATTGTGGACCACCCGCTAGATTCTCGTCAGGAACCTGATCGCCTCCAGTGCCAATGAGCCAAATGTATCAAAAGCCAGATGGATAAAAGCATGTTGGTTATCCTCGCACGCTTTAGCGTGCTTTGCCACCTTGTTCGACTATTCTCTAAGGACCAATTTCCCAGCCACGAACCCACTCTCCCTGAACCCCGCTAAAGGAGACACACCCGTAAGGTCCACACATGCGTGTGTCCCACCTTCCCAACTAAATACTAGCTAGCCAGACGTAAAGTGGACCTTTCTTCTGTCGTGTTTGTAAGAAAGTTAACTAGGGCATCTTTCTTTGCTGAGATCCCTGCTCGTATGAGAATATCCATTAAAACGTCTCGATCAAAATCGTGTCTGTACTTAAACTCCGGAAACTCTCTACAGTGGAGTGCATGCTCCCCATATTTAACCAAACACGCTTTACGTCAAACCGGACATGTTTCTTTGTCCGAGAAAATGGGGATCATCAAGCGATATTTAAGGATTGCTTTATACTCACCGCTGACATTCGTTGTCTCAACAGTTAGGACATCTTGGGCATGGGGCCTCTGTAAGCATTCCATTACGGCTTTCTAGCGTGGGGTCAAGCATAAATCCTCCCCAAGACTTCATGCGATTCAACAAAAAAGAGCATTCGCCAAGGTTTTCTGTGGCCTTTTGGGAGACAATGTCTTTATTTGAGAAACCGCCAAGATCAAAGTCAGGGAAATATTCATGTAGGCGTTCCAAAGCGCAAACATATTCCAGATCTGTGTTATTTCATGTAATATTAATATGTATGTGCAGTTTCATACACCAAACATTGTATACTTAATTAATCACCAAAAAACTATAGTATGCGAGAAATGATACAAGAGAATATGGTTTCACAAATAATCTATCCAATGAATTTCAAGTAGGACCTTTAGATGCTTGTTGACAAAGATCGCGAGCTAAAATACATAAGGATTCATGATCCAAAACACAAAGATGACGGTTAGGTAACGATTATATTTTTTAATAAAGCACACTAAATAAGTATCTTTACGATTTTCATCAACCAAAATCTAATAACATACCTAGATATTTGCTATACAATAACGATTGAACATAAAATTTTCAACGGGTACATCGGGCGGGAGAGGGGGAGCGAAGTGGAGTGGATGCATATGCCGTTCATCACGTGAAACAAAGAAGGTTTTGAATTGTTGCAAGGTAGAAATATGATCTGCATCATCCATCATGTTCGTACCATTGTGATAGATTGAATAAAAACGAATGGACCTTAATTCTTTTTCAGTATACCACACCACTTGCAGTTACTCCCATAGCAGCTAATTGTTTTTAGCTACGGCGACAGAGACATGAGGCATTTGGAGGGAGATTCTATGGGAAATAGAAGGAGATCGATAGCTCGAGTCCCGCAACACATAGTCTAACACATAAGGTTATGTAAGCCACCAATTATTATTGAATAAATGATTCACATACATATTCTTTCACTTAAAAAACAGATATACAGAAGTAGATGTCCAAATCAAGGTAGTAATAAGTTTTCATTGGTAAACCTATTACATGTGATCATGAGAAAGAGTACAAACACATATTTCTTTCACCAAAACCGGGGTGTTTTTTTTGACACGTAGGTCCCACCTAACATAAACTCTTGTACAATGAATCCAAGTGTAAGTACTGCTTAATATTGTAACACTCTTTTACCACAACGTGCTTCACTGCCACATACTTGACTCTTATTTCATCTTCTTACTACTACCCCTACCCCCCCTATACTTATATATCCCAACCCTTCAGTTCTTCTCACACTCTTCCATCATTACATGTTCGTACACTATATTCTATTTAAACACCTCTACCTCTTTCAAGTAACAAACTATACAATCTATACATACATAACACGTAAAATATGTATAGGTGTGGTGGCTCAAATAATGCAATGGTGTTCTCTATGCCATACGATGGTGACTCACCTATGTCCTCAGCCGTTGACTGTACGCTTTCTTGGGTACACCAGCGACTCGTTTGACTGGAGACTATGATAGAGTGAGTCATGAAAGAAGGTCTTCTACTACTAATTGGTCGGCTAATTTCTGTTGGGATATTTTGCAGCCATCACATGCTCAGAAGGCTAACTATGGTGGTGGTAATGGTGGAACAACGGTTGTGGAACCATTGTTGGCTAGGCGGTGTGCTAACTGTGACACCACCTCTACTCCTCTTTGGAGAAACGGTCCACGTGGACCCAAGGTAGGTTTTTGGCAATATGGTGTTACATTATTTTTGTTAACGGTTAACATAAACCCTCTAATTTTTATTTCTTTATTAATGTTTATTATGGGATTAATATCATTAGAAGAAACACCATTTTACACATAATAATAATAATAATAATAATAATAATATTAATAATAATACAAAAGCTCTTTGGTATCCGGTTTTATATATTGAAAATTGATAACTCCTTACTAGCAAGGAGCTAGAACGAAATGTAGTGAGTAGTGAGGGTTTGTTAAATGTAACTTTTTAGTGGTTGTACCCTCACATGAAGCTATCAAATAATAATAGTTTTTGAACGACAACAACTTTATTGAAAATAACTTGCTACTAGCAACAAGCTAGATCAAGAGATCGATACTGGCGGACCCAGGATTTGTTTCTTGAGGGACAATAAGGGATTTAAGCTAACTGTCAAGGGGATTTCCAAGTATAAATTACACTAAAAATATTTTTAATATGTAGGTCCGCCACTGGACATACGTAACTAGAGTTTTGTTAAACATTCCCTCTCGTATGAAAAGTTGTCAAATACTAACGTTACTTCCTTTAAACGTTAAAAACATGGTATTATGTTTTCAAGAGGGTACAATAAAAATAAAAATTAAGAAAACGATACATCTAAAAACATATTGGAACAGACGAAAGTTGCATCATTTTCATTTTTCAAGATTCAAACGTTTTAATATTTTTTTGGTAATAATATAAAATTTGCAGTCCCTATGTAACGCTTGCGGAATAAGGTTCAAGAAAGAAGAAAGAAGAGCAAACGCAGCAGCAACAGCGACGGCAGCCGGTGGCGACACGACGGAGACACACCACTACCAACAACCAATGATGAACGGAAACCCATGGGTTCACCACCACACACAAGCCACACACAAACTGCCCTCATGTTACACACCGGCTGTGTCAAAGGTCAACGAGTTTAGGTTCATTGATGACGTGGACGACAGAGATTCGCCGTTCCTTTCGTGGCGTCTCGACGGTCCAGGGCTACTCCATGGGTTTACGAGGTGAAAGTGGGGCCCAGTAGGAGGTTGTTAAAAATTAAAAAAAAAAAAATATTAAATATTATATCATATTTCCAGAGCAAAAAAGTTTATTCTAGAGCATCACTTTTGTAATCAGTTGTACTTCGTGCATTGGTGTTTGTCGATTTCTGCTTTGGGAAAGACTCGTTTTTATTAATTTTATTTATCTTAGTTTTTACTGTAATTTTTAATAATATTATTAATAACAGTATCTTTTTTGTCCTTTGGGTTCTGTTGGTCAAACGTATACTTTTTGGTCTCAACGTACCTTGTCCCATGAACTCAAAAGTTACTTATATATTTATGTTTTCTTAAGAAGTTTTTTTTTTTAAATATTTTGTCGAAAGTCAAGTATCAATATAAATGTCGAAAATAATTTGAACTTTACTATGAGATAATTTGTAAATTTGTTATTGTTCAACTGTATTTATAAGCTTAAACAAATAATAAGTGTAACTAACCTTTTTAAATCCTTGTTTGGTTATTAAACTGACAGATATCTCTATTGCAATCAGTGTAAACAAGTAAAGTTGCTTGTTTTTTTAAAGGTTAACTTCGTTAAAAACCAACAACAAAACACACAAAATGGAGTGGCCAAACACAACACAACTACATAATTACAAATTTACACCAATTTGTTTAAGACATAGACTTGAATTTAGATATACTTCTAAACCATAATTAATAACCAATAGACTTTACTTCACTAATGATCTTTTCTATTTGCCCTGACTTGTTAGAGAACCTCAAACCATTTGACTTTCCAAATACTCCAACAAGTAGCTTGATAGCTACTTGAGATTGATATGTTGAAGTTTTAATAAAAAGAGGTTGAAGTTTTGAACCAACAAGTAACTGAATATTTAATTTATTTTGATTGAATGCTTCGTTTTTTAAAAGGCGTAGTTCAATGGTGAAATCCTAGTTCTAACAATTTCCGGGTCACAAGTTCGAGTCCTCCCACACGCCGGATCCTTTTAACCTTAATGGGTATGATTTTTCGATAGATGATAATCGAACCTGTGATCAACCCCGGATGGAAACCGTTTGAAGAGGTAAACCCTCCCACCTTAAACCAGCTGGACTGGAGATCTTTGGCTATTAAGAAAATTAAAGAGAGAGTGGGAGAGTATTAAGTATTTTGGATACTAGAAGCCTTTTGTAAATTATGGAAGAATTCATAGATCAAGATACATGTTTGTTTTAAAGTGGAAATAAGGGTGGTAGTCTGTAAATAAATTGTTTGACCGTTTATCTTGATTTAGTAATTTGTTATGTATTTAGTTTTTTTACAATGTCCAAAACGCCTTAACCGCAACTAAGCCTATAAAGTTGTGTTTTCATCGCAACGCATGGGAGTGAAATACTAGTTAAATTTAATCAACAGCTTATATTTTAAATATTGCAAACATGTGTTGAATTTAATTTGAGGAGGCTTAGGTAGGCCAAATCAAATAATCCAGGCTATCATTAAAATATCCAAAACTAAATTAAGCGGTTTTAATAAGATTTCTAAAAGGAATGTATTGAAGAAGGAAAAAATATAAAGCAACAACAATTACAGGACCAGGTTTTTTAATTTGCTTATGTTAGGGGTACGGGGCGCTATCAGATTGGGCACGGGTACCTCACTACCAGCACGGTAACACCGCCGCCACCCGTGCTGGTAGGACTCCCGTGTACCTTTTTCTGGTTCCATCTAACGGGCTGGTAGTGTGGGACGGTGCAAACTTTTAGGTAATATTTATTCCTTTTTTTGATCGTTTTATGTTTGTTAAACGTGTTTGACTTTCAAACGGTCATATTTTTGTGACCGTTTTTATCTTTAGGTTTATAAATACAATTCATTCCCACGGTTTTGAATCAAAAACATAAAAATCTTAATCAATACTTTTAAAAAATGTCTGATATTGACGTAGAAGATATTCAACTAATCGTTCCCCCCGCTCGAGGTCCACCCGATCTTACAATCAAACGATAGCCTTGAGTTTCTGACGGACCTTGCACGGCGGCAGAGGAAGTCACAACAACATCTAATAAACGATATGTGTTTTTGTATTTCTATTTTTATTTCCTTTTAATATTGTAATTTTATTTTATTTTATTTAGTTTAATAATATGTTTAATTAATATGTTTAATTAATGTTTCTTTTAAAAAATAATAAAAAATAAAGATTTCAGTAAAGTGAATCAGTGGAGTGCTGCCTACAAAAAACTGAATCAGTGAAGTGATATGGCAGTGCATGATTTGTTGAAATCAGTGAAGGAAAAAGAGAACTCTAGTAGCACCCCTTTCACCCTTATGTAACCAACTAATCGAGACAGTTGCCACTTTGATCGCATAACGGCTGACTATGTGGAATCGCCAGGCCCGTCTCTGAGAAATTTACAGTATGTTTGGGCCCTCAACGTGATAATGTATGCGCCTTACCGCTAGTATAATATAATTATATAAACTCGTCTATCATATTTAATTATATAAACAAAACCATAATACGACGATAAATGATATGAAACATAAGTACATAGACAAAAGCCAAATTGACCGATTAATTTAGTCGGCCCCTTAAACCTAATAGTTTTTTAATTATTGGGCTTTTGAAATGGTTTTGGGTTTGGGCCTTTTGGAATTATCTTGGTTTGAACTGAAGTATGTATATATTATATTTAAATTTTTTTAGCCTATTTCTGAGTAGGGCCCTGAGCTTGGGATCGCCTGGCCCGCCCACCATACGGTCCTGGGAATCGCGAAATGGTTCCTCCATCAATTTCGAAAATAGTAGAGATGTACGTGAACTCGATGAGGGTACCGAGAGAAACCAGAGGAACATGTATATTAATCTTCAAAACATGTATATTCGGCTATTCGCTTCCTTTGACCATGGTCTTGCCAAAGCAAAGCACCGGTCAGTTTCATGATTGCAATCTTGACATTGAGTTGGCCGACATCATCAGACGTGTGCTTTGTTTGGAATTTATTCTTTTATTCATCGTGTGTGACAACAGAAGTGAAGTATAGGAAATCTAATAATTAATTTACAAGCACCTTCAATATGACAGATGGCATCGAGAAAGAAAAAAAAAAATCAAGCACACAATGGTTTTTTGAAAAAAGCCAATAAGTTAATAAAACATCAAGGGTGTTTTTGGTATGGGGTAATGGAATGGACAAGAAAATGAAATTGATGAATCATTACTTAATTTGTATTGTTTGCTATGTAGAAAAAAACAAAGGAACAAAATCGGCAACGGTGAGTGGTGGCGGTGGCTATTGGTGGCGGGTGCCGGCGACGGTGGTTGGAGGTGGCAGAGGTGGTGGTGGTGTTAGGTGGTTGGTAGCGGTCGGTGGTGGCGGTAGCGGCGATGACGGTGGTGGTAGTCGTGGTCAATGGCGGCGACGACGATGGGTGGTGGTCGATGGTGGTGGATGGCGAAATATGGTGGTGATAGTAGCGGTGATGGTGGTGGTGGGTGGGTGCCAATGGTTAGTGAAGAAGAGTGTCGGTGGTGGCGGTCGGTGATTGGTGGTAGGTCGTGGAGGTGGGTGGCGGTGGTTGGCAGCGGTGGCGGTGGTGGTCGGTGATGGCGGTAGTTGGTGGGTGGCGGTGGCGGTGGTCGGTGATGGAGAGTGGCAGTGGTGGTCGGTGGGTTGCGAAGGTCGGTGGTGGGTGGCGGTGGTGGCGTCAGGTGATGGTGGTGGCGGCGATGGGTGGTAGTGGTAGAGGTGGGTGGTGGCCGGTGGTGACGACATGTGATGGTGGCGATGGGTGATAGTGGTAGAGGTGGGTGGTGGCCAGTGGTGTTGAAGGGTGACAGAGGGAATGAAATGAAAAAAAACATGGGGGTTGGATGGAATGAATTTTGGGGTTTTTTAGGAGGAATGAAATGAAGGAAGTAATGGATGATTCCATTATCTTGACAAACCAAACACCTTTTTTTCCATTCCATCGTAATACTCCATTCTATTCCGCCTCTCATTCATGCGTTTCAAACGCTACCAAATATCAGGTTTCTGTGACTTTTAGGAATGACTTATTGTTTTTTTTTCTTCTAAAAACCAATAACATAGTAAACCATTTAGTCAAGAAGTCAATTCTAAACTCAATCCTAAACACAAAAGTCATGACACCTACCATTTTAAAAACATGTTAATAAAAACCTCATCGCAAAAAAAAATGTTTTATGTAATAGCATTTTATAGTGTATGCCTCTATTTCAGAAAGAGTGTTAAACCTTATTTATCCGCAATAAATATAGTTGACCATAGCTTGGTCACTCATTGTGGCTTGAGTACATATAGTTTGCATTATTTGGTAATTCAGTCCATAAATAACCGAGCACCATTATTCACTCTTTTCTTTGTTATCGTCATCATACTCACCAATAACAAACTAAGGTAGGGTCTGAAAAGGGTAAGATATAGACAGTCTTGCCTCTGCCCTGTGAGAATAGAGATACTACTTCCAATGAGACACTAAGCTCAATAGAATATTGAGGAAGATCTCTTTTATTCATCTAGATACATAGATATTGAAATTTTCATAATCTATTATTAAGTTATTAACCATTTCACAGTTTTCACATATACAACTCATCACTTTTTTCATCTCTATAGGAGAATTAAAGACTGTTAAAATACTAAAATAGCTTTAAAACGTCAGGTTTTCATCTAGATATATAGATAATGAAATGATATGATAGATCAAAGACATTTTCTTGCTAACTTATTATTATGTTATTAACCATTCTCCATTTTTCATAGATACAACTCATCACTTTTTTCATCTCTTTTTCCAACTATCTTCATGCCTTGTATTTCCACGTCTCATGATCAAACGTGTTAAAAGACAGGGAATGCTGCTGATCACATGTACGGCTCATTTTCTATACCATAATGTTCTTGAAATATGTATTAATTTTTCCTGTAAAGATCATGTGAAAAGACTATAACAATGTTATCTGAAGGACCATTGTATTTCTTCCAAAGTTTTTCCTTTCGTTTCCGGAACCCATACTTTCACAAAAAATAGAGTGAAAGTTGACGTAGCCGCATAGATGAGGAAGGTTCCTGTAAAAATGGTAGCAATTCAGTAAATTTTGATACAAAACTACACAACCAAAAATTTGAGGGTTCGAATTCTGCAAGGTGCATGTTGTGGTATATTTATTCTAGAAAATCTATGAGTCGTTGTTTAAAAAAACAACGAAGGGTACCTCCACTACTCCAGTGCAAGAGAAGTGGTGCTGTCATTGTCACAATTGATGCTGCCAACCAATTAAAAAGTGTTGCAACACTGCCAGCAAGGCTCTTAATATTCACAGGTAGGATCTGAGATGAAAAGATATTCAAAACATTCAGTTATATAATTTCTTATGAACAAAAGAAACAATTCATAATAACTTGATATTGATCACAATATGCAGCATACCTCAGACATTATAACCCAAGGTATAGGTCCAAGTCCTAGAGAGAAGCCGGATACCATAATCTGAATTGGTCACATTAAAAGTGAAGACTCAGAACACACACGCGCGCGCATAAAGTAAGAGTAGAAGTTAAGAAGTTATGAAGTTAAGGAACACGATCACAAACTCAAGCAAAGCGTACCACTAGACCAATCAGCGCTAGAGTTCCCAACAAGTCATAAAGGGATGAATCTTTAGAAACCAGGTGCTGAAATTCAAAATAAGAAAGCAAAAGGTAGATATTTTTTTTTTATTTATTTTTTACAATTATGAAACATGAAAAAGAATTATGACAGAAGACATTACTAACCTTCAAAAAGAAACTCATTGAAGCAAGAAGGCTGCTTGCAACCATTAGAAATGAAGACAACTGCAACACGAAAACAGGAATGCAACTTTAGTACTTAAGATATTGGTTGTAAAATAAATTAGCTAATACTGTAGTAAGTTATTACCAATAGAAGCGCTCTGCGACCACTTTTGTCCACAACGGATGTTGTAATTGCAGTAGCAACAACCTACATTGAATCCAGATTCCGACCGTTGACCAATATATGTTTTATTAGTGACTTTTAACATAGATTTAGTGGTATATACCTGAATTGCACCAAGTCCAAATGTTGCAGCCTTGCTAGATGAAATCCCTGTTCCGCATGCATTTAGTTTCAAAAGGTGAGGTATTAGCTACCTAAAATGTCCATGAAAATGACAATAAACTGAACTAACCAGCTGATTTGAAGATATGACTAGAGTAGAAAAGAACACCATTTATACCACTTAGTTGCTGAAGAAGAAGTAACCCTATTCCTACCTGAATAACAAGACGTAAACCATTTTAAACGGTTTAAAACTTTAAAGAAACTTGTAGCAGTTTGTAACTATACCATTAAAGGGTACCAAAATCTTCTTCTCTTAAGCTCATAAATCCGAATTGTATCTCGTTTGCCTGATGTTGCCACAGATCTCTGTTGGAATTCATATATAGAAATCAAGCAATTTGAATAAACAAGAACTAATACTATATATCTAAATACCTTGATTTCATTAAACTCAATGGAAATATCTGTATCAAATCCCCTCAAAACTTGTAAAGAGGTTTCACAATCTTCCATAAATCCCATCCTGGCCTACATAATTGAAATTAAAAACAATAACAAAAACGAAGCGATATAGATCAAATTATAAGAAACATGATTAACGAATTCAATTTAAGTTTAAAACTCTTACCAGCCAGCGAGGAGACTCTGGAATGAAAAATAGACCTGGTATCAAAATGATGCATGGTAAAGTTCCTGTTGACAAGGCAATAAGATGCATTAGTTCTAAAGGCAGTGAACTTGTTCACTTGACTGTATTAAGGAATCTAATTATCTATCATTTGAGACAGCATGCATGATATCTATATGAGAGTGAGGGGCTGTTTGGTAAGGCTCTTAATGAGCCTCTGAATGGTTAAGCACTGAACGGTTCAACATTCAGCGCGTTTGATTCAGCATCTGAATGGAATGGTTAAGGCTGAACCATTCATACTTGGGATGTAGCTAAACCATTCAGCACTGATTCGGCCCTTAACCATTTAGCACTTATAGTTTGCCTCAAAAATGCCATTTTCATCCAAATGTTTTTCTAATCTGGCCTCCTCACGTTTTCACTTTTGCCATTTTCATCCTTCTCACTAAAGTCATCCATTCTTGCACCGTTAAGTCATGGGCAGTTTCGTCAACTTGCCTATAAACCTTTCTTTCCTGCACCATACCGTATCGTATATTTTCAGTATCAGTACAAACTTTTAGCAAAAATTGGTATATGCAAGTTGACTATAGGCAAGTTGACGAAAATGCCCTTGACTTAACGGTACAAAAATGGATGACGTTAGTAAGATGAATAAAAATGACAAAAGTGAAAGCATGAGGAAGCCACCTTAGAAAAAAAAACTTTTTGAAAGAAAATAACAGGCAAACCAAACCAGAAGGAGTAAAATGGAGTTTACCCTTATTGAATCGAAAAGTTTTAACTTATGAAGAATATTACATGGCTTATATATAAGCCAATATCATCTAGGAAACAGTTCATAGTCAACAGCGACCACAATCCTATCTAAAAATACACTTGAATTTAAATGGAAAACGGGCAGAAAAGACTAATATTATTATCTAATGTTAATAGGAAGTATTCCTATATGGAAAACGAGGCAGAAAAGGCTCTAATATAAAACGGACATAACTTGGGTTACAAGTAAAAATTGGGGGGAGGGGGTGGGGGCAACTATCAAACCCGAATTCCAACATTAGTGGCTTTGATTTCAGCAATAAAGTTTTTCACCAAATTTTAACAATTTCCGATCCATTTTTAGACCATATGTAGTGGGAAGAGGATTAGGGCGTGATTGGGGCAAAAAGCGCCCCCTTGAGGTTATTTGGGGCGTTTTTGGGACGAGGTGAAAAATTCCACCGTGTTGTTTTATTTGTGTTGGCCAATCAAATTCCATTCCTTTTGTGTGGACAAATCAGAAACAAGCTCCAATGATTGATTGCTCCATGAAAATTTTCACCTCCCACTACACCCTCATCCTAATTTCAATCCTTTAATGGACCCACATGCCACGTGTCGATTAATGCCCCATACAAGGAGAAAATTTTAACCTCCCACTACACATGGTCTTAGTGTAAAAACTTGAATATTGTTGATTGCTTAAATTTGCCCGTTTACTTGTCTTAAATTTCTCAGATTAGTTGGGAATTGTCAATTTCTAAAATTTGACAATACCTACCAAATTTAAAATTCACCATAAAAGGTACAACATGTAATATTTTCCCATTGAATATTAAATGCTACAAGAGTCCAAGTAAGATTTTATTTTGTAGTAGGTGACTTTCTTAGACGTGGCAGAGATCATCACATCCCCTAATCGGGGGTCCCTAGCCACGCACTCACATTGGCATCAGCAGGCTGAGCCTGGTGCCTTGGAGAAGCCTCTCTGTGCAAAGGGTACTTGGGCTACCACCCGGAAAATTTCCCGTCACCTGCCACTTGACAGATGTTTCATCCTTCACAAGAGGTTGGCAAACCTCTCTGGAGTAAATGAACGGTAATAGAAAACCGGGGGGCATCAGAATCAAACCTGGCACCTACAAGTAGGCTAGTTTCGACCATCACTTGGCGAGTCCCACATATGCCTCCCATGGGGATCGAACCAAGCTCCCCCAAGGAGGAAACCGGTTCTACCACCACTGAGCTACACATTTGGGATGTCCAAGTAAGATTAAACTAGTAAAAAGGTTAATTGCTCACCAACAACTGCTAGTACTCTCCATGGAAGAAAAAGTCCCAAAAGATAAGCCAACATGATTCCAATTGTGACAGAGAGCTAGAATAATGAAAATTCCATGATAAGTTATGGTACATTAGTCCCTATAATAAACAAAAGAATCATAACCAACCTGGTTCACAGATCCAAGGCTCCCTCTTAAGTTTTGAGGTGAGATTTCAGCAATATATACAGGAACCTACAAATCAAAGGCAAAACTAATTATGGTTAATTTTATTATTCATTGATAAACAGATGATATTAAAATGAGTTGATGCCTAAGTTTCACCGTATACGATATTACACCAACACCAAAGCCTTCCAACAGCCTTCCCATACACAAGAACGAGTAATCCTACGAAAAACAAAGCAAATGTACCAATTATGATGGTAACCGAGTGGAAACGAATGAGTTGCACACCAAGTGATGGATGCATAACAAAAAGGTGTTGGTTTTAAGGCTGGGAATGAGCTTAACATACAATGGTCACTTACTCTGGCAAATGAAATAGCTAGCCATCCGAGTATGTTTGGAATCGCAGCAATCATCAGTGACTGAAAATTTTAGCACAAACGAATTCACAACGTGCGTTAAACTTCATTCATTGACTATTTTTCTTAATAACATCCAACCCCTCATATCCAACCAATGTTATCAGCAAGCATGCTTAACTGTGGAGTTGTTTCATCCACAACTAAAACGTATTAATAGTATCTAAGATCAGACATTTCTCATGTCCACGCGATTGTGTTAATTGGAATTGCCCTAATTAAGGTGTCCATAATACAAGATTCAAATGATTAACCATACCCATATCTTACCCCTTTTCTACCAATGTTTTCCGCGATCTGACCGCTTGCTATCGCACCCACCATAGCACCCACATTCGCTAAAGAACCAAACACCGAAAACTGTTCATCAACAAAACTTCACATTCAAAAATCAATCCAACTTTCACACAATAATGCTAATGTATAATAATTTCTTTAAAGGCCAAACCTCCGAAATTTTAAGTTTAAGATCCATTATGATGTCAGCCTGGGTCGGGTTTGAATACCCACACTGCAAAAAAAAAAAAAAAAAGTTAATTACAAATTCAAGCTCCCACACATTATACATTATTCTAATGTTTATACATAGATATCTGTTGTAAAAATCGGGACTAGTCGGCAGCTAGTCGATGAAGATTAATCGTGAGTCGGCTGGTCACTGAATATTTTTTCGTTAATGTTATTCAACCAGTCACTGAATAATTTTTCGTTAATCGTTAGTTGGCCGGTCATTGAATAATTTTTCATTAACCGGTAGTAGGCCCTAATTGGCTCTAGTTCGGGCCAGCCAAAAATCAGTGATTGCTGCTAGATTCCGGTCAAAACATGTAAATTCCAACCAGTTTCCAACCTAATCATGTAGATTTCAGTTAGTAATCATGTATACTTATTAAAATAGGCCGAGAAGGGCTAAAACATTTCTACTTAAATTATTTACCTATAAATAAAATTGTGTGTATATATATAGTATAAAATTGAAAATTACTTATAAAAATCCCAATCCGATTAATCCCGAATCCAGATTACTCTTCAGACGTTACCCCACCGGCCGAATAGCGCCTAGCAATTTTTACAACCATAGCGCTATTGCTAGCGTCATTTAACAAACAGAAGTATTACGGTGAACCCAAACTGAATGGGACCCAATGCAACTATGGACACGCAAAGAAAGATAGAGACGGATTCACGCATCATTTGAGCGGATGAAGCTGACATGCTGGACTGTTGGGAACTCATACCCGCCATTCGATACCAGCTTCCGGTATGTAGGAGCGGCTTCTTGAGGCTGCTGCCTCCGCCACCATCTTCGATCTCAGGATCTCGTGACGTCATAGCAAAATTAATGATCATAAACCTTTACAAGGAAGGAATGTGATGAGGAAATAAAGATATGGGTATGAGAGATTTGTGTTTGATGAATGGGCAAGAGAAATGGAAGCTGATAATAATAAGCTGATGAAGACAGAGTCTTGTGGGAGACGACCGTTGTTTTCGCGGGAGTTTTGTTTTTCTGTTTGGTTTAGAGGTTAATTACGTGTTGGTGCTTAGTCTATAGAGTCATTTAAACATTTTCCCCTCATTTTATATAAGGTGGCATTGTATGTATACTGGTATTTAGAACCCGTGTGTTGTAGCGGAATCATTAAACTGAACAAAAATTAGATCTGAAAATGTTGAAACACGTATCCATGTCAATTGTAATGTGTGATTAACGTGCAAAAATTTGATAGAGATGTAAAGCATAAAAAAAACCAAGTCGACAAAGGACCCTCAGTCCACACATTGCAATTTGGCCGTTAAACAGGAAGAAGAGATGTAAAACGTTGAATAACATACGCAAATTGCAGCCTGTTAACTCGCAAAATTAAGACAAAATGTAAAACGAAAATATTATGAAAGATAAAAAGTATAGGAAGCCAAAGTTGAAGTTGAAAATGGAAAAGTGTTATGATTAGAAATGAAAAATGTTTTATGACAAATTTGTCTAAGATAAAAAAAATATACGTGTTAAAAGTTAAAAAAAAAGGAAAAAAAGTATTAACAAAGCACAATGTACAACAATTATTGTATTTCGTAACTAACATGTATAATTTTAGAAACAAATATAGACCGAAATGTTCAACGAAAATTGTAAAAGATGAAAAATAAATGGACTGATAATGAAAGTGAAAAAGCGTTAGGATTAAATCAAAAAAAGCTATATGAAAAATTGTAAAGAAGCCCCCAATCGGTTACCCTTACAAATGCCCGTAACAATTAAGCCCAACCACCGATAAATCAATCAGCCCCCAATCGTGTTCAACTTTCATGTCCAAGTTATCAGTCTGTCTATAAGTCTCACACTCACGAAACTACAACCTAATCTAATCCTACCTCACACATTTCAAGGCACACATAAAAATAAAATCGTAAAGATTTTCCTACCACTACCTCTACATCTGTAAACAAAAAACCTATATGTATTAAAAGTTAATTCATTAAATGAATAATGATGGATGTAATTTTTTTTTCTAAGCATATTTATTCAATTTCAATCAACTTAAACTTGACCTAGAGGTGTTTCAACGTATAAGCTTCAGTTTGTTCAATCTAACCTAGCCTATAGGTGTTTCTACCCAACTACAACTCGGCACGTGACACATAGACTCTAGTTTATAATGCTAGCTCAAACGATGGAATTATGAAACCTTTTAGGTGCCATTAACTCCTGAATTTATTCTCATAAAAAAATTTAAATCTATAATAGTACCTATCACACTACTTTAATAGCTTCGGTTTTACTTCTAATATGAAAATCCACAAGATTTTTTGAATTATTTAATTAATATAATAGCACTATATATAGGGGTGATTCAATGGGGACCTTCAAAAAATTAAGGAGCTAAAGAATTATGCATTTAACATGTTATATTATAAAAAATCAATCTAACATATAAAAAATATTTTTTTTTTTTCAAAATCATTCTGGAGTTTTTGTATATAAATGAACGTGGAAGTCTTTTTAATAAAAAAAATAATAAATTAAAAAAT
This sequence comes from Ambrosia x helenae, assembly GCA_030844895.1. Taxonomy (NCBI): domain Eukaryota; kingdom Viridiplantae; phylum Streptophyta; class Magnoliopsida; order Asterales; family Asteraceae; genus Ambrosia; species Ambrosia x helenae. The sequence continues at coordinate 36,157,318 of CM061230.1, forward strand.
GCATAACATTAGTTTAAAAAGGTATTTTTTGTTAGAAAAATTAATTTTCTTATTAGAATGGCTTTTACATGTCTTTTTAAAAAAAAGTTTTTAGATGTTAAATTCAATCTTTTACGATATATTTAACATGTTAAATGCACGGTTCATTGGTTCTCATTGAACCTCACACACATAAACACACTATATATACATTAAGGTAAAAAAATATTCAAGGGATATTTTCTAATTTTTCAATTTTTTTTTGTTATTTTTTAAAAATTTTAGTTTTGCATTTTTATATGACTCAACTAACCTAAATACTCAAGATAGATGTGAGTTTCCTATCCCCACACTTGAAACTCACATTATCCTTAATGTAACTCGAGAAACGATGGTAAAAAAAACTAAAAATAAAATAAAATGCAAAAATAATATAACAAAGAAATGAAACAGACTCCCCTTGTAAGACCATAACCCGTAATCACACGATTAACGTCTAGTCTTATGAGTTTTGACCTTACTTAAAACCACCCCTAGTTAACAACTTTAAGAATTATGAAAAACACAAACCGTTGTAATCAATACATTTTAATTTCCACAGATTTTATATTTTTAGCTATTAAAACATAAAATAAAGTTTCATGATTTAACAGGAGTCTCTTGAATTCTATTGTGGAAGCTTGATGAGTGTTCGGGTGTGTTCGGTTCTTCTCGCGACTTGATTCTTACTCTGGGACCTTCCATCACATGTTTACCTTGCACCGTTACACAAAGAACGGTTAGTGGGTTGTCAATAATACATTTAGAATAGTGTGAAAGTCATTACACGTTGAAACAGAACGAACTAGGGCAAACGACCAAGATAAAATTTTGCCCATATGACTTTAGACTGCCTGAACAGTCGTTCACACTGAGTGAACGGTTGTTCACTTGGCCATGACATTGATCTGCTAATCTTGTCTGGCCGAACGATCGTTCGCTCCCAGTGAACGGCCGTTCACTGGGCCACGAACGACACCTTAGCTTATTGTAAAGGCTGAACGTTTCACTCATAGTGAATGGTCGTTCACTGCTACTGGACCTTGTTTGCTGATTTTAAAGCCTAGGAATCATGTCGCAAACACATTTATCAATTCCCAAAGCATAAAAAGTGATTTCCCAACTAGATTAACATTTGTTTGACAAAAATTATTGCCCGGTTAATGTCGCTATGACCCGGTTCTTAATTTTGAATGATTATGTCCATTTTTACCCAAATCGACCCGTTAAGGTCTTGTATTAAACAAGGCACTACTTGACCACACAAAATGCGTACCGTTTAAGTTGTAAGTCATTAGACACTTGATCGACTAAACCGCTTGTCCGATTTGTTTCATTATGACTTAGTTTCTTAGATTCAACCTTTAGTAATCCTTTAATTCCCAAAATGCCCTTTATAGCTAAATCTTCCAATTTAGCCATCCATGGTGACGCTTCTTTTTTTCAAACCCAACGTTTTTGACTCAATGACTTGTTTTAAAAAAAACCTCTTAGATTGGACCCTTTTGCAAGATTTCTCTTATTCAACCAATTCTAAGCGCATTAGCGCGCATTAGACATAGTTATGAAAATAACTTACTTGATTGGCACCCACGCTTCATGTGAGTAGTTTTAGCACCCATGTTGCTTCGCCCGAAGGCATTTATTTAAATTCGGACTTACCTGGTGGCTTTGACCCATATCCATACCTTGTGCTCATCCTCCATGATTATTGGCATCAAGAGCGCATGCGCAAATGCATTTACCTGTATGCTTTTATATGGACAACATTAATTTCTCAGAACTCAAATGGCAATACTTTGCCATTTGATTCGTTTAACCTCATAAATCTTAATGCTTGGAAGTGTTGGACTCAAATGGTGTTGGGTCTGATGACCTGGAGAAGAACATATGATTGAAAAGCCAAAATATACTAACAGTTGATCCATATTAACAAACAGCATTTACAACATACTCCTCCCAAAAGACTGTTGACCCTAACAACTGTTCTACCCAAACAACTGCTGTGACAACTGCTGCTACAAAGGACTGCTGGATAACAACTGATAGAGAACAACTGCTGACTAAAGGTCTGATAGAGAACAACTGCTGATCAAGTGCTGAAGACTAAAGGTTTGTTGGAGCCAACAACACTTAGGCTCCAACAAATAATACAAGATCATCAGAGTTTTCCTCAACAGTAGTTTACCTTACAGTGTTTTGCAATGTAACAGTAGTTTGTATATAGCAGATGTTTTATGTTGTTATTCTGTTAGAGGTCACTGTCTTAGGTGACGTCAGCATAGATCATCAGTGGTTTAGATTTTTCTATAAATAGAACAGTGCATGTATTGTTCTATTCATCACTCACAACATTCTCTCAGACAAACAATCACAGAGTGATCATGCTGAGGGGGAGTACTTGTAATTGATTGTAATCTTTCAATATAATGAAAGCATTCGATTAGAAAACATTTACTCTTTTGTTTTGATTATAGTTTATTATTCCGCTGCACTTTCCATTTATATTCACTTCATTCTTCTCATCTCTACTTAAACAAATCAAAACAATCAAACTCAGATCCTAACAATTGGTATCAGAGCGTGGTCAATTAAATTCGATCTAACCAATCAATTTAATATAAACATATCAACTCACAATCATTGATATCGTTTGTTTGTCGGATTGAAAACAGAGTAATAGTTTATTTTTGATTCAACCGTTTGTAAACAGACTTTGTTTTTGAAAAATCAGAGAATGGCTTCAATCAATCACGATCCACACAACACTGGCACGAACAACAAGCCACCGATGCTTGTCAGATCTAAATACAATATTTGGCAACGTCGGATGAGCCATGTTCTAGCTCAATAGAACACTAGGTGTTGGAAGTCGGTTATCTTCGGACCACATGTTCCGATGGTGCCGAGTACCGAAGATCCCAAGGTTCAGGAGCCTAAGAAACTTGAAAACTACTCCGACCAGGATTTCAGAAAATTGAGTTAGATGCTAAGGCCTTCAGTATTGTGGCCATGCCTCTACCCAATGATATATATGTTGGGCTGTTTAGGGATGGCAACGGGTCGGGTATGGGTGGGGTTTGACTAATACCATACCCGGTTATAAAATCTCATACCATACCCGTCCCATTACCCGTCGGGTTTTTGTCGGGTATTACCCGTCGGGTATAGAGCATACCCGCGGGTATCGGGTATACCCGTTGGTATTTGCATGTATATATATATTTTTATTTTCTTTTAGTCTTATGTTTTAAGAAATCTAAAGTTTGTGAAATTGTAATAAGTAACATATATATTATCATCACCATAATAATCTTTTAAACATTTAATATGTAAATATATATTATAGTATGAATTTTGAAAACTATTTATATATTTCATAGCATATAAATATAAATATAAATATAAATATAAATAATAATGTTATTATTAGAATATATATTTTAGACGAAAAGTTTATTCATCAAATAATGAATCTATTAGAATGAAACATTACTAAAAATTATTTACGAAAAGATATATATAAAACTTAAAAGTATTCGGGTACATATTTCGGGTAGACGGGTATTTAGTTTCGGGTAATCGGGTCGGATATCACCTAATACCATACCCGTCCCATACCCGCAAAATATTTTTTTTTCTAATACCAAACTCGTCCCATACCTGTCGGGTATCGGGTATACCCGTCCCAAATGCTTCGGGTTTCGGGTATACCCGTCGGGCTCAGGTTTTTTTGCCATCCCTAGGGCTGTTACACTGTAACAGCGCAAAGGAGTTGTGGGATGCACTGAAAGAACAATTTGGTGGGACTGAAGAGGTTATTGAAAACAACCGTGAAATACTTAACCAACAATATGAAACATTCAGTCACGTTAAGGGAGAGTTATTAACTCAACAATTTGAGAGGTTTAACTGTCTCATTAGTAAACTAAAACTGGTTGGTCTAACTTACCCTCATTCAACTTTGAACCATAGGTTTTTAAGATCATTACCAGATAAATGGGACACTATTGCTATAGTTATGAGAATCTCAATTGGATTCAAGGACCTATCACTGACCCAGCTTCATAGTAAGCTCTTGACATATGAGAGAGCTTAACCATAAAAGAAGCTCCAGAACTCTGGAAAAGTGTCCGATGACTATGTATTTGGTAATACAACACTTCTGGGTCATGATGAGGTGCCTGGTAATAGTAAGGATCAGAGTTATGATCATTTCATTGACATAACTTTAGGTTTTAACTCAGGTTTTAACTCTGATTCTTATTCACCAAACTATGCTTTTACAGCAAGTGGTGGTGATATCCAGGCATCTGATAACATATCCTTTGAGTATGATGACCTAAATTTCTTTGACCCTGATGGTTTGGAAGAAATGGACATTATGCACCAATTGGCCCTTCTCAGTGTAAGAACTAACAATTTTTACAAGAAAACTGGGAGAAGGTTTCCAGGGTTAACTGGCAGGTCAAAGGTGGGGTTGGATAAACCAAAGATAAAGTGTTATAAATGTCATAGACTTGGTCATTTTGCTAGGGAATGTAGGAGTCAACATGGTACACCTATGATTACCTATCCAACTCAAAGGTCACAGACCAACACTTATCAAAATTCCTATAATACCCCTGGACCAAATGTGCAAAACACTGCTCATTTTGCACAGTCCTCAAACACTGTTCCTTTCCAGTTTGTCCAAACCACTGTTCCTTTCCAGTTTGTCCAAACCACTGTTCCTCAGATCCATTATGTGCAAACCCCTGTTGCTCAGGCACCTTTGCCAATGACTGATGCTCCACCCTGTGCTCCTGCAGAGACCAGTCAACAGAGTTTCTTCACACAAGGCTTTGTTGATTGGAGCAGTCTACCAGATGAGTTGGCAGATGAAAATTTTGCACTAGTTGCCAAAGTTGAAAATGAACCAGAAAATTTCTGTTTCATGGCTATGGTAGAAGAGGTTGATTCTAAGGAAGTGGTAACTGAATCTGTTGTTAAGACTGATGATATTGTTGATGAGGTAGTTGCAGGTGAAAAGTCTGAAGAAGAGGTTGTGAATCTCTCAGATCCCTAGGGTGCATCTGATGATTGTGAGTGCAAGTGTGATAGTGCATTGATGGCTGCTGCTAAGGTATCTCCTCAAATCCTTAAAGATTTGTGTTCTGACAAATGTGTAATAGCATTTGCTAACATCAAAGACGTGAATGAAAACCTTAGAAAGAAAATTTTAGATGATGAAGTTAAATTTGAGAAACTTTCAAAAGAGTTAAAAACAAATTTGACTGAAAAAGAATCTGAAATAAGAAGCTTAAAACATGAAGCAACTATAACCAAAGACCAGCTCCAAACTATGAAAACTAAATATTATAGTTGCAAAAGTGAGCTTGAGTCCACCCAAGTTAAATGTCAGAAATGGGTGGAATCATGTAGAGGTTTTGAGATGCTACTCAACAAACAAACCAAAAGTCAGTGAAGTTTGGTTTTGGTTTTGAAACCACTGCTCCAGCTTTTGAAAACACTGACAAAAGGGATCAAAAGTTAGTTGAGGTAGTACCAACTAATTTGAAGGGTCAAGAGATTAAAATCACTGAACCTAATGGTAAGAAAATTGTTCTTGAAAAACCAGAAGGTTCCTCATCATTCACTGAACTTGAAAATTATGAATTTAAACCTACTTGGTCTGATGAGTGTGGTACTCTTGAGAACTTTAAACCAGTTGATTTCAAAACTCCTGATGGGAAGACAGCACCACAGGCAAAGGTCATTCCCTTGAAAAACCTTTCAGCAGATGCTCAAACATCTGTTGAGAAGAAAATTGAAAAAGGGAAAAGAAAGAAAAGTCTGTCCACTTGTTCTGTGATTTCTGTGAAAAGAAGAATCATGTTACTAAAAACTGTTTTCTTCTAAAAGCATATGATATCAACAAAGGAACAAGTGTATGTGATTCAAAGGCCACATGCTCAATATGTGGTAAAAAAAATCACAAAACCAAAGAGTGTCTGTATCTTAAAAATTTTGACGTCAAAATACAAGAGTACAAGGCTAAAACTCTTGCAAGTCAGGTGGTGAGTACTTCAAAAGGAAAGCCCAAACAGACTTTTACACCAGTCCAAACATTTGTTACCAAAAGTCTTGAAACATCTGCTCCCAGGGATGCCCAAGTAACAGATGCTCCACCCACAAGCAAGTACCCAAGAGGATATGGACAACCACCATGTCATAGTCTGTCACATGTTTATGAAGAACCAAAAAGACCTTCTAAACCAAGAGTGAACAGAAATCTCTATGGGTATTATCATCTGTCAGGAAGTGATCAAACAACTGTTGCCCCAAGTGTTGACATTCAAGCACTAGCAAATGGTCAGAAACAGTTGTTGAACTTGATTCAAAAACTAGTTCAAACCACTGATCACCTTCCCAAGCTTGAGGCTGAAAAGTCTGAGGACCCATCCAAAGCCAACTTGGCTTTGGACACTCACCAAAACTAATTCATTGCTACTATGCAGGGAGCTTCTGCTTGTTTAGATAGTCTTTGGTATGTAGATAGTGGAGGCTCCAGGCACATGTCAGGATGTAGAGCCCTTCTTCTGGACTTCTTAGCTCATGGAGGGGGTGATATATCCTTTGGTAATGATTCAAAAGGTAAGGTGTTGGGTTCAGGGACTGTTCAGGCTGGGAAATTCAAGTTTGAAAATGTCAATCTTATTGATAATCTTAAATTTAATCTTCTTAGTGTTTCACAAATGAGTGACAAAGGTTATGGCTCATTCTTCACTAAGAAAACTTGTAAGATTATTGGGCCAGAAGTGGTGAAAAAGATTGATACCATCATTGCTGAGAGCAAAGCACAACTTGTTGCTCATAGGAGTGGCAATGTGTATGTAGTTGATATGTTGAAGGACAATCCTATGGCAAATGTCTGTTTGTTTTCTGCTGCCTCCACAAAGGAGACAGAATTGTGGCATAAGAGACTGGGTCATACCAACCTTCAAACTATCAACTCACTCTCCAAACAAAGCCTTGTCAGAGGTTTACCATCAAAAGAATTCAAATGTGATGAGCATTGTGTTTCCTGCTTAAAAGGAAAACAACATAAAAGCTCTTACAAATCCATTGATGAGTCCAAAACAAGTAAATGTCTACAATTGTTGCACATGGACTTGTTTGGCCCAGTTAAAATCATGAGTCTAAGAAGAAAAAGATTTTGTCTTGTCATAGTTGATGATTTTTCTAGGTTTACATGGACTTACTTTTTACACTCTAAGGATGAGACTGCAGGTATCTTGAAGGACTTTGTCACCAAAGTTGAAAAACAATATGACTTGCCAGTAAAAGTCTTTAGAAGTGACAATAGAACAGAGTTTACGAATAAGGAGTTGGATGACTTCTGTGTGTCAAAAGGGATTGTGAGGCAGTACAGCATCCCAAGAACACCAGAACAAAATGGGGTGGTTGAGAGGAAAAATAGAACTCTCATTGAAGCTGCAAGAACCATGCTAGCAGATTCTGGTTTGCCACTGTCCTTCTGGTAGAAGCTGTAAACACTGCTTGCTATGTTTAAAACAGAGTTTTGATCAACCCAAGACATCAAAAGACCGCTTATGAAATTCTGTTCAAAATCAAACCATTAATCTCATTTTTCAAAATCTTTGGCTGCCCATGTTTCATTTTAAATCTTAAAGATTCCATTTCAAAATTTGCAGCCAAAGTAGATTGTGGATATTTTCTGGGATATTCTTCTACTACCAAGGCCTATAAAGTGTTTAACACAAGGACCAGGACAATAGAAGAAACTCTGAATGTAAAGTTGAATGAACTTTCATCCCTAAAAATCCCAGCAAATCCTGCTGAGTTGTTTGATTTAGATAAATTCAAATTTGAAGATATTACTATCAAAACTAACAATGCAGGTACTCCACAATCTCCACAACAAGATTACAGAACATATGTTGTGATTCCAAGTTACTATAAAGTCTACTCTGCATCAGAGGAAGCAGCTGTTCAAAACAACTGTCAAAACTCTGTCACAGCTGAGTCAGCCACTGTTGGCCAGTCTTTCCCTCAAACCACTGCTTCACCCTTTACATCCATTACTCAATCATCTGTTGACAAAAGTCAAACATCTGTTGACAAAAGTCAGTCCACTTTTACACCACTTGGATCCATTCCCCCACCTCCATTTCAAACATATGTTGGCACTACAGAAGTGCAAACATATGTTACATCAATAGAGTCACCAAACCTCTGTCCTTCACCTCAAAATGCCATCATACCATATCAGGGAGATCTAATCTACCTAAGAGCTCATCCACCAAATCAAATCATTGGCAACATCAGAGAGGGTGTGCTAACAAGAAGCCAATCCTCAAATATCTGTCTTTTTGCAGGTTTTCTATCTCTTACACAACCTATCAAGTACCAAGAGGCACTAAAAGACAACAGTTGGGTAGAAGCTATGCAGGAAGAGCTCCTTCAGTTTAAAAGACAACAAGTATGGGAACTTGTACCACTGCCTAAGGATTTTTGTCCAATAGGCACAAAGTGGGTCTTCAAAAACAAAATTGATGAAAGGGGTATAGTTGTTAAGAATAAAGCCAGGCTTGTGGTTCAAGGCTTCAAACAAGAAGAAGGGATAGACTATGATGAAACCTTTGCTCCTGTAGGAAGGTTAGAAGCTATCAGACTCTTTCTAGCCTTTGCTGTCAACCACAACATCAAGGTGTATCAGATGGACATCAAATGTGCATTCCTATATGGCAAAATTCAGGAGGAGGTATTTGTATGTCAACCACCTGGTTTTGAAGACACATTTCATCCGGATCATGTCTACAAGCTTAACAAAGCTTGGTATGGACTCAAGCAAGCACCTAGGGCATGGTATGAAACTCTTTCCACCTTTCTCTTATCCATTGGTTTCACAAGAGGTAAAATTGATAAAACCTTATTTTTGAAATGGAGAGGGAAAGATTTAATGATTGTTCAAATATATGTGGATGACATCATTTTTGGATCCACATGTAACAAAATGTGTGAAGAGTTTAGGGAACTCATGACAGCAGAGTTTGAAATGAGTGCTATGGGTGAACTTCAGTGTTTCCTTGGTCTTCAAGTGAAGCAGCTGCAAAATGGCACATTCATTCATCAAAACAAATATGTGAAAAATTTGTTAACTAATTTTGAGATGAATGATTGTAAGCCATGTAGTACACCCATGAGTACAGTCAAGCTACTCACTATTGATGACAAGGATGAACTGGTTGACCAAACACATTACAGATGCATGATTGAGTCTTTATTGTATTTAACTGCATCTAGGCCAGACATTATGTTTGCCACTTGTGTTTGTGCAAGATCCCAGGCTTCACCCAGAAAGTCAAACCTTATTGCTGTGAAAAGGATATTCAGATACCTAAAAGGTGCTCCCACACTTGGTATCTGGTATCCTGCTAATGGAAACATTGAGCTTTCAGGTTATTCAGATAGTGATTTTGCTGGCTGCCACACCACAAGGAAGTCTACATCAGGAGGGTGCCAGTTTCTAGGGAATGCCTTAGTCTCTTGGCAAAGCAAAAAGCAAGCAGTTGTTTCAACTTCAACAGCTGAGGCTGAATACATTGCTGCTGCAAGCTGTACAACCCAACTCATGTGGCATCAAAATCAACTGCTGGATTTTGGGATAACTGCACTAAAGACTCCACTCATGTTAGACAGTCAAGCTGCTGAAAATATCATCAAGAATCCAGTTTCTCACTCAACCACAAAGCACATAGACATCAGACATCATTTTGTCAGAGATAGTTATGAAAAAGGTTTGATTTCTCTGCACCATGTTCCAACAGAGGATCAGTTGGCAGATGTGTTGACAAAAGCTTTAGACACATCTACCTTCACAAATCTGATTTCTAGAATTGGTATGCTAAACATGGACTAAAACAACAAAAATGTTTTAAATAAAAACATTAAAATGTTTCAGAAAATCAAAATTCATCCTTAAAAATAGCTTTTGGTTGAAAAATCTGTTAAGGATAAAACAACCACTGTTTCATCCACTCTACCCACTGTTAAGTTGAAAAATCTGTTTCAAACATCTGATCAGATAAAACAACCACTGCTTGGTTGAAAAATCTATTTCCCCATTATCATAGCTCACAGAAAACTAGCAGATCAGACTCATGAAACCTATATGGCTGAGATTAGAAATATGGTGGATGCTAGGTACAAAGATACCAATGCTGACATTCAAGCCATTAAAGACCATCTGCTGAAGACCACTGGCTCTGCCCCTACCACAATTCTCAAAGATGAAGATGATGATGACTTTACAGCTGATGAGGCCAAAAAGGGGGAGAGTGGCAGAGATAGATTGTCAAAGCTAGATCCTTTTGGTTGTCCACCCTCACAAAAGGGAAAATCCAAGTCTGCCAATAAACCAGGGTCTACCCACACAGCACCACAACAACAACAACAACCAAATGTTCAAACCTCTGCTGCTACTGAACCTGCCAAAACCAACAAAGCAAAGGAAGTTGATACCTCTGCCAATGAAAAAGCTGAAAAGGCTGCTGAGGAAAAGCAAAAGAGGGCTGACACTTTGGAAGTTAAGGCAGAGGCTTTGGTACAAAAGAAAAGGGAACAACAGCAGGAAGTTGAAGATGTGGGCTCCTCTAAAAGGAAGAAAATGCCTGCCAAACATGTCAGAAAACCACCATCCAAACTTGCTGCTAAAACCACTGCTACCAAAACCACTGCTGCCACCAAAACCACCGATGCCACCAAAACCACTGATACCACCAAAACCACTGAACCTATCACAACAACCATCAAACCAACCACTGAACCTGCTACCATAACCACCAATACACCACCTACAACCACTTCGCCACCTAAATCCCAAACATCTGCTGGTTCTACAAAAGTGCCAATAGATGTTAACACAACCACTGCCTCTACACCACCATCACCAAAAATCTTGTACAGAAGGAAGAGAAAATCTACCTTTGTTGTACAGGATGAAAACATTCACACATCACCACCTTCTACTTCAACCACACAATCTACACCCATATCTGCCATTCCACTTTCATCATTCTCACCACACACCTCACAATTTACATCCCATAGACCACCACCAACCATCACACCATTGGCTGTTCAGTATCCCCTTGAACTTGATCTACTCAAGGGGAAATGCAATCCTTCTACAATGCTGAACAACCATCTGAAAGATCTTTCCCATCTCTTCCACATTTTCCTGTTCCCCTAAATATAGACCAATATCTAAAATTCAAGGCTGAACAGGCAGATGCTATCATAAAAGAGAAATGCAAAGGGAAAGATGACAGGAGTGTTCAGGGCATCCATTCAGCAGAGCTTAGATAACTAAGAAGGATTGAAGATTTTTCTAAGACCCTAAGCAACTCTATGTCTACCATGCCTCTCAGCAGTGACATGGAAAGGGAGGTTAGGGAATCTTTTCTTGAACAGATCTTGGCAACCATGCCTTATAAAGCAAATAAGAAACAGTTTGCAAGCTGGACCACTCATGCTCACAGAGAAGAACTTATAAGAATTGAGGACATAGCCAAGAATCCCCCAGCCAAGGTCTCTGCCCCTGATTTCAGTAAAGGCAGAGATCCAGCCAAAGCCCTGAAATTCAAAAGAATGAGACAAGAAATTGTAGTTGCTGACTATGGGGAGATGAAGTCTGTTGCAAGATGGTCAGAGCTGAGGTTGGTTGAAACTGACGTGTGCGAATATACACATAATTTTACAATGAAATAACACACGTTTTTGCTTTAATATTTATAAAAATGGTTTAGACCTTAATATTAAAACACACACAATAGGGCAAGTGTACCCTGTCATATATGTAGTAATGTGTAGATAAGAACCAGATATCGATCCATGGACGCGCGCGGAGCAATGGTACTAAAACTCTGTCCCCGATTTACCAGTAAGAAAAGATAGTGAAAGTTTGTTGTTTTAACTAAATTAATTCTAAAATACCTAAATGACATATATAACACTCCAAATACAAAATATAACTATATCAACTATAATATACCAATCCTAGCATGTCATCTACATATAATAAGTAATACAGGCGTGTGATCAACATTCCCATTTTCCGACAGTTAGTGTCCCTTTCGGGCATCCTAACATGACAACTATACAGAAAGCTAACACGAATACACACGTTAACCACTTCAAGTCGTTTATTAGCGAGCAGCTGATATGATCTCATGCAGATCTTCTGAACCTGCTACCATAACCACCAATACACCACCTACAACCACTTCACCTCCTAAATCCCAAACATCTGCTGGTTCTACAAAAGTGCCAATAGATGTTAACACAACCACTGCCTCTACACCACCATCACCAAAAATCTTGTACAGAAGGAAGAGAAAATCTACCTTTGTTGTACAGGATGAAAACATTCACACATCACCACCTTCTACTTCAACTACACAATCTACACCCATATCTGCCATTCCACTTTCATCATTCTCACCACACACCTCACAATTTACATCCCATAGACCACCACCAACCATCACACCATTGGCTGTTCAGTATCCCCTTGAACTTGATCTACTCAAGGGGGAAATGCAATCCTTCTACAATGCTGAACAACCATCTGAAAGATCTTTCCCATCTCTTCCACATTTTCCTGTTCCCCTAAATATAGACCAATATCTAAAATTCAAGGCTGAACAGGCAGATGCTATCATAAAAGAGAAATACAAAGGGAAAGATGACAGGAGTGTTCAGGGCATCCATTCAGCAGAGCTTAGATAACTAAGAAGGATTGAAGATTTTTCTAAGACCCTAAGCAACTCTATGTCTACCATGCCTCTCAGCAGTGACATGGAAAGGGAGGTTAGGGAATCTTTTCTTGAACAGATCTTGGCAACCATGCCTTATAAAGCAAACAAGAAACAGTTTGCAAGCTGGACCACTCATGCTCACAGAGAAGAACTTATAAGAATTGAGGACATAGCCAAGAATCCCCCAGCCAAGGTCTCTGCCCCTGATTTCAGTAAAGGCAGAGATCCAGCCAAAGCCCTGAAATTCAAAAGAATGAGACAAGAAATTGTAGTTGCTGACTATGGGGAGATGAAGTCTGTTGCAAGATGGTCAGAGCTGAGGTTGGTTGAAACTGACGTGTGCGAATATACACATAATTTTACAATGAAATAACACACGTTTTTGCTTTAATATTTATAAAAATGGTTTAGACCTTAATATTAAAACACACACAATAGGGCAAGTGTACCCTGTCATATATGTAGTAATGTGTAGATAAGAACCAGATATCGATCCATGGACGCGCGCGGAGCAATGGTACTAAAACTCTGTCCCCGATTTACCAGTAAGAAAAGATAGTGAAAGTTTGTTGTTTTAACTAAATTAATTCTAAAATACCTAAATGACATATATAAGACTCCAAATACAAAATATAACTATATCAACTATAATATACCAATCCTAGCATGTCATCTATATATAATAAGTAATACAGGCGTGTGATCAACATTCCCATTTTCCGACAGTTAGTGTCCCTTTCGGGCATCCTAACATGACAACTATACAGAAAGCTAACACGAATACACACGTTAACCACTTCAAGTCGTTTATTAGCGAGCAGCTGATATGATCTCATGCAGATCTTCTAAAGATAAGTTAGTCATCTGTTAAGAGTATTCTAACCTCACTAATTCAGGAAAGCGATACCGAATACACAATACAGCCACCTAAACTAGCATAAAGTAGAGCATTTCACAACCTATTCCATTTTACTAACTTTGAACCCAGATCTACTAAGATCGCTATTTTTACCAAAATAACTACCAAAGATCATTAACCGTGTCAAAGACCAGTAGCGACACCATTAAGCTTTTAAAACTCTTTTACGCGCCGGTAAGCATTTTTAACCGTTATTCGACTGACTTTAACCAAACCAATACCCGGTTACAGTTTCATGGCATAAACTATTTAACAAGTTAACTAGTCTACTACCGGACGATTAAACGAACGGTTTTTCAACATTTATCCGCCTAACACATTCGACAATCGCTAAAGTCATTCAAATACAGCTACAAATCCAACAACAACGAAACAAGGTTGCGCTATGATCATCAAGATCTAAACATGAAAAACGCCAAATTTATACAAAACATGATTACATACTAACGATTGTTTTTTCTACTAACGATTACTAAACATGATTACTAGACGATAATGTACTACATAAACAACACAAACAAGCTAAAATAAACAGATTTGAATCAACTAAAAGCTTAATAGATCAAACCATAAAACTCGAATGTGATGGATTGGATGATGATAGATGATTCGGATGAGTTCCCGAGCTTGTTCCTCGCCTTTGCAGCAGTTCCCTGGTCCAGAAAATCGCCCTAAATCGCCCAGAGATCACCCAATATTTGATCAATGGGTTATGCTCTATTTTTATAGAAACTTTGATTTTGTGCACGGCCGTGCGGCTAAGGTGCACGGCCGTGCACTTTATCAAGATGAGTTGACGTGCAAGTGGGCAAGTGGCTGAGTGATCCTTGAAAATATCTAGATGTTCCGCACGGCCGTGCACCTAGGGTGCACGGGCGTGCGGGTCTGTTGGTAGCCGGGTGCTTGGAGTGCACTGCCTGGTGCACTGGCAGTGCACCCGAGAACTTGAGCCGCACGGCTGTGCTGATCAGGGTGCCCGAGAACATCAGCTGCACGCCAGGTCGCACTGGCAGTGCAGCTCGTCTGTGTCCGAGCAACATGAGCCCGCACGGGCGTGCACTTGGGGTGCACGACCGTGCACTATTTCCAGACTTGGCTGATTTTGCAGAAACTTTCCGTCTTGTCCGATTTTCGCCCGGTTTCTTCGACTTTGCTCGTGGGACGTCGTTTAAGACCCGCAATAAACATATGAAGCGGTTAAGTACCGAATTCGTGCAATTATGGTCGAAAACGCGTAATTTAGGAGTTTAATCGGGGATTTAAATATGTATATTTTAACGTATATCAAACCTCCCCACACTTGAACTTTGCTTGTCCTCAAGCAAACAACTAAATAGAAATAAACGAAAAACTCGCCAAGTGGCAACAAAGACAAAATATAGCCTGTACAGACGATAATAGACAAGCCGACAAAGATATATAAACAGGTGATAAGATAACTAAAAAGCAACGACTCACTTCCGATCTATAAACGCGCAAACCCGTACACGACTCACAATGTTCACACACTCGGTTTTATTTATGATACATACGTGTAATGTGTATATGTAAATCGCTCCATTGCCAAGACACGGAATCGTGCAATATCATAAGCTTGTCAAAAGATCTAATCTTCACCAACTAACGTGTGAAAAGGCACAAATCAAGAGGTCTTGTATGGGTTGTAATATTAGGCATAGGTAAGGGTATGGAATGGATATTTACAGTGACGAATCGGCTAAAACTCGGCGGTTATGTTTAACTAATATCAACTAATACATCTGTACAACACAAACGCGAATATAAGCGATTTTTATTTTAAATCGAGCTAACTTATAATTCTTAACTTTAAAGCTCTAAAAACTGCTCGAATACTGCTAATTCACCCTATGTAGGGTGTTCTAATAATATTTTTTATTTTTATTTTTTTATTATTATTTTTTTAACATATATATCTATGATATATAATGAACTGAAACTGATATAATATCAACATACGGGTTCTAACCAGATATACCCGAAAACGAACTATTTACAATACATAAACTAGTTAAACAACAACCTAAACCGAGCTTTAACACAAAAGGTTTAAAAGAAAAAGGCTATTTGGTTTAGTGGTGAAATGGTGTGGTAAATAAGAAAAAACACAGGATTAGGTTCAACATGGTTAACTAGTGGATAACATTTAGGTGCGGGGAAACAAATAGAACAAAAAGAAAAGGCTAAATCAAAAGGGTATCCTAAATGCCCCAATCATGTTCATACAATCTCACTCGCAAGCATGTCAAAGAAATGTAATCTATTCTAAGGCTCAAACGCTCACGTAACCGGAAGGAAATGGGTGCAAGTGTACGAATCTAACGCGCTCGTATCTCATCTGTTTGTCGCGCCTCAAGTTATCTTTATCAAAAATTAGTTAGGCTTGTTGTTTGTATGAATATATATCTATACTATATTATAAAGCATATTAGGAGGGCAATATGGTCTTTTCATCCACTTTTCAACATGTACAATAACTTTAGCGCACAATACAACCGTTTAAAGCATTGAAGTTGAAAAGTTATCTTAAACTTCCAATCCCATCTCCAAACAAAAACCCTAAACAACTCTCCCATCCCTCCTCACTCGTCATTCTCTCTCTCTCTCTTTCCAGAGAAACCCTAGAAGCCGCCGTCGCCTCCCTCAACCATCTCCTCCACCTCCCTCCAGCAGAATAAGCAACCACACTACACTTGACCAATCGATTTGCAGGTTTGTTTCTATGTTGTTTTATGGACCATAGATTTAAGGTTTATTTTTTACGTTGTCGACCGTTTTGCAGGTTTGTTCCTTTGTGGCCTTGGACCTTTGATTTCAGTTGGAGAAGTTCGTTTAGCATGATTAATGGTTTTTTAGGCGCATCATTATAAATTTGCGGCCACAAAACATCGGTACGTTTTCTTATTTGTAAATTTGTTACCAAAGTTGGTATACTAATGTAAATAAGATGTATGTTGTTTAGTTTTTCATAGATCTGAACCTTTGGACCTCCCTCACTATATTTTAATGGAGATGAAGCAATTGATTCAATTTATACTCATCTGTGTTTATTTAGGGTGATTTCTATTTGTTAAATATCAAGATTGTTTTAGGGAAGAAGCTTACTTTTAGCAAGAAACACTCAATTAATGTGACCATTCTTTTGCCCCAACATAAATCAATGGTGATGAAGGAGCTATAGTGGCAGTCGCAATAAAGACCAGATTTCAACAATTTTGGGTTGCTTGGGTTCTATCACACCCAGGAGAAAAGTCAGATGTTCGTGACAGGTTCTTGGCTGATTTCTTGAATCTAGAATGTAATTTCCGTTTTTTATTGTTATAATCTGTTATAATTAGCGTTGTCTGTTCAGGATCTACTCTTCACATGTTTTTAAGGTTGAGGGAAGAAATCATTGAACCTTCTTTGATGGCTTTGGCAAGGAAATAATCAAGTCAAGACCATTTGCTGCAAGTGAGTATTTTTATTGTTTTTTATTCCGACATGTATTTATAATATCACAAAAATAAAGAATAATTTATGGTTGTCTTGCCTATATGGCTATATTTAGTGGGGCTTGTTATTTTACTATTGATCAGGAAATAAAGTCTTTTTGAAGTCAAATCAATATTCGATAATCTTGAAACGTTTCTAGACCATACTAACTTAGTAAGGAGGTGAAGTGCATAACAATCAAAACTGAGTCTCTCTTTATTAATTTTTTTTTGTTTAACATTGTTTTTAGTTTATTTATAATAAAGAAATAATTCTTACAAGTGGGAGGCGGGTAAACGGGCCACAAGTTGCGCCGCTACCCCCTTTTATTAATCAGAAAATTGATGTTGTAAGTCCAAATCTTGTGTATTATAAACAGGATGTCAAGAAAGTTGAAGAAACAGATGCCAATGGAGAAGGTTTGAACTGTATAAAGGGTAATGTTTTGAATTAAAGTATGCATATACAAAAAGGTTTGAAGTGTATAAAAGGTAATGTTTTGAATTAAAGTATGCATATGCAAAAAGGTTTGAACTGTATATATATAGTTTGGTAAATTTGGGGCAGAGTGAAATTGTAATCTGAAAGTACAACCACATAAAAAAACAAGCTTTACAATCTTAGTTGTGATGGAGTTTTAATGTGGACTTTAATATTTAACTAGAAGCAAAATTAGTCTGAACGGATTTTTTTTTTTTTTTTTTTTTGGGTTAAATCCATGCCATCTTAACATAATTCAGTCACCATTAAAGAATTGAAGATGTAATATAAATGAAGCACCATCGTCCCAAAATACAACCGTATTATTGGTAGTTTCTGTTTAAATATTTTTACCAAATTGTGATGTTTCGTAAGATTGCCATATGGAAATAGTTCTTTCTAATGGTGTAGCATTTATTTTCTTATCCAGAAAAAAATAGTATTCCAAAGTAAAAGAAGTAGCTGGTGAGTTCAGCTTTTAAAAAATAATAAATTGCTACACTTATGGAGTAACTTTGTGATCCTTAATGCACCTAACAGTAGGGAATAAAATGTTATTTGATCACAAGTTACTCCAAATGATCAATAACTACCATCTATAGGCATATAATGACAATTAAATGGAAAGTGCATGAATGCATGATAATGGAACCACTAAAGTTTCAGTTTTTTTAAACCTTGCTGTTTGATGACAAACATGCTGTTGAGTGTTGATGTGATTACAATTATATTATAAACAAAGTGAACTTAAATAAGACGACCTACGAGGTCGTGGGTTGCCCATTTAAACCTATTCATTTAAGCTAAACAAATCAACCTATTCATAACTAATTGGTTGAATTACCACCTCTAGAAATGGAAAATGGTTTCAAAGCTTGTGGTAGTTTTATCTTTTATCATTGTTTAACTTTATTATTTGCGAGTTATCTTTGATGTAGGTTATCTTGAGGCTTTCCCTTTGAAGAAATCAAATATAAATCCGTAGAAAAGGTGAAAAAGGTTCTTGCATTTGGATTACCTGGAAATCAGTCAGATGTTTGGTTTGTTTCAAAATGGTTAAAATGGTGAAAAGGTGTAGAGTCGCAGAGATTGCAAAATGGTGAAAGAGTGCAGCTTCAGAATTGGTCTGCACACACTGTTTTCCTAAAATGGTTAAAGCTTCATAATTGGTCTGCACACACAGCTTCGGAATGGTGTTAGCTGGGTTACCTCATGCTATTGTTAGGTTGAATAATAATATGTCAGTTGTGGTAGTACAAGTTTGGGTCAGCAGTAGGGATTGTTACAAGTTGGATTTTTATATATTAGTTTTTATTGTCATTGGTCATTTGCTAGCAGCCTTTTTATTTTGTATTGTTAGCCTATTTTAAAGTCCTGAGTACTGTTGCTTTTTGTTCTTGAGATTGATTGACTACGTTTTTTTTCAAAAGTTTATACTTGTATTTTTTGCCCACATTATTTATTGTCTTATATTTTTACACATTTTATGGAACCGTAATGATAAAGAGAGATCGTGACATTGTTGAAGATTTATTGGGTCTCATACAACATAAAGTTGGGTATTATGTTTGGGTAGATTTCATGTGGTCGTTGACCGGTAAAAAGAGACTATTCCTTATATTACCCGATAAAAGTGTACGTCTATTTATTTGTTTATTTCAAATTTACATAAAAATATATACACATGTCGGATGTTGCACGTGAGGATTGATAAGTTAACTTATTTGAGCGGTAACATATTGCACCAATAAGTAAACCTAACTTAAATACTATGCAATATATCATGAGACGATTTAACAGAAAATGAGTATGTGTTGTAAATTGTCGTCGCCGCATCGCGCGGGTATCCTGCTAGCAACATCATCCTCTTGCAAACAATGAAGTGATTAAGTATCCTATTTACCCATTACTTCGAATTTTTTAAGGTCATCAATACGGAACAACATTCAAACATAATTTCTCTTTTCAACATTAGAGGAGAAACTATGTTGGTCACACCAAAAGAAAAAACTTTTAAAATCAGTCACTTATCTCTAACATTTTGTCCCACATTGATACTACAAGAAAAGAATAAAAGGAAAAGTTGGCTATAATTAAAATCCATCACTAATTTTTTTTTGTAACATCAAATGTTACACCTATTTTATTACTCACCAAGAATTCTAAATTATATCGTTGTCAGGGATTGAACCTTATACCTACCAACTAAGAAGCATATGCCTCTACCATGTGGACTACACCAACATATGTAAAAAACCCCTTAGTTAAATGGTTATTAGAGCTTTGCTATATTGGACCGTCTCTACAAAGGATGACCATCTTGGTAGGAATAAAGCCAACTTGTCGAGCCAACTGAATCGAGTTTTTTAAGATACTTTAAACTAAGAGAAGTACCATACAATATATCACGAAATAATTGATAACCTAACATAAACGAGTATCGCGTTGCAAACTGTCGGCGCCGCAGCATCGCGCGGGTTTCTTACTAGTATATATATATACATATATTTACTTATAAGGGTTTTTTTTATTTATATATATACAAGAGGACAAACATATATGATATAATCCCTCCCCACACTTGAAATTCACATTGTCTCCAATGTGACAATAGAAAGCGTTTATGAATTAGCTATCTATAGTGGGAAAAAGGAGAATAATACTCCCCTTGTGTCGAAGAAACGCCCTGGGTAAATAGACGGAATGAGCCCCGATAACGGTGCTCGCCAGTTACCTGCATAATCAACATTCTTGACACAAACAAACTCATCAAACCCATCATTCACATCCACAAAACAAACTAAAATAAAATAAACTAACATATTGAAATACTGAAAAGAAATAGTTCAACTACAAATACTAAAAAGTCTTGGGTACGCAGACCCGAAAATAAAGTACTGAAAGCATAAATAAAAGAAGTACTAACAACTGCATGCATGAGATGGTCGTGGCTACTGGTCGGCGTCGTCCCCGTGGTGCTGACCGGAGCTTCCTGGCTGGTCGCCAGGAGCACCATAAGGGAATAAGGGAGGGTTCCTGAAATAACCCGGATGCACCTGCTCTAACCCGGCAAAGAGGTACTCAAAGCTGTGCCTGACATCCTGCTTCACACGATCCATAGTGGACCGCATGTACTACTGGTCCTGCCTGATCTGCACCTGGTTTGCACCGATGTTGTGC
The DNA here is from genome assembly GCA_030844895.1 of Ambrosia x helenae. NCBI lineage: Eukaryota > Viridiplantae > Streptophyta > Magnoliopsida > Asterales > Asteraceae > Ambrosia > Ambrosia x helenae. Next base: position 36,178,231 of record CM061230.1, read on the forward strand.
ATGTTCAGATCCATCGTCTGGAACCGCTGGTAGAACTCAGGGTATGTCGGGATGCCTGGAAGCCACTACTGGTCTTGGGGCTGGAAGTGCTGAGGTGAGTGGTGTGGAGAGTCGTGTGGCTGGTCACCACTGCCTCCTGCGTGATGCTCGTGCATCTCCTCGTCCTCTTCCTCCTCCTGTGGTGGTATGGGGTCCCATATAATGTCCTGGCGAATAAGGCGTGGACCCCCGTCCGTGTCAGCTAGTAGGTTCTGAGCCTTGAGTGATCTAAGATCCAGCATAACTGTAACGACCCAGGTGGCGCAGCGGATTAGCCTTAACAGGTTTAACGGTAATGATTACATTAAGCTGGATTAAAATGTAACCATCGTATCCTCTTCTTATCCAGATCTTCTATTCTTCGGCTTGCTCTTTAATAATACCTGACAACATGCTTAAAGTACATTAGTATTTTCATACTAGTGAGACATGCCGAATTTAGACATATTATAATAATAACTCAAGTTTAACGATCATACAACTCTTTCTATTTAGTTCGGTCATTCTATGGTGGAATATATTATCGATGAAGCATCATATAAATGCTTATTGTGGTTCTAAACCTCTATTTGGTTTAGATAAATATATTCCCGTGAGTATAGATCGATTATAATGGTCCTGTAACCTCTGATTGGTCCAGGCTATACTCTATGATACCGAATGGATCCATCCTACGTAGTTTCTATTCGACCGCGTTCTATTATTTCTATTAACAACTCGATAACACTTTTATAATATAAACCATATGAAATACTTTAATAACGACTAAACAAGCATGTAATCAGCCCAAAGGCTTTTTAAGGGAAAGGGTCATGTACTCACCTCTATTGTATTCTCCCAAATTCAGTAGTCTATTCCTCAACGGTATATTCTCCAAGTATATTGTACCTATTATATTTTATAATCATTAATACGTGCGATGCTTATACCCGTGATACTGTGGGGGACAATCCTTTAATATTATATTCTTTTATATTCTATTTTAATATTATATATTCTGGTATATATATATATATATATATACTTGTATATATATATATATATATTATTTGGTTTATTATCGTTATTTCATTTAATATTGTCGGGTTAATATTATTGTCCCACTCGTCACACGTTTATAATAATAACAATAATAATAGTAATATTATTATTAGTAACCTTTCTGTCTTCCTTTATGCTGACCGGGTGTTTGAACGGGTCGAACCCGGCTGATATAATTACATCCAGTACACATCACTGTTATAATAATATAACAATAATCTGCCTTCGTCTCCCATAACTCCCTTCTTCTTCTGTTTCAGGTTCGATTAGTTCACAGCAGCAACAGATGGACAAAAGGGTTATTATCGGGTTGGGTTTGATTAACCCGAGTGTCCGGTTTCAGATCAGAAGTAACCGGAATAAGAACAGATCCGATGTCCATGGTTCAAGGATAATTATTAGTGACAGTCACCATCGCCGGTGACTGTCCGGCTTCCTTATCAGTAACAGAGGGAGGAACAAGATGGTTTACAGGTTGTTATCGGAACAGACAAAAGGGTTACGGTGAGGACGAGGGATAGCTGTGTAACGGGTTCGAAGAGGAGCTCTGTAGCAGCTTGTAACAGTTACCGGTTGTTGCTGGTGAAGGGAAGCTGCCGGAGAAGAAGGTGACTGTTGAGTTTCATAGTGAATCAGAGATGGTGACCGGAGATACGGATAGTGTGTCGGAACAGAGACCGGTGGAGGTTGCTGAATCTTTAGAAGAGAAAGGTTAGTCGGGTAGAAAGATGAGCGGATATGGAGCGACGTTTTATACCGGAACAGAGGGTGGCTTACTGTTTGGGTGAAAGGGATGACCCGTTAAGGGTGAGTTATGTGGTTTGATGTCTCGTCTGAGAGGACCAACCGGAGAAGATGACTAGCTCCGGTCATCGTCGGTTCATCTCCCTCTTCGCAGCTCTCTCTCTCTTTAACTTCCTATAATTTCCAGCAGTCATATACTATATGTGTGTGTATGAGAGATGTTCGGGATTGAAGGTGAAGGTCCGGTTGTTTGTTTGGTCGTCGGCGAACAGAACCACCGGAGAAGAAGGCCGGACCGGTGGTAGGGTCCCTCTCTCTCTCTCTCACGTATCCATTTCCAATTCTCAGTGCATGGACATAAAAGGTGGGGCCTGCGTGAATTTGCAGCAACAAGGATGAAGGATTGGGCCTGGAGGGTATTGGGCCAGAGGATCTTTGTGGGCCGAGTAGGTTAAATGGACTGTACTAATTGTTGGGCTTTCACTATAAGAATACAATGATAATGGGTTTAGACTAATTTATTTTGGGCTTGATCTATTGGGCCGATTCCATTGGGCCGAATTAGTTTAATTATAATACTAAATGTTAATTAATTATAGATTATAGAATATTTATTCGTTCGGTCGTTACATTCTCCCCAACCTATAGGAATCTCGTCCTCGAGATTCGTTTTGAGTAGTCTTCTAATGTTTAATAAATATCCTTTAGTTATTATTCCTGATAATCTTTATAATACTTATTATTAGATTCTCCCCAACCTATAGAAATTGTCCCCCATTTATTTTTCTAATAATAATTTCTAAACCTTGTAGAGTCGGGTTTAAAATCTTAGACGCTTAGTTCTAAAGTTCCTTCTTAGCGTTATATAAATCAAGCTTATAAAACTCTAAATGGCTTTCTATTCTCGTTGGTTTCTGGTAATATCGTTTATCTTTGGCCAATCCCTTGGCCGCATTCATTATAGACTTTCTGATGGTATTAAGATATCGTTATATCTTAATCCTTTTCTATTTATATATTATTGCTCGATAAATACTAAGTTTACGTATATAATTCCTTTTATAATTATCTTCGATTATTCATGATAGTATATGTCATCCTGAAATATTTTACATTCTATAATAGATTGTTTCCTTAGAATTTTATTCTATAATACATTTTAAAATATATTCTACCCTTCAATAATAAATATTCTATAGCGAAATCGAATGACTTCATTCTTGAAATTATTTAATCTTTTATAAAATCCAAACTTCTTTTATATGTTCTGAAAAGGAACTACTGGAAAGTCACTCATCAAATTATCGTAGGCATATTCGATTATATAATTCATGGTATTTTATTAATTCTCAAATTATTTTCTATAACTTATCGGCTTATGTAGAATGATATAGATACTTCTATTTGTTTCATATAATCTATCCGCTGCTTCGAGTTTAATAAGTATAAACGATTATTTTCGAGAATAACGAGTTGTAGATATTTTCGAGCTGTATTAAATATTCGGGCTAAGATTAAATTTTGCAGAAAGCTCACATAAATAATCGTATAAAATAGGTTATTAAGAAGGATCATCTTTATTTGAGTGAAATATATTTGACGCGTAAATAATTCTCGAAGGATTTTATGAAATAGAATTCTTTACAAAACAAAGATCCTTGAAGATAATACGTCGCAACTTGCACGATGTCAAGAGAACTATCTGGGACTACTTCGTCAATGTCATTCATATATATATACATATACACACTGGAAAGAGGTTTAATACATATTCTCTATGTATGGAAATGATCATGATAAACCTTTTCATTGAAAAGGGTTAGATTGCGATCGAATTGAACTGGCTTAATAAGTAACTCTTATACTAAATAGCTTGCAAATAACTCGGACGATAAAGACCAAGAACAATAGTTCATGATGTTGGGAATAATCTATCTCAGGAGACCTGTCAAGAAACATTCGAGTATATACTGGAAAATGATTTCTATCGAATAGGATATTTATAATATATTCGAACGATAGAGTTCTCTTATCGATGTGAAATGAATCGAATATGACCAAAAGAAGTCAATCTATTTATAAGATACTCGATAATCTAGAAATAAGTCATTCTTTTATCGAATAAAATATAGATATTATGTTGACCAGACCAAAAGATCTCTTGATACTACTCTCAAGGTATTAGCAACATCTGTACTGAAAAGTACAAGAATTCTCTCCAATATTAGATAATGCATCTTTTCCTTTATAGTATCATATGTCCTTGCACAGAATCCTGTGAAAATATCCGGATATACCTTTCATAAGGGTCCAGATTTCTTTTACCACAGGGAATGTATAGAGGACATACAACCATCTTTGATTCTACATACTGATTTGATCACTAGCTTTTAATCAATTCTGTATATATGAATCTGGTTATAAAGAGTTTCGGATTTTTGAAGTCTAGGCTGCCATGGACATGCCCAATCTATAAGATCTTGATTTATAGACGATGGTTTATCATTACGATATATTATACCTTCAGTATAATCAAAATTCTCTCATCACATTGTCACAAGTTTCAGGTTTCGTGACTCAATGGTTGAGAATACTGAGTATGATAATCGTCCACAAACTTCTCCAAATTTCTTTAACGGATGATAGTGGTAGTACCGTTGATGAAGTATCGTTTCAAACTTTCTCAAATTTTTACCGGATGTTCAAGTCTGCGAACTTGATTTCCAATAATATTAGTTGAATGATACAATGAAGATAGGTATACACTAGGATATACATATTTTTCCTTTATATTTTTAGAATAAATAACCAACTCCATATTTGAAAACTTAATTTGTCTCGGAGAGACTCATAAATTTCCAAAAATTGCATGTCGTTAGATTATCTATGGGATTACTATTCTGGTTGGAGTTTACAACTCGAATACTGGTTTTTAAAGAAAACCAAAGTATCGTAAGTCGGATATAAATGACTTAATCATCTTCAGTAGATTGTAGAATCTTACTGAAAAGATATGAAGTAGTTCGATATAAGTATTATTCTATGAAATAAAGAATATAATACACTAGGTTTGAGAAGTAATAACAATCTGGTGAGGATTGTTTATAGAATTTCGGAGTAACGATTAACAATAATATTAATAATCGAGGTTTAAAGTTGTTAAGATCGGATTTCCAAGCTTTAATGAACGAATGGTAAAAGTTTAACTGAATGGGTTGGGGTAATTTCTAGGATTTCTAAGAAAATAATATAGGTTGTTGATATCATAATTAGAATGGTATAAACGAGCTTTTAAATTTTGGCAATGAACAAAATCATGAAGTTTATATTATGAAATAAGTCGAGGAAAGACTTGTGACAAAATCAAAGGTTATTTGAAGAGTTTTGAGACTTGATCTCAGCTAAACACGAAGGAATGTCAACCGTAAACAGAAAATTCAGGATATAGGATTCACCTATTGCTCTCGAGCCAAATTCATTGGAGGAAATAACCATCTTACTTCCAAAGTCTAAGAAAGTTGTGTAGATTGATCCGGTTAAATTTGATTCAGTCATTCAAGATAGCAATGGAATCTCAATATTGGTAAAATGCTTAGGGAATTAAGCCAAAGACATTGTGATGTTACGGTTGTTGGTAATATGGTATACAAAGCTTTAATGGAGGAATCAGAAATTTTATCATCTTGTAATATCATTGCAAACGCTTCCGTTGTATAGGAGTTTCTTAAGGGTAGAAAGCTTCCTGGACTTATAGCCTCGAACAGAAAACTCGTGTTTCGTCATACTAGAGATTCCAAAATCTTTGGAAAGGAACGTGATTATATAGAGATTGTATACTAATATATTTTCAGATTGAAATTCCAAGAAATCTTCAAGTGAAACATCACTTCCAACGAGCTGAATTTTAAACTATACAATTTATTTCAAATTGTATATCGATCGGGTTTCGAATTGAAATACAAGGAAGTCTTCATGTGACCCTTCAAGTCTAATGAGTCGGACTTTTAAACTTTGTTTCAGATGGAATGGAAGTGTTTCAATGGTTAATAGAGGTCGTGGGTTACCAAGAGCGGCAAGGATATATCCTTCTGTGGATTTATAAGAGTTTAAGTTGTGGTTGTATTGGTTCTATAGGGAGTCGGAGATAGTGACCAGGAAAGATGGTTGACAGTTGTTACTTTGATGGTACGCCGGAGTATACTTCCCGCCGGAGAAGATGACCGGTGTCGGAGCCGGTGTTCATCTCTCTTAATCTTACTTCTATTAATTCGTTTATATCAATATGACGCTGATATTATTTTCTTGATAATATAAGTTGGATTCTAATGTTCTTTTATCGATTTATTATGAGATTCCTGAGCTGAAAGTGCTTTCCTAGATTCGAGAAATGATCTTGCCAGACGGATAGAATGAAGTTCAAAAGAAATTATAGAATATATATATATTTCCGGATATACTTCGTGAAAATACTTGTACTAGTGGTTTCAAATGATAGATTATACGAAATGGTTATATTTTTATAATTATATTTATATTCGCTTGGTTTTCATCGGGAAGAAATCCGTATAAACGACAGACATGACGATTTCGTCAGAAGAATCATATCTATTTAGAGACTTGATCACAGGAATGTTCAAGTGGAGTACAATGCTTGTACAGATTTATAAAATTTTCTTTTATTAACCAATTATATTCTTCTAATTATGTTTGATTTTAATGAATTTCTTCTGAGAAGGGTTATTACCTTTGATCTGCTTATCTTTCGATTAGATAATAAAGATTTAATAACTTTTATGTGATAAAATATAGAATTATATTCTTATTCTTAACACGTTGTTTCTATATTCTTCTAATTGATACGAGAAATTGAAAGAATACTTCTGTAATAACTTATTTATACGTCATAAAATTCTGGTTAATTCGTATTTCTTGTATTTCTATTATTTTATATGTTTTGGTATTACCAAAGAATTTTCTAGAATTCAATCGTGCCTGTAAATTCACAATTTTCTGGCCATTAAAAATTGTCAATTTACCTCACAATATTATTCTAGTAATCTTCCTCGATAATTTTTCTATATTTTCTTATAATTTCTATTAACATATATTTCTTTTTTTTTAATATACTTGTGGTTGATCTGGTTCAGAAGAGGATTTCTATTAGTTAAACCTGTTGCTCTGATACCACCTGTAACGACCCAGGTGGCGCAGCGGATTAGCCTTAACAGGTTTAACGGTAATGATTACATTAAGCTGGATTAAAATGTAACCATCGTATCCTCTTCTTATCCAGATCTTCTATTCTTCGGCTTGCTCTTTAATAATACCTGACAACATGCTTAAAGTACATTAGTATTTTCATACTAGTGAGACATGCCGAATTTAGACATATTATAATAATAACTCAAGTTTAACGATCATACAACTCTTTCTATTTAGTTCGGTCATTCTATGGTGGAATATATTATCGATGAAGCATCATATAAATGCTTATTGTGGTTCTAAACCTCTATTTGGTTTAGATAAATATATTCCCGTGAGTATAGATCGATTATAATGGTCCTGTAACCTCTGATTGGTCCAGGCTATACTCTATGATACCGAATGGATCCATCCTACGTAGTTTCTATTCGACCGCGTTCTATTATTTCTATTAACAACTCGATAACACTTTTATAATATAAACCATATGAAATACTTTAATAACGACTAAACAAGCATGTAATCAGCCCAAAGGCTTTTTAAGGGAAAGGGTCATGTACTCACCTCTATTGTATTCTCCCAAATTCAGTAGTCTATTCCTCAACGGTATATTCTCCAAGTATATTGTACCTATTATATTTTATAATCATTAATACGTGCGATGCTTATACCCGTGATACTGTGGGGGACAATCCTTTAATATTATATTCTTTTATATTCTATTTTAATATTATATATTCTGGTATATATATATATATATATATACTTGTATATATATATATATATATATTATTTGGTTTATTATCGTTATTTCATTTAATATTGTCGGGTTAATATTATTGTCCCACTCGTCACACGTTTATAATAATAACAATAATAATAGTAATATTATTATTAGTAACCTTTCTGTCTTCCTTTATGCTGACCGGGTGTTTGAACGGTCGAACCCGGCTGATATAATTACATCCAGTACACATCACTGTTATAATAATATAACAATAATCTGCCTTCGTCTCCCATAACTCCCTTCTTCTTCTGTTTCAGGTTCGATTAGTTCACAGCAGCAACAGATGGACAAAAGGGTTATTATCGGGTTGGGTTTGATTAACCCGAGTGTCCGGTTTCAGATCAGAAGTAACCGGAATAAGAACAGATCCGATGTCCATGGTTCAAGGATAATTATTAGTGACAGTCACCATCGCCGGTGACTGTCCGGCTTCCTTATCAGTAACAGAGGGAGGAACAAGATGGTTTACAGGTTGTTATCGGAACAGACAAAAGGGTTACGGTGAGGACGAGGGATAGCTGTGTAACGGGTTCGAAGAGGAGCTCTGTAGCAGCTTGTAACAGTTACCGGTTGTTGCTGGTGAAGGGAAGCTGCCGGAGAAGAAGGTGACTGTTGAGTTTCATAGTGAATCAGAGATGGTGACCGGAGATACGGATAGTGTGTCGGAACAGAGACCGGTGGAGGTTGCTGAATCTTTAGAAGAGAAAGGTTAGTCGGGTAGAAAGATGAGCGGATATGGAGCGACGTTTTATACCGGAACAGAGGGTGGCTTACTGTTTGGGTGAAAGGGATGACCCGTTAAGGGTGAGTTATGTGGTTTGATGTCTCGTCTGAGAGGACCAACCGGAGAAGATGACTAGCTCCGGTCATCGTCGGTTCATCTCCCTCTTCGCAGCTCTCTCTCTCTTTAACTTCCTATAATTTCCAGCAGTCATATACTATATGTGTGTGTATGAGAGATGTTCGGGATTGAAGGTGAAGGTCCGGTTGTTTGTTTGGTCGTCGGCGAACAGAACCACCGGAGAAGAAGGCCGGACCGGTGGTAGGGTCCCTCTCTCTCTCTCTCACGTATCCATTTCCAATTCTCAGTGCATGGACATAAAAGGTGGGGCCTGCGTGAATTTGCAGCAACAAGGATGAAGGATTGGGCCTGGAGGGTATTGGGCCAGAGGATCTTTGTGGGCCGAGTAGGTTAAATGGACTGTACTAATTGTTGGGCTTTCACTATAAGAATACAATGATAATGGGTTTAGACTAATTTATTTTGGGCTTGATCTATTGGGCCGATTCCATTGGGCCGAATTAGTTTAATTATAATACTAAATGTTAATTAATTATAGATTATAGAATATTTATTCGTTCGGTCGTTACAATAACCCCATTAGTGACCAATGTCAGCGTGGCCTTGACCTCGTCAGTCAGAACTCCCAATGCCTCGGTGATCTGGGTGACGTACTCTCCCCCTTGGATCTCACACCCGTCCTTGGTGCCCCCAGCAGTAAGAAAGAACTCGGCCATCCGTGCGGCCAAGTTCAGCGGGGCACCCTCGTAAAAATGATACAAATAGAGAAGATCGGGAGTGGGACAGTTCCCCGAACTGTCCTTTCGGCCACAGATAGTGTGGCTGAAAACATGGTGCAATAGGCGGAGTAGCGAGTCCTTAATCCTGGTTGCCTTGTCAGACCTGGGATTATAAGGTATACCAACGGCAATCGATGCCCAAAACGCGGCCCGTTCGTCATTGTCCACGAAGCTGTGGATCCCACAAAAATCTTCGGAGTTGGTCTCCAAAAATGCTCATAGATCCCAAGCTTCCTTCCCAGTCGCGCAACTGACCAATGGTACCATTTCCCACAGAGCCTAAACCGAATGTCTTTCTCATGGAAGTCCTTATACTGCCCCTCCTTCGGTTTCTTGTACGAGAAGGATGATAAGAACTCAATTGTGATTTCACTGTAGACAGGCTGGTTTATGCTCAGCAGCTTCGCCATATTCGGCGAGACAAACCCATCATATCTTTCACGCTGATTCAGCGTGGTGAGTAGGTCCAAATTGAGATGAATAGGAACACCAAATGAGTTCCTCCTGCCCCAAAGCTTCATGAATTTGTCGATGCATGGTCCTTCCCTTTTGTCTCAGTTGTCGAACCCTAGGTAGACGTGGGCCATCTGCATGCAAAATTAATATACAACTGTTAGTACACAAAAAACGGAGGTCCCAGATGTCGAAAACGTACCTGCGCGCATTCTGACCCGAATCTGCATCTGATGCACGGCCGTGCACAATGGTGCACGGTCGTGCACCCTTGGTCTTTGGTCAGGTCAGAGGCTGCACTGCTTTGTGCACGGCAGTGCAGATAAGTTTCTCGGCACGCACGGTCTGGCGCACGACCGTGCAGCTGACCGTGCAAAGCCCACGTTTCGAAAATTTTCAAACAAAAGCACCCAAATCTCTCAAATGCTTCAAATAAACTCATATTAATATTGATTTAGGCCTGGGTGTGCACAGTTTCAATATCAACAACAAAAACTACACTACTTTAAACTAAAACTAAACAAAATTAGTGGGTTTATTAAACTTTATGAAGAAAACCCCCAAATCTTGCCCTAAAATACGAAAATAGAACAGATCTAGTCTAAAAATTCAAAATACAAGTGCAAAATTATGAAGGTATTCGTACCTTGGTTGATTTGGAAGGAAAGGAGTGAAGATTCTAGCTAAATGTAACACCCCAACCGATGGCGGAATCATCGAGGTGTCACGTAGTGACGATTGTTCAAAAGCTCATGGTACTAAAATGTAAATATTTGATAATTGAATATCGTTTTACAACATGTGAAAATAAATACACGACAACAAAAAATAGAGATAGTTGATTTATGTAATCTAAGTCCAAAGTCCTATGTGAAGCGTCAAGCAGCTTATCCTGAAACATGCACGGAAATAAATTTTGTCAACATACGATGTTGGTGAATATTACCTAGCTTTGTACATATAGTATAAGTTGAAAAGCGGTACAATTCATGTGTCTAGCATCACCATGGCATTATGTAAACACATAAGTAACCAAACAAGACAAGATCAAATGTAAAGTTGGTAAGGTAAAAATTGATAATGAGCACCCTAACACGTGTCAAGTCTAAAAGATCACCATAACATAAGTTATGTCTAAATAAGCACCGTAACATAAGTTACGTCTATATGTAAAGAGCACCATAACATAAGTTATGTCTAGATGTATGATTTTGTACGTAAGCTACATTCATGTTCAAACATAAAGCACAAAGATAAACAAGATAGGTATATGAATTGTAAATGAAGAAAAATGTATGTGTAAATGAATGTGCAAGTTTTGTATACTTGTGCATGAATCACCACAAAAGTGTAAAACGAAAAAGGGGATGAGTAATACTCACATTAGCAAAGTGTTAAGTCTTGTGGAATAGAATAAGTGTGATCCAACGTTGCCAAGTATCACCCTATGTTTAAGGTAATAAATAAGTTTAAGTCTTTCTAGTCTACAAGTATTTCTAGGGTTCCTAATTTGGGGATTGATAATTGATTAATCATTGATTTAGATAAATTGTTAATAAATAAATAAATAAAGAGATTTAGGAAAATAAATAACATAAAAGAACTTTTTCTAAAATCTTGATTAAGATGGTTGTATTATAACATTTTAAGTATGAAAATAATTTTTATAAAATTATTTTCTCAAAAATTGAATATTTAGTATATTTATTCCTATTTGTCAAAATATGATTTTAATATCTAAAAATATTAAAATCAAAGAATTTCCAAATTAAAATTTATATTTATTTTCTAAATGATCAAAAATAATTTATGTAAAATTTTGGTATAAAAATATTGAAAAATGAATATATTATGATTTATTTATGATTTAAAATAACAAAAATCAATTAAAAATATTAAACAACCGGTTTTTCTGGAGTAAAAATTATTTCTGAAATACATTTTAATCTACAAGTTTAAAATAATTTTTGTGGGATTTTATAAAGTCGTTTAGATATTTTTATAGAATTTTAAAATTATAATTAAATAAACTTGTATTATATTTTATATATATTAAATAAATGATTTTTGAAAAACTAAAAATTGTATGATAAACTTTACCATTAGAATAACATAAATTTTTTTTTTATAGAATTTATAAACCTCTTTTGGTATTTTAAAACTATTTTAAAAGATTAAAAGGTTAAATATATAAATAAAGGGTTTTTTTTAAAAAAAATTGTTGCTTATGGGATTCGAACCCGGGCCTCTGGCCGGTTCGTGTGTTTTAATCACAAGCCCAGAGCAACTGGTCTAGACTTTGAGAACGATAATTATTGATTTCTAATAATTATAAATGATTCTTTGTTTGTTTTAATCAGAGTTTTAGAAAAAGAAAACAAGGGGACTGGGATCGAACCCTTGATCCGGCTGTCTCTCATGTTTCAGCACATCAGGTTATACCAACTGATCTACAGATCAGTTGGTGATAAACTTCAATCTGTTTTGGTTTTGAGTAATGTCAGCGAGGTGTAAAAATCCCCAAATCAATTCCTAAGAATCCTAACTATCTAATAATCGCTAATAACAGATAATAGCCTCTAATTTATTAGGGCTATTATCTGTTTATAGCCAATAAACAAAACCAAGGTACGAATTGTTACCTATAATGCGTAAATGATGATGATCGAGTGGTCAACAAAAACGTCAAACCGAGCACATAAACACCGATTGGAGGAGTTAGAGGATAATTTGGTTGTGGGGATTTGATTATCGGTGCCTTGAGCTCGAATGAGAGGTATCAATTTATACAAATCGTCCCTCCTCCTAAGTTTGGTAATTTTTGACCCGCATTGAATAGTAAACGCGTGATTGCTCAATTGTTTTGGTAAGTTTTGATGAGGATTGGTGTGGGGAATACTTTAGGGTGTCGGTGGGATCATTACCATAAACGAATTGTGATTAAAAACACGGATTGAATGTTAATTGGATGAAATCGATTCACAGTTGACTCTCCCGAAGCCAACTGTGTGTTTAAAGAAGGTATTTACATGCTTGCATCAGATAATTATCACAATTCATGGTGCAGCCCAGTTGGTTAAGGCTTGTGTGCACATTGAGCCGGCCATGGACGCGGTTCGAGTCCCGGTCCATGCGTTTTATTTATTTATTTTTTTTTAGGTAAAATAACAATTATTTAGTTATTATAAGTGTATAGTATGACTATGTAAGTCCAAAAAAAATGTCACAAATATTTTAAAACGTTCAAGAATGATAAAAATGCGATGTTTTATTGATTGATAATTAAACGTACATTATTTACAAAAAAAATAAATAAATTATATACGAAATGTTACAGTCCCCCTACTTTTGGAAACTTCGTCCCGAAGTTATTAAAAACACAGGGTTGAGGATGATTGGGTAGAAATTAAGGCAACTGTGATTTGGGAAAATTCGAGTTAAGGCACGGCATGAATTTATAGGTAATAGAGTAATCTGTTTCGAATAATTTGGATGAAAGGATTGATATGCGTGGGTTTTAGGGATTGGATTAGGTTGGTCTGAAATAGCAAGGAGAATAAGGATTTAGCAACGTACATAAGTTTCAGGAATTCTAAAAGAAATGCACGAGTTGATTGACTATAGAAAGGCTAAATGAACTACCAAGTAACTAAAGTTTGTTTCTGGTTCGACTCCCAGTCTCACTTTCGATGCGTCATTAGTGTTTATATATAGGGTGTACCGCAGCTATCCCACCACACCTTTGATACATTGAAAACGTACTTGACGTCTACCAAAAACCCTAATAGAACTTCATACCACCTTAATGTACCTGTAAATTCATGATTACATTCCGGACCGGAATCATCAATTTACCTTATATTAGGGTTTTATTTCCTTCTATGAACCTAATCTAACAACACGTTAAAGCAAATAAGTTTCACAAGAAGATGACACAACAAACACGTTGGATTACAATGAGACGTTATCAACGAAATGAGGCTTTTGTAATAATGAGGTCAATTACATTGGTTTACAACGACTTGCAAACATAACAAAATTTTAAGTATGGGCTACCACTCACCCGAGGAGCCCTTTAAGTGAAATGTTTGTCTGAGTTGAGTGGATAAATGTAGTAATTTTCTTTCATAGATCGACATGCAAATTGATAATACACACATGCAAGCAAGTTTGTAATTACGACAACCATTAAGTATAAGTGTTATCTTAGTTGACTATAGAAAATAGTTCATATTTGGCCAGCCGAGTATCATGAATAATTAAATGTTCAAAGAAAGTCAAATTAAGAAAAATCAAGTTTCATATAACAAACAATTATGTTTTTTAAAAAAAAGTTCTGGAGGATAGTTTGATTTTCATGGAAATCAAGTCCAAATGTTTTAATAAAATGTAAGGTAGAGTCCTAAATTTCTACGATTAAAATAAACGTAACCAAATATGATAAATTTCCAACCTGCGTTCGTACATAATAGTATGCAAGGAAATTTCTAGATGTTACATGCTTATGAGTACGACACAATTGGGTACAAAATGATAATAGGGTCAAGAAAATGAAAACACAGGTATTGGATTCTCAAGTCTTAAGAAGATCCCATCCATGGCTTAGCCAGTGGGGTTAACGTCATCCTGACCAGTTGCTTCGTTGATATTGATATTGAAAGCTCGTCCATGTGCCACCTGGTTTACATTATTCAATTCAGGGCATCGATGCCGCATGTGGTTAGGGTCTCCACAATTATAGCATGCCCGGCCGTTAGTAATCGGCAGTGGTTCCTGGGTAGCTGTTTGATGATTATCTTGTGTCCTAACCATTACACGACAAGTAGTGGCAAAGTGTCCAAACCTTCCACATCTAGTGCATTGACGACATGGAAGATTTGCAGGGTGATGATACTTGCAAGTGTTGCATTGAGGATGGACTCCCGTGTAGGCTTTCTTGATAGGAGGTTGAGTCACAGGATTTACAACAGCATGGTTCTGATTATCGCCCATTCGTTTCTTAGAGTTCGAAGGAGTAGTGGCGGCCTTTGCTAAAACAGTCTTAGATGGTTCAACGACATGGGTGGTTTTCTCAGCAGACGTCTTGGTGCCCTTCCTAACCAAGTTTACTTTCTTTACGTGTTTGTCTGTTAAAGTGGCTGCGAGTTGAATTGCTTCTTCTACCGTAGCGGGCTTGCTACCAATGACAGTATCCTGAATTAGATCAGGTAAACCCTCAATATACTTCTCAATTGCTCGGGATAGCGGGGTAACCATATGAGGAACAAGTAGGCTGAGTTCATGATATCTGGTAGTATACACTAGGTTTTCTCCACTATCTTGTTTCAGCTCATAAAATTCATCCTCTAACCTTTTGATTTCATTTCTAGGGCAAAACTTTGCAATCATCAACTCTTTAACGTCCTCCCAAGTCAGTGCTAAAGCAACTTCAGTGCCCCGGTTACGTTTTTCGCCGTTCCACCAAGTTAATGCCTCTTTTTGAAAGACACTGGTGGCATAGAGAACGCGGAGTTCGTTAGGACACTCGCTGTTCACAAAGGTGTTCTCCATGCTTTCGAACCATTGGAGAAGGCCAGTAGCACCCTACACACCAGTGAATTTTGTGGGGTTGTAGGACTTAAAGTGTTTGAAAGTGCACCGAAATTGAGTCGTACCCTCTGTGTTGGCACTGTTACTATTCTGGGTTAACTCACTGACAAGGTTTGGGATCACTGCAGCAATTTGCTCCTCGACTAAAGATGCGAGGCGACGATCAGAACGTTGTCCAGAGGCACGAACAGTGCGTTGGCCGGCATCACGGGGCATGCGACGAGCAGGCATCTAGAAGGCAGTCAATGAATAATCATGAGATTTAGAAAATGTAAGTGTATAACTGTACAGATGATTATGAAAGTGTGAACTTGTAGGTAAAATATGAAGATCATGAAATACGAAATATTGTATATGAAACGAGAGTGTATTATTGAAAAACTTGCATAAAATACTTGGATTGTCCTTGTCTAGCTGTAAAGCCCAACAAGAACGTTGACTTTTCAAAGGAATTGAACTCAATGGTGATCAAAGAAGACATGCTTTAGCCTATAAGTGGACACTCACTCCAGGAATCCCCATGTAAGCATAACAGGTCCGTTATTGGATTTATGCGCTATGCTTGCCTATGCCAGAAAACCCAGTGTACAGGCATCCACCCTTCCAGATTGCACGTGTTCCATCACACTTATTAAAGCTCAACACCTTTGAAGGAGCAAAATAAGAGTAGGCATCATGCCTAAGAGTATCTTCATGAAAGGTACTGCTCCCGTTCCATGATGATGTAGACTTTCCACTTCTTGTAGGACACCATCTCTATGCACCATGATGAAAGATGAGAAGAAATGGGGAAGAAGGGAAAGATAGAGGGAGGAAAGTAAAGGGAAATGAGGGGAATGGAAATTTAGGAAATATTATGCATGAAAGTTGAAGTTCGGTTATAGTCTAGGCCATTTCATCTAATAACCTAGTTCCCTATAACCATGGCTCTGATACCAATCTGTAACACCCCAACCGATGGCGGAATCATCGAGGTGTCACGTAGTGACGATTGTTCAAAAGCTCATGGTACTAAAATGTAAATATTTGATAATTGAATATCGTTTTACAACATGTGAAAATAAATACACGACAACAAAAAAATAGAGATAGTCGATTTATGTAATCTAAGTCCAAAGTCCTATGTGAAGCGTCAAGCAACTTATCCTGAAACATGCATGGAAATAAATTTTGTCAACATACGATGTTGGTGAATATTACCTAGCTTTGTACATATAGAATAAGTTGAAAAGCGGTACAATTCATGTGTCTAGCATCACCAAGGCATTATGTAAACACATAAGTAACCAAACAAGACAAGATCAAATGTAAAGTTGGTAAGGTAAAAATTGATAATGAGCACCCTAACACGTGTCAAGTCTAAAAGAGCACCATAACATAAGTTATGTCTAAATGAGCACCGTAACATAAGTTACGTCTATATGTAAAGAGCACCATAACATAAGTTATGTCTAGATGTATGATTTTGTACGTAAGCTACATTTATGTTCAAACATAAAGCACAAAGATAAACAAGACACGTATATGAATTGTAAATGAAGAAAAATGTATGTGTAAATGAATGTGCAAGTTTTGTATACTTGTGCATGAATCACCCCAAAAGTGTAAAACGAAAAAGGGGATGAGTAATACTCACATTAGCAAAGTGTTAATTCTTGTGGAATAGAATAAGTGTGATCCAACGTTGCCAAGTATCACCCTATGTTTAAGGTAATAAATAAGTTTAAGTCTTTCTAGTCTACAAGTATTTCCAGTGTTCCTAATTTGGGGATTGATAATTGATTAATCATTGATTTAGATAAATTGTTAATAAATAAATAAATAAAGAGATTTAGGAAAATAAATAACATAAAAGAACTTTTTCTAAAATCTTGATTAAGATGGTTGTATTATAACATTTTAAGTATGAAAATAATTTTTATAAAATTATTTTCTCAAAAATTGAATATTTAGTATATTTATTCCTATTTGTCAAAATATGATTTTAATATCTAAAAATATTAAAATCAAAGAATTTCCAGATTAAAATTTATATTTCTTTTCTAAATGATCAAAAATAATTTATGTAAAATTTTGGTATAAAAATATTGAAAAATGAATTTATTATGATTTATTTATGATTTAAAATAACAAAAATCAATTAAAAATATTAAACAACCGGTTTTCTGGAATAAAAATTATTTCTGAAATACATTTTAATCTACAAGTTTAAAATAATTTTTGTGGGATTTTATAAAGTCGTTTAGATATTTTTATAGAATTTTAAAATTATAATTGAATAAATTTGTATTATATTTTATATATATTAAATAAATTATTTTTGAAAAACTAAAAATTGTATGATAAACTTTACCATTAGAATAACATAAAATAATTTTTATAGAATTTATAAACCTCTTTTGGTATTTTAAAACTATTTTAAAATATTAAAAGGTTAAATATATAAATAAAGGGTTTTAAAAAAAAAGTTGTTGCTTATGGGATTCGAACCCGGGCCTCTGGCCGGTTCGTGTGTTTTAATCACAAGCCCGACCAACTGGTCTGGACCCTAAGAACGATAATTATTGATTTCTAATAATTATAAATGTTTATTTGTTTGTTTTAATCAGAGTTTTAGAAAAAGAAAACAAGGGGACGGGGATCGAACCCTTGATCCGGCCGTCTCTCATGTTTCAGCACATCAGGTTATACCAACTGATCTACAGATCAGTTGGTGATAAACTTCAATCTGTTTTGGTTTTGAGTAATGTCAGCGAGGTGTAAAAATCCCCAAATCAATTGCTAAGAACCCTAACTATCTAATAATCGCTAATAACAGATAATAGCCTCTGATTTATTGGGGCTTTTATCTGTTTATAGCCGATAAGCAAAACCAAGGTACGAATTGTTACCTATAATGCGTAAATGATGATGAACGAATGGTCAACAAAAACGTCAAACCGAGCACATAAAACACCGATTGGAGGAGTTAGAGGATAATTTGGTTGTGGGGATTTGATTATCGGTGCCCTGAGCTCGAATGAGAGGTATCAATTTATACAAATCGTCCCTCCTCCTAAGTTTGGTAATTTTTGGCCCGCATTGAATAGTAAACGCGTGATTGCTCAATTTTTTTGGTAAGTTTTGGTGAGGATTGGCGTGGGGAATACTCTAGGGTGTCGGTGGGATCATTACCATAAACGAATTGTGATTAAAAACACGGATTGAATGTTAATTGGACGAAATCGATTCACAATTGACTCTCCCAAAGCCAACTGTGTGTTTAAAGAAGGTATTTACATGCTTGCATCAAATAATTATCACAATTCATGGTGCGGCCCAATTGGTTAAGGCTTGTGTGCACATTGAGCCGGCCATGGACGCGGGTTCGAGTCCCGGTCCATGCGTTTTATTTATTTATTTTTTTTAGCTAAAATAACAATTATTTAGTTATTATAAGTGTATAGTATGACTATGTAAGCCCCAAAAAAATGTCACAAATATTTTAAAACGTTCAAGAATGATAAAAATGCGATGTTTTATTGATTGATTATTAAACGTACATGATTTACAAAAAAAAAAAAAATATACGAAATGTTACACTAAAGATGATGAATAATCGGGTTTTTTGGCTGTTTGGAACGTGGGTGTAGATGGGAGTGCAAGTGTTTAGGGTTTTGAAGTTAAGGATGTTTAAATACCCACGAATTTGGGCCGGGCTTTTTGGCCCACACGGTCGTGCGCTTGGCCGTGCACATCCTTTTGCACTACCCCTTGCACCCCGGTGCACTGGGTCATGCACGGTCAGCTGCACGACAGTGCGCTCGACGATACATGACCTGCAGATGTGCAGTTTTGAGGCTGCAAGTGTTCCATTTTGTCCGAAAACATCATTTAACTAATTTTAACCTGTTTGGCGACTGTTTTTCGTTTCATTGCTCCTTCCGGTTCTGACCATACTCGTACAAACTTGCACATAACTCGAAATAACGTTAAATTACGAAAAGCAATAAATATTTACACTAATTACATATTTACCCTTTTGGCGCGCCCATACTCGCCGTGCTATATTTATTAACGAGTCGCTAGCTAGACTCACTTCCCCACACTTTTTAAGTGTGTGGGGCGTAGAGGTCGATTACCTCCACGGATTGGTCAACCGGTCCGTCAATGTAGACTTTAAGGCGATGACCGTTGACTTTGAAAGTCAAACCCTCTGAATTTTCAATCGAGACAGTTCCGTAAGGATATACTTCCTTAACGATGTACGGTCCTGTCCATCGGGATTTCAACTTTCCTGGAAAGAGACGCAAGCGCGAGTTGTAAAGCAGGACCAAGTCGCCTACCTGAAAATCTTCTCGGTGTTTCAGGAGACTGTCGTGCAATCTTTTCGTGCGCTCTTTGTACAACATCGAGCTCTCATAGGCTTGCTACCTAAGCTCCTCTTGCTCATGGATCTGCAAGAAACGGGTCTCACCGTCAGTCTTAAGATCCAAATTTGCTGTTTTAAGAGCCCAAAATGCCCTATGTTCTAACTCGACAGGGAGATGACACGACTTGCCATAGACAAGCCGAAAAGGAGTCGTCCCAATAGGAGTCTTGTAGGCAATCCTAAAGGCCCATAACGCGTCATCTAGCTTGTCCGCCCAATCCTTGCGGTTGTGATTAACTGACCGCTCAAGGATTTGCTTCAATCCACGGTTAGTAACCTCCACCTGTCCACTTGTCTGTGGATGATACGGGGTGGATAACCTGTGGTGGACACCATAACGTGCTAACACGCGATCAAGCTGCGCATTGCAGAAATGCGTACCATGGTCACTAATTAGTGCCTTCGGGGCACCAAACCGCGAGAACAAGCTTCTAACAAACCTCACTACAACTCGGGCATCATTTGTGGGTAAGGCTTGCGCCTCGGCCCACTTTGACATGTAATCAACTGCCACGAGTATATATCTATTGCCTCGTGAGGAGGGGAATGGTCCCATGAAGTCAATGCCCCAAATGTCAAAGACTTCACATACTTGGATGGGGTTCTGCAGCATTTGGTCGCGTGCCGATATGTTCGTCGCCCTCTGGCACGAATCACATGCACCGACCAATATCTGAGAGTCACGAAAGAGTGTGGGCCAGTAAAACCCGGAGTCTAACACTTTCTTAGCAGTGTAATTCGCTCCATGGTGACCTCCGGTAGGCCCTTCGTGACAATCGCGCAAGATCTGCGCCGCCTCTACCCCGAACACGCAACGGCGAATCAACTGATCCGCCCCGACCCGGAACAAAAATGGGTCGTCCCAGAAGTAATGCTTGAGGTCCGCGAAGAACTTCCTCTTTTGCTGGTGCGACAATCCTTTGATAAGGATTCCGCACGCGAGGTAGTTCGCAAAATCCGCAAACCATGGCGATACATCTTCCACCGACTCGACACTCATCAAGAACTCATGGGGAAAATTGTCATTAATGGTATCCCACGCGGAGTTCTTGGCATCTTCATGCTCGAGTCTGGACAGATGGTTAACAGCAACATTCAGGGCACCCTTCTTGTCCTGAATCTCTATATCGAACTCCTGCAGCAACAGGATCCACCTAATCAGGCGCGATTTCACGTCCTGTTTGCTAAAAAGGTATCGGATCGCTGCATGGCCGTATAGACAATGGTCTTAGACAGCACTAAATAAGATCTAAACTTGTCGAATGCAAATACTACAGCTAGAAGCTCTTTTTCAGTTGTGGTATAATGCTCCTGCGCATCATGAAGAGTCTCGCTAGTGTAGTAGATCGGGTGGAAGTGCTTGTCCTTCCGCTGTCCCAAGACCGCCCCTATCGTGAAGTCACTCGCGTCGCACATAAAAGCCCGAAGGCTTTCACACATTCTGCACCAAACACAAATGGTGCATCCTTTTCCAACAAACGGGTAATCGGACGGGCGATTTTTGAGAAGTCTTTGATGAATCGCCTGTAAAAACCCTCATGACCCAAAAAGTTGCGGATCGCTCTGACAGAGGAGGGTGGAGGGAGCCTAGAAATGATATCTATTTTGGCTGGGTCAACCTTTAACCCACTTTGGGAGACCTTATGCCCCAGGACTATTCCTTCCTTCACCATGAAATGGCATTTTTCCCAGTTGAGCACAAGACTGGTCTCCTCGCACCTCTGAAGCATCCGCTCTAGATTCCCTAGACATTGATCAAATGAACTCCCGAAGACTGAAAAATCATCCATGAATACCTCCATGGAGTCCTCGATCATGTCATGAAAAATGGCAACCATGCAACGCTGGAAGGTCGCCGGCGCATTGCACAACCCGAATGGCATACGCCTGTAGGCGAATGTGCCAAAAGGGCATGTGAAAGTCGTCTTATCCTGGTCCACAGGATCGATAGGGATCTGAAAGTATCTAGAGAAACCATCAAGGAAACAATAATACAACTTCCCCGACAGACGTTCCAACATCTGATCGAAGAATTGAAGCGGGAAGTGATCCTTGCGGGTGGCGTCATTGAGCTTGCGGTAGTCAATGCAAACTCTCCACCCCGTGACGGTCCTCGTAGGAATCAACTCATTCCTATCATTCGTGACCACCGTCATGCCACCCTTTTTGGGCACGACGTACACAGGACTAACCGAAACAGAATCCGAGATAAGATATATCAATCCAGCATCAAGTAATTTAATGACCTCGGACTTAACAACTTCTTGCATGTTCGGGTTCAGACGCCACTGGTGCTGCGCACAAGGCTTATGGACATCTTCCATCAGGATTTTATGAGTACAGAATGAGGGATTAATCCCTTTGATGTCCATGATCTTCCAGGCGATTGCCTTCTTATGAAGTTTCAGTATACGAAGCAACTCGCTCTTTTCAACTGCAGATAGAGAAGATGAAATGATAACAGGCAGACGACCCTCCTCGTCAAAAAAAGCATACTCCAGATGCGGTGGGAGCTCCTTCAGCTCCAAAAACGGTGGATCCTCAACAGACGGCTTTGACTTATCACTCTCCTCACACTCAATCTCCACGAAACGCCCCGGGCTCTGGGAACTATCATCACCGATCTGATAGACCGGCTGTTCATTTCTATGGCCCTCCTTCATAATGCCATCTAAGTCCCCAAACAACAGATGTGTGCCCAAAACATTCCCCTCTATCGTGCCTCGAAAGTGAGAACTGACACACTGGTCTACTATATCAAGATAGTATAGTGTGTCATCCTGACTCTCGGGATGACGCATCGACCTCTGAACATCAAAAGTCACATGCTCATCATTCACCCGGAGTGTGATTTGGCCCGCAGCCACGTCAACAATCATCCTAGCCGTGTTAAGGAAAGGACGTCCGAGGATTAGAGGCACTTTAAAGTCCTCATCCATATCAAGGATGACAAAATCCACCGGGAATTCAAATTTGTCAATTTTGACAAGCATATTCTCAACAAATCCCCGAGGATATTTGATCGAACGATCAGCAAGACGAATACTCATCCTGGTGGGTGAAGGCTCACCCAGATCCAGCTTCTCAAAAACCTTATAAGGCATAAGGTTAATGCTCGCACCCAAGTTTGCCAGTGCATTACTGACAGACATGTTCCCTATCAGACAAGGGATGGTGAAACTACCTGGATCTCCCATCTTCATGGGCAGTCTATTCTGCAGAATCGCAGAGCAGTTCTCGTTCAAGAGTACACAGGACAGGTCCTCAAGTTTTTGCTTATTGGTGAGGATGTCCTTCAGGAATTTGGCATACTTAGGCATCTGGGCCAAGGCCTCCACAAACGGGATGTTTATATGTAGCTGTTTGAACAGCTTAAGAAATTTCCCGTATTGGGCCTCATCTTTTTGTTTCCTAAGTCTGCCAGGGTATGGAACAGGAGGAGTGTAGTCAGTGACTGGCTTCGGCAACTGTGCTGTACTTACTGGGACTCGCCTAGCGTGCACCTCGTCCGAAGACTCAGTCTGGACCGTCTTAGTGATCGGTGGCGAGCCTGATTTGTCAGGTCCCGTGGTTTTACCACTCCTCGTCATGATGGCATTTACATGCCCCCTCGGATTAGGCTCAGTGTTGCCCGGGAGATTGCCCTGCTGTCTCTCAGACATCATCTTCGCCATCTGGCCTACCTGGCTTTCAATGGCTTGCATGGACGCCTTTTGTCCCCTCATCTCTCCCTCATAATTGGAGAAACGCTCCTCGTGCTGCTGGTAGCGCTGCTCGGCAATTTGATTGGAATTTGTGGTGTTGGTGAGGAGTTGAGACATCATTTCCTCCAACCTAGACGTACCACCCTGGGCGTGCTGCTTGGAACTGCCCCCGGCGCCCTAGTTCTGGTACTGGTTCGGTCTGGATTGGTAGGATTGGCCATGAGATTGGTAAGGCTGTTGTTGTTGGGACTGTTGGGATTGGTGTGGTGCGGCGGCTCTTTGCTGAAATCCGAGAGGGTTCTGGTTCAAGTACCAGATCTCCACCCGAAGTTTGGGTGGTTTTTCCAACCCGGATTGTAAGTATTACTGCATGGCTTATTTTGGGGTCTCGACTGATTACCCATGTAAGCCACATCCTCGTGGCCAGTATTAATAACCCCTGAGCACACGAGCCAGGCTGGTGAGACACCCCGCACTAATCACACAGACTTTGGTTCTGGGCTACACTTTGTTGAGATCTGTCAAATCTCGTACCCAGCACCTCTATCTGTGCTGAAATGGCCGTGTAGTTATCCACGGCATGTACACCCGATCGGGCAGATGAATACCGTGATCGGTCACTCTTTCGAGACTTAGACTGTTGGGACGCCTTTTCAATAATGGCCCATGCTTCATTGGGGGACTTTGTTCCGATGTCTCCCCCAGCATATACATCAAGGCGTTCCTGAGAGTCATACTCGAGCCCCTGATAGAACATTTGCACCAGATGTCTTTTTGAGATATCATGGTGCGGGACACTCAAGAGTAGGTCTTTAAAACTCTCCTACGCGGTGTACAATGATTCCTCGTCATCTTGACGAAATGTCATGATGCGATTCCTCAATTTCTGTGTCTTTTCAGGAGGAAAGTATTGCTGCATGAATTGTTGGGACAACTCTGCCCAGGTCGTGATCGACCCTGCGGGTTGTGACAGAAGCCAAGTCCGGGCCTTAAAGGTGGCTAAAACCTCTAAGAATGCAGCAATATGTCGGCCTGGATCCTCATGCTCCAGTCCACCGAATTGCACCGAGTTTTGTATCATATTCACGATACTGGATTTGATCTCGAAATGGTCAGCCAAAATAGCCGGCCGGATAATACTCGGTGCCAGTCCATCTCCTCCTGGACGACCACTATCATTCAGCGGAATGTCGTCGTCCGCCATGATAATGTCACTGTGGGCTTCCGACCCCTCGTCATCAGCCAGATCGTGCCTCGCCTCGTCGATTGGGACCTCAACTATAGGAGCAGAAATAAGAATATCAGAAACAAGACGCAACTTATGAAGTCTAATCCTCTCGCTTATCCTCAGGCGCCTTCGCTCCTCGTCAGAAAGATCACCAGAAGACCCGGGTTCGCGGACATCAACCTGCATGTAAGAATGATACAGTTGCAACAGGCGAATATATGACAAACCCAAAAAGGCGATAAAAGACAGAAAAATAAATAAATGAAATAAAGAATCAATAAATTCATGCGAAAATAACGGAAAGCTATATATTCAAGAAAATCAAATATAAACTAATAGAATCAATAAAATGAACAGAAATAAGCAGACTAAGCTTAAAACTATACAAAGAATGAAATTAATAATTAGTCCAAATACGAACAAATAAATCTAATTAATCAAATAACGAACAAATCAAATTCATAGACGAACCAATTAATCCAATATTCAATAAATTAAATCTATCAACATCCTAATGAACGAAAAATCAAATCAAACAATCCTATAAGTAGATAAATGAACGAATCTATATGCAAACCTATAAACCAATCTAAAATCAATCCAAAATATCTACAGACAGATAAATTTAATAAAAATTCAAATAATCATATATGCAAATAAATGAATGAAATAACGAATCAAAGAAGTATAAACAAGTATTCACAAGCATGTACACTGGTAAAAAGTTGACTCGGTTCGTTCCTAAAGCTCGTCGCGTCCACGGCAACGGCGCCAAAAACTTGACGTGTGCGAATATACACATAATTTACAATGAAATAACACACGTTTTGCTTTAATATTTATAAAAAATGGTTTATAACTTAATATTAAAACACACACAATAGGGCAAGTGTACCCTGTCATATATGTAGTAATGTGTAGATAAGAACCAGATATTGATCCATGGACGCGCGCGGAGCAATGGTACTAAAACTCTGTCCCCGATTTACCAGTAAAAAAAGATAGTGAAAGTTTGTTGTTTTAACTAAATTAATTCTAAAATACCTAAATGACATATATAAGACTCCAAATACAAAATATAACTATATCAACTATAATATACCAATCCTAGCATGTCATCTACATATAATAAGTAATACAGGCGTGTGATCAACATTCCCATTTTCCGACAGTTAGTGTCCCTTTCGGGCATCCTAACATGACAACTATACAGAAAGCTAACACCAATACACACGTTAACCACTTCAAGTCGTTTATTAGCGAGCAGCTGATATGATCTCATGCAGATCTTCCAAAGATAAGTTAGTCATCTTTTAAGAGTATTCTAACCTCACTAATTCAGGAAAGCGATACCGAATACACAATACAGCCACCTAAACTAGCATAAAGTAGAGCATTTCACAACCTATTCCATTTTACTAACTTTGAACCCAGATCTACTAAGATCGCTATTTTTACCAAAATAACTACCAAAGATCATTAACCGTGTCAAAGACCAGTAACGACACCATTAGGCTTTTAAAACTCTTTTATGTGCCGGTAAGCATTTTTAACCGTTATTCGACTGACTTTAACCAAACCAATACCCGGTTACAGTTTCATGGCATAAACTATTTAACAAGTTAACTAGTCTACTACCGGACGATTAAACGGACGGTTTTTCAACATTTATCCGCCTAACACATTCGACAATCGCCAAAGTCATTCAAATACAGCTACAAATCCAACAACAACAAAACAAGGTTGCGCTATGATCATCAAGATCTAAACATGAAAAATGCCAAATTTATACAAAACATGATTACATACTAACAATTGTTTTTTCTACTAACGATTACTAAACATGATTACTAGACGATAATGTACTACATAAACAACACAAACAAGCTAAAATAAACAGATTTGAATCAACTAAAAGCTTAATAGATCAAACCATAAAACTTGAATGTGATGGATCGGATGATGATAGATGATTCGGATGAGTTCCCGAGCTTGTTCCTCGCCTTTGTAGTAGCTCCCTGGTCCAGAAAATCACCCTAAATCGCCCAGAGATCACCCAATATTTGATCAGTGGGTTATGCTCTGTTTTTATAGAAACTTTGATTTTGTGCACGACCGTGCGCCTAAAGTGCACGGTCGTGCACTTTATCAAGATGAGTTGACGTGCAAGTGGGCAAGTAGCTGAGTGATCCCTGAAAATATCTAGATATTCCGCACGGCCGTGCACCTAGGGTGCACTGGCGTGCGGGTCTGTTGGTAGCTGGGTGCTTGGAGTGCACTGCCTGGTGCACTGTCAGTGCACCCGAGAACTTGAGCCGCACGGGCACCCGCACGGCAGTGCTGATCAGGGTGCCCGAGAACATCAGCTGCACGCCAGGTCGCACTGGCAGTGCAGCTCGTCTGTGTCCGAGCAACATGAGCCCGCACGGGCGTGCACCTGGGGTGCACGACCGTGCACTATTTCCAGACTTGGCTGATTTTGCAGAAACTTTCCGTCTTGTCCGATTTTCGCCCAGTTTCTTCGACTTTGCTCGTGGGACGTCATTTAAGACCTGCAATAAACATATGAAGAGGTTAAGTACCGAATTCGTGCAATTATGGTCGAAAACGCGTAATTTGGAGTTTAATCGGGGATTTAAATGTGTATATTTTAACGTATATCAGAAACCTACAAGAAACTGGAAGAAAACATGAAGAAAGACCCTAACTTGCCCAGAAAACCTGTCTACCCAGATGAACCATTGATGAATAGACCTCAACAGGCTTTTACATTAGACAACCTTACTTGATACTTCTGATCTACCAGCTGCTGCAAGAAGACAATTCAAAAAGAAGAAAGAAATGTCTAAAGAAGATCATAAAAGTTTGTTGATACTTTTATAAAGGAGGTCCTCTACAATCAAATTCACTTTTTCTCAGATCCCACTACTGAAAGACTCAGAGAACTCATTGGGAGACCTCCATCACCAAACTCATCCAGAATAAAAATGCATCTCAGCAAATCCTCTGATTCAAAAATTCTAAAATGGAAGGTCAACAAAGACACCCATGAATTGACTTTACTCAGATTAGATGGAGAGGTTCAAAAGCTAAGCATGGATGATGCATATAGCCTGTGTGCAGATGACCTCCAAACATTGCTGAACCTTGAGCTTGAAAGAGATGCAAAAGACCTCTACTCTTTGAACTTTGAGTTATAATTCAAAGGTCAAATCAGAGAAAGTCTGATGAGGAATAAAGATCAAGAATAAAGTCTAGTT
Organism: Ambrosia x helenae; assembly: GCA_030844895.1. Classification (NCBI taxonomy): domain Eukaryota; kingdom Viridiplantae; phylum Streptophyta; class Magnoliopsida; order Asterales; family Asteraceae; genus Ambrosia; species Ambrosia x helenae. Next base: position 36,206,270 of record CM061230.1, read on the forward strand.
TTGGCATCATCTGTTCTAGGGGGAGATTGTTGGGTCTGCTGACCTGAAGAAGAACAGATGATTGAAAACCCAAAATATACTAACAGTTGATCCATATTAACAAACAACATTACAACATACTCCTCCCAAAACACTGTTGACCCTAACAACTGTTCTACCCAAACAACTGCTGTGACAACTGCTGCTACAAAGGACTGCTGGATAACAGCTGATAGAGAACAACTGCTGACTAAAGGCCTGATAGGGAAAAACTGTTGATCAAGTGCTGAAGCTAAAGGTCTGTTGGAGCCAACAGCACTTAGGCTCCAATAGATAATACAAGATCATCAGAGTTTTCCTCAACAGTAGTTTACCTTACAGTGTTTTGCAATGTAACAGTAGTTTGTATATAGCAGATGTTTTATGTTGTTATTCTATTAGAGGTCACTGTCTTGGGTGACGTCAGCTTAGGTCATCAGTGGTTTAAATTTGTCTATAAATAGAACAGTGCCTGTATTGTTATATTCATCACTCACACCATTCTCTCAGACAAACAATCACAGAGTGATCAGGCTGAGGGGGAGTACTTGTAATTGATTGTAATCTTTCAATATAATGAAAGCATTCGATTAGAAAACATTTACTCTTTTGTTTTGATTATAGTTTATTATTCCGCTGCACTTTCCATTTATATTCACTTCATTCTTCTCATCTCTACTTAAACAAATCAAAACAATCAAACTCAGATCCTAACAAATGGCGAGGACTTCACCATTTGACCCGTTTTGACCCATGGTTCATTATACTATGCTATTTAAGCTTTTATCTATGGTTCAAGTGACACAAACTTGACCCATTTAACAACCTACTTAATGACTTCATTCAAATGATTTCATTTAGATTAAAACATCATTTCCCACATATCATTATTAATTGACCCGTTTGATGAATCTCACCATTCGGTCCTATCCCATTGTCTCGATTAATGTCATAAAACACGTTTTGTTATGAGTGCGCATTAAGCGACCCACATAATAGGTTCCACCCCTTGGGGTTTACCTTTATCATACACTCAAGAATTAAGATTAATGTATACAACAATTGAGTTATGTTATAGTCTAATGGTGTAAGTAAAACTTACCTCATACCCGTTCTTGCTTCTATACGCATTGAGCCTGCATCTGTTTGACCCGTTTGCATCCCTAGTTCTTGTACCTAACTTAGGGACATGTCAAACTTGTTTATTAGAATACATAACATGGAATTACTGCACTATCCATACATCATGTATTCATTACCACTTATAGCTAAATCCATAGCTATTTTCTTACATAGAATGTGTAATTAACTTGGCTTATTACAAACCAACATTACATACAATTGATAGCTCTTATATGATTCTAACTTCATAGTTTCACTAGTGTTCACCAATTTGGCATTTGATCAAACACTTGGTGTGCATCCACAAATTTGTTTAGTTTCAAAAGCTCAAGATTTAGCCAAAGCATAACTATTTGGCTAATCATCATCATAATATATTATTTAGATCATTTTGCCTAAATTTCTTATAATAACAACTCCTAAGATTCAACTAGATCACTAAACATAGAGGGTTTCAACCTAGAGATAAAACCCTAAATTTTATACATTAACATACTCATATGACCATAATCAACCACATATGCTAAGTGTGATTTGTAACCAAATTATACATGTTTAAGGCTCCCAAAGACTAGGGCAACCTATACTAACATAAAATTCCACGTTTTCATCAAAACCCTAGATTATCATCAAAATTAAAACGGATTTTAACATCAAATTGTACCAAATAAAGATACCTTGTTGTGTGTTAGGCTTAGATGATCCGGATTTTATCTAATGCACTAAAAACCCCTTTGATTTAGCTTGAATTTGGCCTTTTTCTTGTAGTTTAGGCTTTAGTTCATGAAGGAGATGCTACACTTATTTTACCATTTTAAAATTTCATCTTTGGCTAGTTGTCAACCACAGCCCCTCAAGTTTTCACCAAAGTCTTTTGTTATTAAAACTTAATTAACAAAGCAAGCTTCTAGTTTTATTCCCATAATAGGACATAACCCAAGTTCTTATTATTCGAGTCTCGTTTTATTATTTTGCTAATCACGCCTAATGGCATAATCAGACAAACGAATGGTTTTGGGGTGTTACACTCCCCTAGTATAAATAGCGTAATTCCTCAAATATCGTGTCTCGTGCCCTCCAATTCGAACACAATCAACAGTTCCATTATCAATCATTAACAAACGAAAGTGGCAATCAACTCAAATTTTATAGCAACATAACAATTAAACATATAAACAGTAATAATATATACAAAGATCTACCCAACTAGTTACCCTTACAAATTCCCATAATATACTAGTTAACTACAGACCAACATAATAAACAAAAGACGAAAAAGTATACCCAAAATGAAAATAAACCAGCTCATTACGTTGCTACATCTCTAATCGTCTAAATAATCCTGATTGCCATTAGCAGAGGCATCCCCAGCAGAAGATGTGCTATGATCATCAGGAACTCTGAAAAATTCAGGAATCCGGATGCCCTGTTGTGTCATCGTATACCTAATCGTCGCATTCTAGTTGTCTAATATGTCGAATGATGTATGAAAAGAAAAAGAACAAATGACGTATCATTTGAGAAAACCGTATATAGTTTACAACTTCCAACATTACTTATCATTTCTTTATTCAATTAAGCAAACATACTTTATCCTACACATTTTGAAATTTATCCTATATATATCCTACTCCTATCTAAATTATATCCTACACTTTATCCTACTCATATCAAAAGTTATCCTACAATTTATCCTACTCATATCAAAATTCATCATACACTTTATCCTACGCTTATCAAAATTTATCCTATAATTATCAAAATCTATCATTCACCATAAATTTGGATTGTTTTGAAATGGTATATTTTTAAATTAGTTATTATTTTAATTTAATTAGTTAAAAAAGGGGAATGAAACAAATTAATTATTTATGTAAATTTACCTTCTTGCCCTTACCATAACATTAAATACTAATATTAAATGGAACATTTTAATTGCTTTAAAATTTTTCTTCTTCTTTCAAAAGGATTTTCTTCTTATTCCAACCCTTCACTATATATATCATGTTTATGATTCTTCATCTTTCTTGTAGTTTTATGTATTTTAAATTCAGAGCCATGTTAACTATGACTTTTTAAAGTTTAGGTTGGTTCTTGATTTGAGTATGTTCTGGTTTTACGAAGGCTCCGGTTATTCACACAAGCAAGATTTTTATCTGCACAACCTATACGGTTCGTAAAGATCTCTATGGCCCGTAAAGGCCTATATACGGGCCATAAAGGTCTTTACGGGGCCGTAGACAGGTACGATGTACGAGGTTTAATGTAGCAGACTGGCAATTAATGATTGGATGGACATCTATGGGCCGTAGAGGGCTATACGACCCGTAGATGTCCTCTGATTATTTTGAGCTCCGGTTTGGGTAGGATGGATGGGCTGTGTGTCGGATATAATGTTTTTTTTTTATAAATTTTTTATGTAGTGTTTTTTATGCAATATTTTTAAAATGTTGTTTTCTATAAAACTATAATTAGAAAAGTTGTTTTTTTTTTTTTTTTACTTTTGTCGTCTTGATAAACATGTTTTTTTTTTATAAAATGTTGTTTTTTATATTAACTATGTTGTTATATGTTATATTTATTAATTTTGGTTATTTGTATAAAATGTTATTTTATTGTTATCGTTGTCATTTCGATAAGCGAGTAAGCGTCAACACAAACGTTTATATAAACAAACAAATACAACTAAACAAGTGATAATCTATACATCTAATATTTAAAAGCAATGTGGGATACATGGCATTCCCACATTGCAAGTTCAATTCTCTCTCCTCCTCTCATTAAGCCACATGACAATATGTGCGGTTTTTAAAAATTTTCGTTTTTTTAAATAAAAAATCAGAAAAATATAAAAGCCAAAAGAATCACACAATTCATAACCTAAATCCCAATTTCCTTTGCATCCTCCTCTCCAAGCCAAGAACCCTAATCAAGGCGATCGTTTGAATCAGAGTTCCATTACCGTATTCTTCATCTCCTCTCCAAGGTTTTATCTCTTCCATTTTTATTTCAATCAATCGTTCTTCATCTCTCTGATTTCTCTGTATTTTTTCGTGTTTTTTTTTCTGATTTGTTTGTTGATTAAAATTTTTTTTTGTCTGTGTTTTGACTGATTTTAATTATTTATCTTTGAATATTTGAGTTTTCGTGTATTATTGTTCAGGTTTACTAATTTTTTAGTTTTAGGGTTGATGTTTTTAGGGTTCGTGTTTCAGGGTTCATCACTGTAATCGTTGTTAGGTAATATCTAAATGATTCACCTGGTTAAGAAATTTGGTATTTTTGTTTTGTATTAATGTTTTGACGCTATGCAGGAATGTTAGTAATGTTCATGAGGCATGGTTTGCTAATGAAGATGAAGTTCGAAAGGCGGTTGGTCTGTTGGACAAGCCCGAGATTAAGCCACCAATATTAGAAAAGAGGTATGTTAGGTTAAATATGTTGAATTTGATTGTGCAAGTTTTTGAGTATTTGTGATAGTTGGATACTCAAGCTCTTATTTTTTTTTTTTAATCTTTTGAAGCTGCCTTGTGGGATTTGCTTCGAATCATTTACATTTGATAAGATTAGCTTGTGGCCATCCTTTTTGTAACACATGCTGGACAGGTGTTTTTTTTCATTTAAATATTATGACTTAGTTGATTTTCAAGTTGTTAATCTTGAGTTCTTTTTGACTTTGGCTTTTAGTAAAGTTGCTTCTTTAATATATGAAAATAATGAGAATCATTCCTCAGTTGATGTTTGTTTTCGGGTGAGGTTGAATGTTCATATGTTCTTTGAGGTGTTCTTGAGGATCATAATATTAGATGAAAGGTAAAAGAATGTTGGTTATTTTTTAGTGATTAGTCCGCTTAGGAAAGCTATTCGGGTTCGGGTCCTGTTTGTTGATTCGGGTCTCATTATTAGCATTTTATTTGTTTCCTAAGTTGCTGGCTTTTAAGTTTGGAAGGATAATTATAATAATTAATTGTTATAAATGGTGGTTTGAAAGTCTTGGCTGTTAAAAGGAAGGGTCGATTTTTTTGGTAAGAGATTGATTGATTGTATTATAGGAAAGTTAATAGCACAATTAGTTTTACACTTTCCATATAGTCATAGTCAAATGTATTAACTGCATAGTCAAATGTATTAACTATAATTGCTAGAATTATGGATCTTGGTTTGGAAAGTTGTTGAATGGAATTGATGGTGGAATTAGTTTGTAAAGTTATTGCACTAATTTTAATAGATTTTTAAAATTTTGATTTGTTTTTTAATACTTTTTTATGGCGGTTGCAGGTGTATAACTATTGTGTTGCACCAGTGAGCAACGGTGGAGGCTGTCTGGTGGTGATCGATCATGGTCGTACTCACAAAAACTGGGTAGTTTATTACAACTTGGAGTAGCTATGGACCTCAAAAGAATCAACTAATGAACAGAGTCAAAGTCAAACTCAAGTAAATATAAGTGTGATAATAATTAGCTTTTATGATATGGTTACATTTTTCTTTAATCATTAACACTAACGAATTTATATGTTCATCAGGACTTAGGTAAAACTTTCGTGAAGGTATGCCGCAATGAATTTTCCTGATGTTAGCAATATAGAGTATGTATGATTCTCAAGTTTCATTTTATATAATTTTTTCTTTACATTTGAGTGACTTTTAGCTTAAGTTAGAATTTTATTTTGAACAGATAAATATTGCCCCAAGAGCTGGTAGGGGATTGGGTTATGTGAGGATGAAAATGGACCAGATCAAATTTAAGGAAGGGTTGCTGAGGTGCAGAATCTTTTTTTCTTTTTTTTTTTCTAAATTTTCTGTACATTATATTTGTTTAATATCACTTACCTTCTTTTCCTATGATTTCATACAGTCGACAATTGATTTTAGATCATATTACTGTTCAACTTGCGCCACGGGCAGCTGATGAGATGTGGAACGGTGAGGGTCAGGTGAGTGGATATTTCAGTTCTTTATAGAGTTTGTATATTGTAGAAAAAGTATACACTTTAAGAATCTTCTATAATGATATAACTTTTTTTAATACTCATGACCCAAATTAATGCAAATTGAAAGTTGATAATTATTTTCGGAAAAACTAAAATTGAATTGTGGAAAATATTTTTAGGACGGACTGACAGAGGGAGTATGGTTTGGACAGTGATTATGAGCACATGATTTTAATTATTTAGTTTGGATATATCTGAAGGTATGGGGGAACCATTACAAATCAGATAAGGCGGCTTGGTGCTTCTTGTGATTGGACCAGAGAGCATTTGACACTTGATGAGCAGCTAAGTGGTAAGATAGTTTTTGAATCATATAGTCACCTCCAATAATTTGATAACGTAGACTCTGTTCATCTGTTGTTAATAGTGCTACTGTTAAACGACATATTGAATTCTACGTGTTTGCAGAGCAACATTACTTCAATCATCTGACATTTCATGACTTATGTATTTTTTTTGTTTTGTTGTTGAAGCTATTATCGAGGCATTTCAACTGTTAAGATATTGATCCAATTTACATTGTAAGTCAACTTAAGATCATTATCGGGATATCAAGTCTGTAAATATACTTTGGTGTCGTGAGAAAACGTTGCAAGTCATTTGCAGGTTTGTTTCGACTCAAAACTGATAAGAACAATTGGAAAACTTTTAAGGTATTTTGAATATAACAAGTGCGACTTTTGAATATGCAGAAATTCAGATAATACTTGAAGCGATTAAGCGGTATGTGACAGTCAGCAGGTACGGAAACAATCAATTAGTTGTATAATTGTGTATTGAAGCCAAAATAAAGTGAGCATGTGTGTGTTTGCTGTGGGAGCCCATGAACAGAGGGAGCAATCTGGTAATGTGTTGAAGCGAAAAACATCCCTAAAGCAAGGAGGATCTGTTGGTAAGTAATTCTAGACATTCAAATTAAAGAAATTGTTGTAAAAGTGGGTATTTGTTGGATGATGTTGCAATCCATAATTCCTTCTTAAATATAAAAACTTGAAGATGCACTGTGAAACTTTCAGACATGCTTTAGTTCATCAAATAAGTAAAATGGTGTTTAAACTGTTTAGTTTTTTTATTTAAAAGTCACAATCATTATTTTTATTAGGTACTGGACTCTTAATCAACAACTTGCGTCCTTTGGTTTCTAATCTATAATTATTCTTTTAATTTGTTTCTAATAAGTATATTGTGGATCAGATGATCTACAAGTGATATCACTAAATTTTAACAATATCATAGAATTTCATATCTTTTTTGGTTATTGTAGGTGTTATGGTCTTCTTAGGCAATAAATAAAGGAGTGTTTGCTTATTGTCGATTTGTGTCTTGATACAACAATGAGTTGTTTTTAGTGTTTTAAGAACTACTTATCAAATTATTTATGAGCAAAATATATTTTCAATGAAACAACATTTTACATCTTTGCATGTTTTTATAGATGATATTGACATATATGGCCTAGAGGAGAAACCAAAAGGAAAAAAAGTTATGGGAATACTTAACAAACAGAAGCTCACAAGTAATTTTAATGCGCTTAAAGGTTAGTTAAGCTTATCTTAGACTTTATCAAAATGTGCTCTTAATATAAATGTGTGTTGTTTTGATAATAAATGTCTGTACTTATAGGTAAACTGAAAGAGATGAATGTCAAAAAGGAGAAAGCGCAAGTGAAACCACTTGGCGAAAGAGATTTTGCGAACGGCTGAAAATGATCGCCAAACCTCATGATCCTCGTGTTTTCTTTATGTTTCTATTTTTAAGATTAACAGGAATAGGCTTTGCTTGAATGTTTTGGATTTGAAAGTGTACGAGTTGATTATTTAGAAATTTCATATTAGATTTTTCAACACCCGGGTGCTCTCGGGGTAGGTGGCATATGATATTTGAATAATATGTATATTCGTTACTTTTAAATATGAATAAAATATTTCTACTGTATTTTTTAACGTCTTACCACTCAAAACAAATGTAACTTGGTGAACCGCGTGTCAACGCGGGCAAAAGTCTAGTATAATATAAACAAACAAACAAATATAAATAAACTGATAATATGATATAGATAAGTGTAGTTAAAAAACATTTAGATAAACAGACAAATATAAAACTACAATTGCGGATCATCGGGCGGCTGCGGCTGCGAGGACGTCCCAGCCTGCTGTGTGCTGGGCCGTATAAGCGGTGTGACACGAGGCTGCAACCCATGATGTGATACATTTCCTGCCGGGTAGCAATCAACTAGCGTAACACCTCGTCCGTTTGCTCACGTAACTGACGCGTCTCGGTCTCCATCCGCTCACGCCACTGACGCGACTCGACCGTCTCTTCCGCAGCAGCACGTAGATCCACCTAATGTCAGCAGGCAACCTATTCGCATGATAAACACGTTGCGGATAATGCATAGCCTCAGGATCCGGATCGGCCATCTCGACCTCCCGCTCAACGTCGCCACTCCGCCTCAGCAACATGAGGCATCTAAGCCCTCAACTGCCCCACCTCCAAGGTCGTGCTGTTCCAATGGTCCGTAGAGGGTTTAATGCAACCTGACAAAACCCCCTTTACGGGACATTGTGGCCTTTACGCGGTGTATGGGTTTGCTTTTTTAGAACACATTAATTTCTCAGACAACCTCTACGGGCCGTAGAGGCCTTTACGGCTCGTATAGGTTTGTGCAAACCTAAATTTTGTTGTTATGCAAATAGCATGCCCCTTTCCGAATTCAAGATTGATGTATCATTTTAGTATATTCCCTTAATGTGACATTCAAGGCCGGCACATGCTTTGAATTTGTTCTGGTTTCGAAAATTAAATGTCTGATTTGTAAGAGAAAAAAGAAATTGGAACTGGTCAATATATTTAATATGTGCCTGGAGCAGGATGAGAGGGAAAATAAGTGAAAGAAGATGGCGTCACACAAGGGGACTAAGGGGGATAACCATCCAAGATTTGGTGGAAATTGTGTGGTGAGGGATAATAGGAAGAGAAAAGAGAAAGACAAGAAGTGTAAGACTATGATACCATAATACAGAATAATAAAACCCTCATAAGGTAATTATGTATTATAATTATCAACTATATATAAGAGTACAACTACGAAATACATGAAAATCTAATCTAATCAAATCCTATCTAGAGTTATGATAAAGATTATAACACTAGCTAACATATTCTCTTTATATATATGGCTGGCAGAAACAACCATCAAGCTAGGGTTACATTAAGATCAAATGGAAGCACATAGAGATAAAAGATATCCAGATCCAATGCAACCACCACTGTTGCCATCGAATAATGTTGAGGCTGCTGTGGTGGTCGGTTATCGGGAATGCCAAAGGAACCATGCTGCCAGTACAGGCGCCTATGTTTATGATGGCTGTGGGAATTCATAGCCAATGGAGAAGATGGCACACCAGAAGGCTTAAAATGTGCCGCCTGCGAATGCCACCGGAGTTTCCACCGTCAAGAGATGGAAGGCGAGTCGCAATATTCCACTACGTGGATGCCAGCAGCTACACATAACCCACCACCTCTAGCAGCTGCCACAACTCAGCCACTTTATCAGCAATATCACCACAAGATGGTACCCACAGATCATGCATTAGGTGAAGATCTTCGCATGTTTCGAACACACCCGGGTGGAGAGCCATTAAAGAAAAGATTTCGAACGAAGTTCACCAAAGAGCAAAAGCAAAAAATGCATGATTTTGCAGAAAAACTAGGGTGGAAACTTTTAAATCAAGATGAACAAAAAATTCTACAATTCTGCAATGAAGCTGGAGTCAGTAAAAAGGTGTTCAAAGTATGGATGCATAACAGCAAACAAGCCTACAAGAAGAAACAAGATCAGCAAGATTCAATTAAGCTCAACTAATATCCAGAAAGATATCATCTTTTTCTTTGATCTACAATAATAAGCATAGGGTTTAATGGTTTATGATACATTAAGATTAATTATATATCTACTTAATTTGTGCTATGTTATAGTTTCCAAGATTTCAATCAAGATATATTATATATCTAATTTCTGATATTTTGACTCTAATTCTTATGAAAAGATTTCATCTTTTGATGACTATAAATAAAAGATATATGGATTTGAGTATGTGTAGAAAAACAAGTTTATAGATTAATATTATGTGCTTATTTTCACTCTACCTCTAGAAATCAAACATAAGGAACAGAAGCTTAATTTCATCAATGAATTTAAAGTATCAATTATAACTAGTTTCTTCTTGTGTAATTATTATCTTCATAGAGCTTTCACTGTTCAAGCACGCTTCAATTCTGACCAGCTGTTGATATCTTCTGCCCTAAAAGGTTGGACCTATGCCCTAGAGTTTAAAGTTCACTATACACATTTCCACCATATAGTATAGACGCATCAATCAAAATATCTAACACTTTTAAAGAGATACATATGAGGTTCCTATACACACACAGAAGATAATGATTTGTGTATATATATATAGTATAAGGTTATATTGGAAACTCTTGTTATATCGTAAACTCTGGAAACTTTAACTTCCTGACTTTTTTTTTATATGAAAATTTTAGGGTATGTAATATACATGATTTTAAGCATTTTGGGCCAAAAAAAAATGGAAAAAGCGCCAAGCCATTTTTTTTAAAAATAAAAAAACCGTCTTCGGGTAACAAATGGTTAACACGTATTAGTTTCGCTTAACATGTGTTAGTCAAAACTTTATTTAAAAAAAAAAAAAAAACTACTCGACGCTTTTTTGATTTTTTTTGGCTCAAAATGCTTAAAATCATGTATATTACATGCCCTATTTTTTTCAAAAATAAAAAAAATTGAGAAGTCAGAGTTTCCAGAGTTTACCATATAACAAAGGTTTCCACATTATCCTTTCCCTATGTATATATATTATATATATATATATAGTTCTAAAATTATAAGTTGAGTGTTTGATTTTGTAACCCTAGTTACACATGTTTATTATAGAGTTTGTTACAAAGATGGTTGATTTGAAGTACTTTCATTTTATATTGATCTCCTCTTTGCGAAAATTACGAATTTGATCTGCAGTGTCAATTAACAAACCCAAACTCACTTTGTTCTTTATCACTAGGACGCTTAAACAATAGTTAAAACTTACTATTACGTTTGTTGCCTCGCGTTTCAACACGTCAGAATAAGTCACATCATAGGGGACAACTTTGAGGAATTTCCGCAATAATTCCTCATGCGGCTTTCAAGAATGCTTGTCAAATGTCATGTCTATAGTCCAAACCATGAATGATTGTCAGGTTTGATCTAGAAGTCCCCCTGGACTAGACCTCACAAGCATTCATGGATTTTGCATGGGGAATTATTGAGGAGATTCCTAAAAGTCATTCCCCAATTTGAGTTCCATGAATGCGAGTCCAAAGTCGCTCCCACTTGCGATTTGCCAAACGTCTACAAATACAAAAAAATTCTTCAGCACACCAGGGTGTACTCAACCGGTGTCCATGACCCAACTTCTCTAAAAAGCTTGGTGAAAGATGAAAGAGTGATGTTGTAAGCTGGAGCCTGAGCCGGAGCTAGGAGGGAAGAACCGGTGTTACAAGTGTGTAATTGCTTTCTTTTAAAGTTTGGTAGGGTCTATGGCATTTTATCAATTAGTTGAAAGGTCAAAAATAGGGTGTGTGTCTTTTTATTAATTAGTTGAAAGGTCAAAAATAACTTATGATTATAATCTTTAGTACTATTATATATATAAGTACTTTTGTCTTCGACTTTTATCACATGATGAAGTACTTCAAAACATTCTCTTTATTTCGTTTTCGTGCTTCAAATTTTTGTTTCCTTTCTCAATCAAATCTATCTAGCAAGTACGTATTATATCTTTCGTATGTATTAGAACTTTATATTAAACACAGGTTAATAACCAGTTGAGATGGAGCCCGTGAAAGGATTAAAGAGGAGGGATGGTGTCACAGACGAATTGCGTGGTATGTAGCAAGCGGTTGGAATCTTTTGATCACCTCCTCATTTCATGCAGGTTAACCAAAATTGTTTTGTTAAATGTGAAATGGTGGAATGTAGATGCAGGTCCCGTGCAATCTTCTTTTTTTTTTTTTTTAATGTGAAGGAATGACATGCCAACGACCGTAACACCGGGTGTTGTGGTCAAGGTCGACTACTCGATCGCTACTAGCTCCTTGGCTCTTCCAGATCCGTGGAAACCCGACATCCACTCGTCCGAAGATACGGCAGTGGAATAATCGGTAAAACATCGTCTACCATCCAAGTCGAACTGGCGCCACCCGTATTCTTTCGTCACCCGGATGCCGAAGAAAATAATGGAGAGAGTGAGAATCGAACCTAGGTCACAAGAAACAACAGGTTTTTCCCTGATAATTCCACCGCTACTTCATTCATTCATTGGCAGGTCCAGTGGAATATATTCACTATTCAGTAGGTTTTGTACGTGCGGACGATATAAAACAATTATGGAAGGGGACTGTGGATAGTACAAATCACATAAGGCAAGGATGCAAGACTTAATTAATGTGTGGTGTAATTTCTATTTCTAATCCTTTGATGTTTTGTTCCTAACACCATGTTAGTTTGTTTTTAAAAAATATTTTCCGTAAAAAACATAATATGGTAAACTAGGATGATCACTATTCGTATATTACATTTAAAAAATACCGATTACCAAATAACACATTCAAGATCACCTGACCCGAACCTTTCTACCTAGTTCATCCATGCGAGTTACATCTTGGTGGTTCAATTACAACTTAGTTACCGACCCTAATTACATCCTAGCATGCAAGTTATTCAAGGGATATTGTGTGATGGGAAAGTGCATGCATCATCTCTATCCAAGAGGTGAATGGTTCATGACTTCATGTCATGTTTATAATTAGACATAATAATAATAATAATAATAATAATAATAATAATAATAATAATAATAATAATAATAATAATAATTATTATTATTATTATTATTATTATTATTATTATTATTATACAAGTCCCGATGCTTCATGTTTAGACATGTCGGTTAAGTTTGTTATGGCGGTTACCGCCTTTTAGATATAGGTATATATATGTAATGTATGTCTCATTGCACAGTTATCAAGTTTGTCGATACAAACCAAATTAAACCGAAAAACTCCATTGTACACATTTACGATTCAATCAATCATTATTACCGATTTAATTATTATTATCATAATTTATATATCTATAGAGTAGTGAACCGGTATTTGCTGATATAGTTCTATTTTCAATGGATTTTAATTAACATGTCATGTTGAGAAAACTATATATAAAACAAATATGGCATCGATACTGATATTAGTAGAGTACGTGCTCGGTTCTCCACGATAAAGAAAAGTATCACTATTCTAATACCAATAGTAGCATTTCAATACGAGTACCCGGTACTAAATTCATATCACTAAAAGAAAAAAAAAACCAATCTAGGTAACAAATAGAAAGGAGTTTTATATAAGAAAAATAAAAATAAAAATTAATGATACATGGTAAAATGTTACCAAATTAAGGGCAATGTATGTTAGAAAAAACCGCTGCACGTTAGCAAAATAGAGGCAATGCACGTTAGTATAGTATGCTAGTGTACGTTCGCAAAATAGGGCCATTATTAAAGTTTCATTTCTTTAATATTATATATGATATAATAATAAAATATTAATTAAGTAATAAAATAAATAAAATATTACGTTATTTATATATGTGATATAATAACAAAATAACAATTAAATAATAAAATAAGTAAAATATTAGCTTACTATAGAACTGTCGTACAATTTATATATTCTTTTGAAAGTCCAATAAAATCTTATTAAATCCAACTAGCTACTGGTTAACAACAGTTAACCGGCCAAAGTGAGAACATTCAGAGATACATCACCATAGAAAACAAAATTATACACCTAAACATGAAAGCTCAAAATTGCACCAACTTCCCCATGTTACACCACCCGACTTTACCTCGTTATTTAGCCACAGATAGCCAAAGGTCCTGATGTCCTCCTTCGCTTTAGAGATCTTAGGCTGTTGGTTATTAAAAGCGGCCTCGTTTCGGTACCTCCATATCAGCCACAAAGCAGTCCTAATCACCAGGGGCGGATACAACATGTTACCAGGGGGTACGTCTGTTACCCCTCGATTATCCTAACGAATTGGAAAAAAAATGTTTTTAAGGTATTTATATAAAATGTTACCCCTAAAACAATTTTTTTACTACCCCTTAAAATATTTTTTTATAAAATGGTACCCGTTGTATTATTTTATAGATCTTAATCACCAAGGATATTACTTTCCTCCGGCTCTTGGATCCAATATATCGATTCTGAAGGGTAGCGAAGTCCTTATGTAGATAATACTTATAAAAAATTCCCCTAACATCGCCATTTTATAAAAGAAAAAAAAAATCAATTTTATGTTAAAATGGACTAAAGTTTAGACACAATGATAACGAAATTGTGAGGCATGAACCGATTGCGAGACAGTGGAACAGAAGCAAAAATCCAGAAATCGAAACGCTTTGAGCATTGTGGCAGTCCTAGCTCCCTGAAGTGAAAAGTCTACTTTTCTATTTCAATTGTTAGTTTTATATGTTTTTTTTAAACAAGTAAAGAACACAACCACTGATTAATCCTATTCGTTGATCTATATATTTGTTTGTCATAAGACTAAAACCATCAACGATTTGAGAAAAAAAATACCATTATGTAAAAACATTATAAATGCATGTAGGCTAGCTATAAGCAGTTTGACTTTGATATGTTTGTGTACGTAGATGGTGTCTGTTGGTTTCAGTCCCCTCTTGACACTCACTCAAACCCATTACAGAAGTTTTACAATCAATTTTCTAAAAAAAAAATGTACTGCAATTAAATATGATGAGAATTTCCTATAATTAAAGGAAAAATGTACCGCAACTAAATATGATGAAGGAGATAGGGTACGAAAAGTTTGCAGGTAAAAGTATATTTTTTGATAAAGGACTTGCTATATATATAGGCTACAAACTCAATTAAAGCAACAAATAAAACTGCAGGATGGAAATAGGATATGTGATGATTGTGTTTGGATAAAGGAATGTGATTAGTGTATGTACTAGTGCTAGAAAGAAAAAACAAGAAACACACAACAAAAGAATAGGAAATAAGGATTATTTCTTGTTATTATCAATGTTGCAGAAGGCGCTAGGCGGGCGGTGAGGTCTAGCCTATAGACTTGTCGGGACTAAGCGGAATCAGGCGTTTTAGTATTTTTATACGTATTTTTATATATATATACACACACCAAGGTTTAATCGAATCCGTTTTTTATGTATAAATTTATAAATTTATATATATATATATATATATATATATATATATATATATAGGGGAAAGTTAATTTGAGAACACCTATATTTCGTGCGAACCGTGAGAACGGCACCTAAAACCATTCAAATTCAAAATTTCTTTTTACACTTGTCTTTATTACTAAAATACAATCTCAAAAACACAATTTACGCGTAAAAATTCAAACGTATACGAAAATAATTTGTTTTTACACATGTGTAAATTTACTGTTTATGCATGTGTAAACTGTTTCATTTACACATGTGTAAAAAGTTAATTTGAAAGTGTTTTTGCAAAAAAAGATGAATTATTTGAAAAGAAAATTCATTTATTAATGTTGTATGTTGATTATAATGAGGTTTGTATTAAAAAATTTTGATTTTGATTGATTTTTCTACTTGTTCTCACGGTTCTCACAATATTTAGCGTTCTCAAGATAACCCTCCCCTATATATATATATATATATATATATATATATATATATGGCATTAATTTTATACTTTTACGTATAAATGTACAAATTAATTTATATATAACATTCATGTATAACATAAAATGATATAAAAGTAGCATTTTAATCTTTAGCTCAATAAGTTTGAAGACAAAAATGTAAACTATTAAAGGTTGAGGGGTGAAATGATAAAATATCAATGTTAATAAACCCTAATCACATGCCATTTCCACCTTCATTTTTAAATGTCCGTAATTTTTTCATACGTCATCTTTTAAAATATATATATACCATAAAATTGAGCGTCTTTTTATCTTTAACATGAGTACCATATTGTTATACCTTAAAAAAAGTCAAAAACCCACTTGCGTAAGACACAATGGACGACATACTAAAGACACAATGAACAGAAGACTAAAACACAATGAATAATAAACTTAAACACAATGAACAACATAATAAAACACATTGTACACCTAAATACAAAACTCATGTGTGTAAAACACAGTGAAAAGGATATTAAAAATACAATGGCCTAAATCATGTGTAGACTAAAAAAACATAAATAACATATTTATAAAGCACACGTGCATACTATAACACAATGAACGAGCAGAAGACACAACGGAGAAAAAAAACCTATTTAACACGATTTTTTTTTCAATTTTAATGTAGCAATGTGGTACTCATATTAAAGATAAAAAACCCTCGTTAATATGGTGAAATTTTTTTGAAAAAAAAAATATCGTATGAAAAAGTTATAGACGTTTTAAAATGATGGGGGAATTGACATGTGCATTGCATGTGGAGAGAGAAAGTCAACAAATGTAGTTTTCCTTTTATGCCCTTCCTCTAATTTATTATTTATTTTTTTCAAACAAACTAATATTAACCCTTCAAATATATGATCAATGGATCACAATCCTTCTCACCCTTCCTAGAAAACGTGTATTGTGTATTTGATCATAACCCAATTTTCTAATATCACTAATAATATTCGAGAATAAATTACTCCAAAACAATCATAATACCCCGGGAGCGTTCCGAGATAGACAGATTCTAATTCAAATATTAGGATTTCGGATGTCTAATGTATTCATTTTGATTTTCATCTCAATAAATCTAATAAAAATTCTAAAACTCACAATTCTTCCATAGTTGCCAATACTTTTCTACACCTACTGTCAACCCTCAACAACCAACAAACTATAAAAACTTCTATTTCAAACCATCATGAACCAAAATTGAACTTACCAGTTATCAAGAGTTATTTACCTATAGTTATTTAACATCAATACAGTTGAATTCAAACTTATTGCTGGCAAAGATCTACTCAAAGTACATAAACATAATCACATCTCTCTAATCCCTCACACCAATCACTGCATGTCCATAGTATTCTAATCAGTAATATCTCATATTCCCTAGCCTAAAAGCTAATCACTAATCAGCTAAACAATCACTTAAGTAAGCTGCAACTATTTAAAAACTCATCACATCTCTGTAATCTTTCATACGAACCATCTTGAATGATTATGTCACACCCCGATTTTCCCGTCGGTTGTGAACGTTTGGCACCTTTACTACGCAGCGGAATATTTTGACTAAGACTTCTACATGTTCTGATCGCCTTTTATAAAGCCTTCTAGGGTCTCCAATCCCAAGACATCGCTTATTTCCAACCATGTCGTTGCCAATATCTAGACCTGAAAGACATGCTTAAAAATCAGCATAAAGCCGGTGAGTTCATGGTTTTATGTTTATCGTTCATAACCCAATTTTTCTTTCAAAACACTTGAGAAAATATTTGCAAACATTAATGAGAAAGTATATTTTCTTTACTCGAAATATTATCTGGGAAAATACATATAAAAATCCCATTTCAAACCTTACCGGTTATTCCTTTCTTAGCTTTCGACTCGACTCGCTTTGCCGTATATTTACCTCCCCATAAAGATAAATTTATCCAAGTTTTGCCGACCGAACATACATATAAAAAGTCTCTTTTAATTTATTACCGGGCGTTCCTTTCTTAGCCTTCGACTCGACTCACTTTGCAATATATTTACCTCCCCATAAAGATAAATATACTCAAGTTTCGTCGTCCGAACCTTTAACCCAAAAGGAGACTTCCATAATAACTTTAGAAAAACTTTCTCATATTACCACGAAAACCATTTTTCCCCGAAGTTACCCACCGGGCAATCATGTACGCCGAAAGCGGAAATGATCAAATAAAATAACCATTATTTGAAAAGTTAGTGCGCGTAACAAACATAAGAAATGTGCTACATATACTTAGGGTTGCAAATCCTAATACCGATGACGTCCCCATGAGCTCGTAACCAAAACCAGACTACTTACTTTTGCCCCGCACGTTGTTATAGTGGTAACAACAAGTTTTAGAATATCGTAACACCCCTTGGTCCATCCGAGTTGACGCTAATCAACCGGGGGTGGGTCCCCGTCAAGACCGATAGTACTATCCTCATATTCCACGACTACATCACTTTGTATTAATGGTTACAGTTAACTGCGGAGACTGCACCACTAGACTTTTCCGTCATGTGCCCATCTTATGTACCATTTCAAGTTTCCACAGTTATCGCACATTTTAATACTCATAACTTTCATTTCCTTTTTTATCCACGTACGATTTTATAAAAGCATTGTAACTTCACAAGTTTTTCATAAACTTTGTTATGCTTTAAAACAATCAGGCTTTCGTAAAACAAGCATGTCTTCCCCTCGAAAACATTTACAAAATAGTAAAAAGTGGGGTCATGAACTCACCTTAATTTCCTTGCTTAGCTAGCAAACAAAGCCCGAAGCTTTGACCGACTTCCTCGTGCCCTATTACCAACAAAGGATACCTTAAAAGTCTATAACATATAAACCTAGCCTATTATCCGGCTAAAAGATAGTTTATCCAACTATCTAGACTCGTGTGTACTAACTCAAGTCTTAATACGTTTTAACTCGACGAACCGATCGTGACTCATCTTACTTACGCGCTAACACACGACATAGTACCTAAGTTGCGCACTTGTTCTATTCGCGTGTAACCCACGTTGGACTAATGCCTCGAAACGTATAACTTATACTGAGCCGTAGCTCGTCTCGTTAGTCGGATAAATGTATTTGTTTGTACGTTTATTTTTAGGAAAATAAACTTTGTAGAAATACAATTCTTGTTATTAATTCCGATTAATAACGTTTGTTACTTCCTTCCCAAAATCCGAACCTTTAAAGTATCCAAAACTTTGCTTTTTTTTTTTAAAAATAGTTCCCAATTAAAAATCGGACGGTTATATATTGTTGATTCTGAACAATAAACATTATTTACTTACCGAACTCCTTTGAAAACTCGTCATACTTGAAGCTCGATAAAATTATATATTTGTTTCGCGATTATTGTTCGGGTTTTACTTTTCTTTGATACAAATAACTCTTGTGAAAACGTTGCGATTTTATATAAATACCTTTATTAAGACACTTGGAAAAATTATTTATAAAAACATACACGCCAATGTTAGTTTTGTTGCGCTTCGGATTTATAAAATTTCAGCAGAGTTTCCTCTGTTTTTGTACGAACCAGACAACTCAAGTTGTCTACAATTTCCCAAAAATCAATTCTAAACACAAGACAATACCTTTCATTTATCCGCAAATTCCAAATCAAACGAGACTTATACGTTTCGACACTTTATATACATATATATACTATACTTATTTATATAAATACATATAACAATATAAATACACGATATAGTCCAACAATTTAGTCCGATATACAATATTACTTAGTCACGATTTATTATACATAAAACTATTCATCCGATTCATACTTTTTGTTAAATATGTTATCGGTTCGTTTCGCGAGTTAAAACTATTTGGTTCGCATTTATATATCTATAAAAATAATATTCATCAATAATAAAATAATAAATCCGAATTTGTTATACCGAGGTTACACACGCGTGCGTCTCGATCTGCATCAACACCGGAACCGGATATGACCGTTGACTGAGCGTTGACTGAATTTGACCAAACTCAGATTCCAAGCCGAACCCGAGCCGCTTGACTGCGTGTTACCGGATCTGGCCAAATCTAGCCTGTGTGGCCTAAAACTCAACCCAAAACAATTTCACTAGAACCAGACCTGACCCGGACCTAACCTGGACCAGACCTGAACCAAGACCCGAACCCGAAACTTTGACCCGAGCTCAAGACTCGAACTAGCTCCAAAACCGGCTCCACGCCATAATCGGACCACTATCTGAGTCACAATAACCAGGCCAATCCTGACCCATCGTGCCTTCCAAAATGAACCCGGTCACCACCGTGGCCAACAACCACAACCCTTATTCGAGCAGACAACCACCGCTGTGAGACTCCAGCCACACAACCCCGTCACCATTAGCCCGAACCGTAGCATATCTGACCCAAAACCGAGCCCAACACCTTTCGGACTCGACCCTTGAAACCAGCACTGCAAACCACCATGATATCACCTCCATTGTCGTCTTGAACCTGCCGGATCTGGAACAACCACGACCATAGCCAACCCGTCACCACTTAAACCTGCAAATATGTTATCTACAGAGCCCGTTTCTGCTCGTTTCTGTGGCTAAAGGATTCACGCCGCCACCACCGGGGATGGTGGTGGTCGGTCGGCGTTAAAACAAGCAGGGGATTGAGAGAGATCGTGGTAGAGAGAGGGAGAGTAGAGAGAGAACTAGGGTTCTAGTGTGGTGGCTGCAATAAAATGAAGGAGACGAGAGAAAGAGAGCTTTTATAGTTAGGGTTTGAGTTAGGTGGGAGTATACCGCGTATACGAACCCGTATTAAGCGTATTACGTCTCGGTTTTATTTTAGGCCTGATAATTAATTACGAAAATTAGTCGGCTTTGTCCGAAATCATAAATAACACCAAACCGAGAAATTTAAGTATTATTTTCGTCACGCGACACGTGAAATAAGAACACGCGTTAAAATCGTGTTAACTACTACGGTCGCGGTTTCCCTCCTTTAGACGGTCCGTTAACTTCCGAAAGCTAATAAATAACACTATTTAAAATAAATAATTATTCTAAAAGTACAAATGCGGTTAAAACCATGCATTTCGATGTCCGATTTCCAGGTCTGTTACTTCCGGCGTTTTCCAAAACGCTACGTTTTAGACCGTTTTTCAAGCCGATTCCACATCTGATCGCTTCAACAGCAAACACGTGCCGTATTTACATGTAATAACTCTATGTTAGTCCAGTTTGACAGATTTTCACTGATGTCAGTTCGTTAGACTTAAAACGCGCAACTCTTTCTTTACAAACATCAAGGCGTCCACGAACTTCAAGAAAGACATCGTAGGACTCGTATGACTTAAGTTAATCAAAATTAACTTTAAAACATGTTAAATATACAAGAAATGTGATTAAGATGCAGTCAAAGGTTGACTGAAATTTGCCGGTTGTCACAGATTAATAGATAACAAAATTATAATTTATCAAATTAACGATGTCTTTATACTAAGCCAACAACAGAAGAAACAACTTTACTAAACCAGGCAATTTTTTCACCGACAGTAGCATTAAATTAAGAACTTCAAATATATCTCAAGCGAATGGTTTTGCATATGCTGCCTTAAGTGTGTAGGTTTCCGAAAAGAAGCACCACATGCTTCGCAAACATTGATCCTTCGACCTTTTGCTCATCATCTTTATACACTACTTTATTTTGAAAAGTAATATGACCTTATAAAAAAGTATCTAAACTAATGGCATCTATGTATCACAGTTAACAATTTAAGAACAGTCAATTATGTTAAGAACCCTAAATTAACAAAGGAAAAATATTTCAAATATACGTGATTGCTGCATATATGACACATAAGACAAAAATGGATTCACAAACTCATCTACCAAGTCCCACTACCACTGGTAAGGAAACTGCATATACGACAAAGAAGACAAAACCTGAAAAACAACTGATGGCTTATTAGCCTAACCCTTCATCACATATGCCTAGAAAGAGGCTAAAAGAGCAGAAAATATTTCAAATTCAGATGTAATAAACTCTCAATCTCAAACCTAAAACTAATACCAACAAACAAACAGTTGATGACTTAATAATTCTACTAAAGTCCAAAACAAACAAACAAACCAATCATCTTTCTTAAATTAAAACCAATTAAATTTGCAGAAATAAATAATGGAATTATGAAAAAGTCAATGTTTTCGTAACCGGACCGGACGTCGAACCGGTCTTCTTACTAGTTCACTGGTGGGACCGGTCTAACCGGTCGAACCGGTTTTATAAATCGGACAATAAATATTATATATAAATATATATGTATTTATATTTATATAATAACTTTGTGCTTTGTATAAGAACTAACACTAAAATAATTTTAAACCATTTAGAAGGTCATATTTAGATTTCAAACAATGTATTTAATCAAGTTTTGTTTAACTCTTTAGTTCCTTGGAGTTGCTGCATCTTCACCTCTACTATCAACATCACCAAGCCTTCTTCAAGCATATCTTCTCTGTTAAAGCATGTCACCACCCATTATTCAATTTCACTTGCAACATTCAAGCACATCTCCTTCAATGTTTTTCAGTCAACACCCAATGATCTTCTCCTTCAATATTTTCGGGTACGGTTACAGATCTAAAACATATTTCTCATCACCTTCTTCATCTATGACCCAGGAAGACTTCTTATAATTCAAAATTTTGAATAGGTAGGGAATGAATCCTTTCAAGTTTTAAGTTTTAATTAACATTCCAAAAAAGGTTCGGGCCCAATAAAATCATTTGTGTAATCTTAATAATAATATTATTATCATTATAGAAATTGATTTGAATATATGGAAAATTAAAAAAAAGTGTAGGAGAAAGGGATGAAGGGTAGGGTTTTATTATTAATTTAATTAAAAAAACAAAAAATTAAAAAAAAAAATTGCACCACATGATGTCACGTGGCACATTCAGGGGGGAGGAGGGACATAATGAATGTCATGTCATCAAAGTCTTATTCTTTTATATATATTAATAAATTGTGACATAGTTACATAATAATAATAACAACAAGAATAAAACTAAGCCATAGTTTATATTAATTGATATATTCCCTTAAACTTGACTTAGGTGCTGTTTGTTTTTTCTGAGTCAAAAAGTCTGCAGTCTGCAGACCATATCTGCACACATCTGCAGGAGAAGAGGTGGACCAAAGGTCTGCAGTCTGCAAGAGGAAGACTGTTTGTTTTTTAACTTCTGCATATTGCTAAAATAAACCCATGAACTACTACAACAATCATTAACAACAAATCTGAACTACAACAACAATCATCGACAATAATTAACAACAAATCAGAACTACAACAATCATCAGCAATTAACAACAAATATGAACATTATGAACAAAAATTAATAAAAAAACTAAACAACAACAACAACAACAACAATCATTATAAACAACAACATATTAACTACAAATTTGAACTACAACAACAAATAACAAATCTGAACTACAAAAGATAAGAAATTAAAAAAAAAAGACTGATTAAAAAAATTAAAACTGATTTGAAAAAAGAACAAATCTGAACAACATATTAATTGTATTTTCTTAACACTGATTAAAAATTAAAACTGATTTGAAAAAAGAACAAACCTGAACAACATATTAGTTGTATTTTCTTAACATTGATTAAAAATAACAAGGTAATTTGAAATGGATATGATACAACATTTATTAGCCCCCACTGATTATAAAGTCAAACCGAACTAAAATGTACAGAATTTGATTCTTAATATTAAATAACTGGTGCATAAACATACCTGACTGGATCTTCATTATCAGCCCCAGAATGAGGCGGGTTGGGGAGAGGAGGGAAGGAGGCGGGTTGGGGAGAAGGAGAAGGAGAAAGGAAGGAGTCGGGGGCTGGAGGAGGAAGGAGGAAGCCGGAGGAGAAGGAGAGAGAGCCGGGGGAGGAAGGAGGAGGCCGGAAGAGGCTGGAGGAGGTCGCAGGTGTAACATTTTGCATTCATACTTGTACGTTACTATTATCATGAATATAAAAACGTCAAGTTCCATTATTATTGTTCGCATTTAATTATTATTGTGGCGCATTTGGAACCCTAATACTATATTATTAATATATAATATACATATATATGTAATAAAAATGTCAAAAAAATACATTGCTTGGGCCGGGAATAGAACCCGCGCCCCAAGCCGGGTCTCATACACAAGCAACACCACCATCTAGTCTACACACATTTCTTGTTTTAAACCCAACTCATAATTATTATATCACGTATATTAGTCCTTCACAGTTGACTTGGAAAGTCAACTGTGACAACAATTACCATAATCAAACCATTTGGAACGCGCTTTGATTCCAGAATTGGTATGATTGCATGATTTCTGGTCTTATACGCGTACAACCCACGAATAATTATCATCAATTCGTTCTAATCATGGCCAATTAACCGCGTCATCATCTTTATGACGGTCAAACCTTCCAATTCAACGACTCAGACCCTATCACTATAAATTGGACCTACCCAAACCTTCACAACTCGCCGAACACTCTCTCTCAATCTCAAATTTCTTGTTAATTCAACTGATCAAGTGTTTTTGGTTCGAAGTTGACTTTCGGGTTGACTAATCAATTCGTACACGATTCGCTATTGTAAGTATCATTTTCTTAGTGGGTTTTGATCTTCGGCAATCACACAACAATAACCCTATGATTGATTGGGTTATTGCTGTGTGAATCTCTCAATTGAAAAATCTAGGGTTCGCTTCGTTTAAATTGGGGAAGAACAGTTCTACATATGTTTTATAATTAAAACGAACTGGAATCAAACACAACCCCTGATCTAGATCAGGTGGTTGTGTCTGATGTTGTTTTACGAGGTCACGCGGGTTCGAGTCCCACTGAAACGGTTTTAACCTTTTTCTTATTTACTAAATATAAATCTGATTTTCCTATATTATATAATTAAACTAATTAGAAATCAAACGTTCTCAGGGTCCAGACCAGTTGGTCTGGGCTTGTGATTTAAAACGCACGAACCGGCCAAGGGCCCGGGTTCGAACCATGGCATCAACAAAAATTTTCTTTTTATTTAAACTTATATATATATATATATATATATTCCCTCATATTTTTAAAATTCATTTTAAATATACTAAAACTCTTTTAAAAATTCTACAAAAATTATTTTATGTTAAACTAGTGAAAAAGTTTAACATACAATTTTTAGTTTTTAAAAACTTATTTATTTAATATATATAGAGTAAAGATCAAATACATATAGTTTTTTTGTAAGAACTGTGAGAATCAAAGGGGGTAAAAAAAAATTATTTTTTTTTTCAGAATTTTTTTTTTCCCATGTGCTTAAACATTCTTTCTAGATGAATAATACAAAAAAAAAATTTTAAAAAAATTTTTTTTTAGTGTAATTACGTCATTAAGGTAAATACACTAGTTTACACTAGAGTAATTATGTAATTACTCTACACGTAATTACTCTACACCAAATTTTTTTTTTTTTTTTTTTTTTTTTTAGTTTTCAATACTATAATACATGTTTAACAATATGGGAAAAAATTTTTTGAAAAAAAAAATAAAAAAAAAACACCCTCCTTTGATTCTCACAGTTCTTACCAAAAAAGCTATTTGTACCGGAACTTTCCCCAATATATATAATAAATAATTCAAGTTTATTCCATTTTATCTATAAAATTCTATAAAAATATCAAAACAATCTTATAAATTTCCACAAAAATTATTTGAGTTTTTATGACAATAAACTTTTCTGAAATGATTTTTATTTCTAAAAAATCATTTATTTAATATTTTTAATCATTTTTTGTTAGTTTTAATCATAAATAAATCATAATAAATTCATTTTTCAATATTTTTACACCAAAATTTTATATAAATTATTTCTGATTATTTGGAACAGAAATACAATTTTTAAAGTAATAATTCTGTAAATTTAATATTTTTTTAAATATTAAAGTTATATTTTGACAGTTTGAAATAAATAGATTTAATATTCTATTTTTTAAGAAAATAATTTTATAAAAATTATTTTCATACTTTAAACTTATTATTGTGACCATCTTTAATTTAAAAATTTACAAAAAGACTTTTGTTTATTTATTTATCAAATTTCTCTTATTTATTAAACATTTTAATTATTAATCAAACGAGCACTTATCCCCAATTCGAAGCCCTAGAATATATATTTGTAGACTAGATAGACGTAGACATATTTATTACCTTAATTATAGGGTAATACTTGGCATTGTTGGGCAACACACTATTCTATTTTTCAAGAGATATAACATTTTGCTAAAGTGAGTTTTACATAGCCCCTTTTCTATTTATCACCATTTTTGGGGCGAAACATGTTACAACATTCTATATGCAATTCAATCATCAAAGTGTCTATGTGTTTTTCTATGTTGCATTATGTCTTAAACATGACTAGGGTAAGGACAATTCTAGCATAATCATTAACATTGATCAGCCGACGGTATACAATGATAGATCTATTGGACTGACAATCCCACCCGGATACGTGCCTCCTACAAAGGTAGCGTGGGTGATTGTTATCGCATAACATAATCGAGTGAACCATGAGCGTATGGGATGTACCACAATATAACAGTCACAAGGGTTGATTATGCACTCGATTTACTTCTAGTATGTTTTCACATATGGACTAGACTTGCCATGACACTTGAATTGTACAAGTTTTATTCAATTATCAAAACCTATGTAATTCTCACCAACTTTTGTTGACCCAAAAATATTTTCAAAATTAACATGTTTCAGGTAACAATGAAGCTGAGGCTTGAGTTTGCATGAGGATTTATCATGAAGTTATTGTTTGAAGTTATTTGAAGTTGTTGCTTATTTGATATCATGTATTTGAATTTCTAGACATCACTTTATTTTGGATATTATGTTTTGAATAAATTATTTAAAATTCAATTTATACCATGTGCTACTGAAACAATCATCAATACGTGACATCCTGATGTTTCCGCCATTGGTTAGGGTGTTACAGCAGGAGGATGGAGGAGGCCGGAGAGAGGCAGAGCCGGCCGGAGAGAGGCGGAGGAGGGAGGGAGACGGGTTGAGTTCTAGGGTTTTGAGGAAGAGGATGAGAGGGAGCTGTGTTTTGTTTGTGAGAAGAGTTTGGAAGAGGGTAGTGTATATATGTTTGGGGAAGACGCTTGGAAGAGCTTTTCAAGGGGTTTGTCTTCTAAAAAACAAACGGTCTGTGCGTCTCTTATATCTGCCCGCGTCTGCATGGCGCAGATATAAGTGGTTAGAAGTGCTTCCAACAAAAAAACAAACACCCCCTTAGTTTAGAGGAGATCCTTTGAAAGGTTTTGTGCCCTTAATCCAGGGCCTTTTTTGCCTTGTCAAAGTTAAATCTTCTTTTTTTGAACAACCTCTTAGCATCGTTTCAATTGCCTCCCATGAACAATGTATAGTAATGATGTTGGTGCCCTTCATCATGGCCTGATTCATCTGTCCCTTCTTGATCCCTTAAAAGACATAACATGTATGATTTTGAAAAATAAAGTACAAAATCAATCAGTTTTAAACTTAAAGGACATGCTTTGCAATCGGGTATAAACATAAATGACAAAACTTGTAACTCAGTTTAATTATATTTCCATGTATTACATGGATAGCTATCATTGGTCTCGAAGGCATGAACTGTTGTGACGAATTCAACACACCCCTTAGAGCAACAACGGTGGTTTGAAACGAGATCTAAAATCCCAAACTTCAATTCCAATCCCAGGCAACTATTGGAGGAGGTGGGTTGGAATTGTAACACCCTAGGCATATCCCACATCGACCGTGGACAGGAGAGATCTTGGTTCATAAGTAATGTCCTGCCTCATAAATCACCAACGCGTTTTGGGCTTAGTTGGCCGTGGAGCACATGAAAAGTCCACAGTTAAGCGTGCTCAGGTGAGAGTAGTATCAGGATGGCTGACCTTCTGGGATGTCTTCCCCTGGGTAACCAAAAACAAATCCGTGAGCTTCTAGTGGACAAAGCGGACAATATTGGATGATATTAGAAGCGGGGTGATACAGATTAGTATCAAATCCACTCCTGTGCCATCCGGTTTGGTGGAGGCAAACCTCATCGAGGACGATGAGTCCCTAAGGGGGGAGGGGGTGATTGTAACACCCTAGGCATATCCCATATCGACCATGGATAGGAAAGATCTTGGTTCATAAGTAATGTCCTGCCTCATAAATCATCAACGCGTTGTGGGCTTAGTTGGCTGTGGAGCACATGAAAACTCCACAGTTTAGCGTGCTCAGGTGGGAGTAGTATAAGGATGGGTGACTGTAACCTCGCGTATTTTGCGTTTACGAATAATTTAGTGTAATTCTTAATCGATTTTCATAAGATTCCTTGTATACCATTTTTATTTAAAGGTTATCATTGAAATTTTAATATTTTAATTATTTTAGCGTTTAAAATTTGATAATTTTAATATATATATTTACAAAAGTTCGTTTTTTTTCTATAAAAATTATAACATAAATGGAGTTTTATTATTCCAACATGAATTCATATCACTTATGTTAAAGGATAATTATAAATTTATAAAAAAAAATAAATAAAAAAATAAAAAATAACAAGCTTGATCCAAGGGTCGAACCTAAGACCTTGTGGTTACAAACACAAATGTCAAACCAATTGATCTATGTGATTAGTTGGTTGTAGTTATGAGATTAATGTTTATAACAATATCAAGGCCTTATTCCTTATCCTCATTCAAACTTCAATTCGATCCAAATCTGTAATCTACGCCTCGTTTCGTTTACAAATCCATGTTTATCCCTTAGAAACCTGTCATAAACACCTTCTAATCGTGACTTTAAGATTGAATTTTCGGATTAGTAATCAAATTATAAACCGCCTTAAACCCTTATCATCTTTGATCCTAAATTTGGTCTCATTATCTGTTAATACCCTATAAATACCCCTCCTCATTACCCATTAAATTCATACCAACAATAACCACAAACAAATCATCTCTGATCGCTGCCTAACAGTCCAGAATCGAACTTTTCTCTTCGTTTCTGTTCTTCATTCTTTCATCGCTTCTGGTACGTAATAATCCAATTAATTCCTGTTATTTGGTCGATTAGATTCAAGTTATAAAACCCTATATCATTTAGCTCGATCGTAATCTTTTCTGGGTTAATTGATTGTGTTCATGGATTAGGGTATGGTTTGGGAACGATTTGGGGAAGACAACCTGCAAGTATTTTGTTTTATAAAACTTCTTATCGGAACATCTAACATCTGGATGTTTAGAGCAGACGGTTTCATGTTTGTTATAATAACGAAAGGAAACTTGTTCGACCCTTGGCCAGAACCGAGTCATGTTATTTTTTTTTGAAATAAGAAAAGAAATTTTAACTACAACTAACTTTCTTAAATATTCAGAATGAACATATTACCATCTGATGACACAGATCAGTTGGTTGGTGCTTTTGTTGTTACACAGGAGACTTGGGTTCGATCCTCAGGAGTTCCATGTATATTTCTTTTTATTGTTAGTAATATTTAGGTATTTAATATTAATTGTTAATTAACATATTATTAAAAAAAACTACTTTAAATACATCATGTTTTAAATTCAGGAGTTTTTATATAAACTTCATATTAATCAGATTTAATAAGAAAAAGATTTTTCAAATCTGAAAAACAATCTTGAAATTAAATATTATTATTATTATTATTATTATAATTATTACTATTATTATTATTATCATTATTATTCTTATTATTATTATTTTTGTTTTATTCATAACCAATTCATAAAATTTCCTTTTTAACGATGGAAAAGCAATTTTTTTTTCTAAAAATCTATTCTACCATTTAAATTAAAAATATGCTTTTATTTCATTTAAAATGTTACTTTTTGGATTAAACTCGTTGATTCACTTTAACCTTTATGCTATAAATAAATTGTTTTAAATACAAAATCAAACACAAGTCTATTCCCCAAAACTAGGAAACCCTAATCGATCGATCTAGGAAACCATAGACTTTTAGACGTGTTTTTTCTTAGACTTTGTTTGCACCATCTAGGTTGATTCCTTGTGAATCATATTGCTAGCTGTTCGTTGCGTTGTGGATACTTATTTGCTTGCTTGAGGTGAGTTTACATATCCCCACTCTTTTTACTGTTTTCAATGTTTTTGGGGTGAAACATGTTTGAAACCTGTGCAATTACATTTTCGCATCATATACTTGTGAACTGGTTGTGGTATATAGTCCGCCTCAGTACATTCATTAACTTTGATCAAGCCGCCTGTGTAGATTATAGAGCTATTGGTCTGACAAGCCTATCCCCCGCATAAATTCAGGGATGATCGAAACAGTAACAACATTTAACTAACTTGCGAGTTAGGTCTCAGTCGACACAAGGGTTGATTGTACAAAACAATGACTTGAGCTACCAGTAGATCATGTTCACACACTATCTTTACTTAATTGTTGTCACAGTAATTGCTACATGAACTTTTTAATCATTATTCATTTAAAACTTATGTATTCTCACCAACTATTTATAGTTGACCCCCTCCATTTTCCAAACTTACACTACAAGAAATTAGGGTATATACCCACACATAATTTACCTACACATGTAAATGTGTAGGTAATATACCTACACATGATTGTCAATGTGTGGGTAATTGTTGATAATATATTTTCATATTGACAAACATTTAATATGTGTAAGTAATACGTTTTAGCTACACTTTGAAGTTGGGGGTAAAATTTCCCACCATATGAAATACCTACACAAGTGGTAAAATTTTATTATGTGTAGGTAAATTATCTACACATATATAAAAAACTAATATATGTGTAGGTAAATGATTATATTTGCCAATACATACTATTTTAAAATAAATATGTAGATAAACCACATAAATAAATTTTATTCTATTTATTAAGAATGACATGGCAAAAATTAATAGCTACAGTCCGGATTGGGTCGAAATGGTTCGGGCCGACGGGCCCCAGTCGGGTCGCTGGGCCTAGTCGTTGACTAGCCCGATCGGGTCGAAACAGTCTGGATCGCTAATGTGCCCGGTCGGGTCGTAAGAGTTCCGGTCGCTAACGGGCCAGGCCAGGTCGAAACAGTCCTGGTCGCTAACAGATCCGGTAAGGTTGAAACAGTCCGGGTCGCTACCGGGCCCGGTCGGGTCGTGTCGTAACGGTCCGGGTTATTAACTAGCCCGATAGGGTCGAACCGGTCCGGTTCGAAATGAAATATTTCGGATCCCTTAAAATTTTATTTTTAAGTTTATTCTTGTTTTTTATAATTTAGATTTGTTTTTTTTACTTTTTTATCTTTTTACGTTTTTTTTTACTTTTTTAATTTTTATTGTTATTTTAATTTTTTTTAAGTTTTAATCTATTTTGATGTGAACCTATCCTAATCCAAACCATCCAGAACCAAACCCATCCTGACCCAACCCATTTTTTTAATCTATCCATCTTAACCAAACTCATCCTAAGGTCATCCGGTGTGCAGAAGGGGCAACCCCCCGTCCCACCGTCTTCCCCATCTCCGTCGTCCAAACCACCGCCCCCCACCCCGTCCCTCATCTCCCCCGTCTCCTCCATAACACAACGGACGAACCAATCATATTCCAGCACCAATCAGCTTTCGCCACCACCACCGTCCGGCGCCCTCGTCCCCGTCTCAACCACCCTCCTCCCACCGTCTTCCCCGTCTCCCTCGTCCCCACACCCTTCAGCCTAACCGAAACCCATCCTGACCCAACAACCAACCCAACCTAACCCAACCTACTCATTTTGCCACCCATAAATTTTATCATTAGAGGGAATCCGGAAAAATTCAACTCAAAAAGATTTCAACTCAAAAAATTCAACCCCGCCAAATTAACCCTTAAAATAAATAAATAAATAAATAAAAACCCTTCTATCTCTCTATCTCTCTACAAAACCTTCAACCCAACCTAGCCAAAGTAACCCTAAAAAATCAAACTGTGTGTTCTATGAACAGAAGAGGCGATCATCTCTTGGTGATGTCAATCGGGTTTAAAAATAAGGTATGCGATCATCTCTTGGTGATGTCAATCGGGTTTAACAGAGGATCCATTGTTATCGTGTTTAATATTCGGGATCCATTGTTAGTATTTGGTTAATATTATTCGGGTTTAACAGAGGATCAAACTCCAAGCATCTTCATACGGATTTGGGGCTTGGTGTTAAATATCATATGATCCAACACTGATTTCATTTTTTATTAGTTATGTTAATTTACTTTTTCATTAGTATGCTGATTTACTTTATCGTTACTTTTTCATTTGATCGATGTGGGATGCTCATAATTATCTATACATAATTATATCATTTTACAATTTAGCTAGAAACAATTGTTAAACCAAGTTATGAGTTTTTTAATTTACACCATATCTTCACAATCTAGCTATAAACTTGCTAGACATGTTTAATTTGGTATTAAATGGGTGATGCAAAACATCCTTAGTGCCCCTGTATGATTTTGAAACCAAAAGATGAGTGAGGCAAGGCGAGGCGATTATAGAACAAGCTTAGGCCAGTGGAGGGCTGTGAGGAGAGACGTTTTTGGTGTTAAATGGGTGATGCAAAACATCTTTAGCGCCCCTGTATGATTATTATTAGAGATAGCCAAAGTGCTTTCAATGTTGTATCTTGGAAAGACAAATGTGTTCTCATAGGAAACTTGTAATCTGTTTAAAAAGAACTAGATCAAATGTTTCTTTGGCATGTGTATTTTTCGATTGTGTTTGATATAGACATCATCAGATAAAATTTTGATTGTGTCAAAAAGTTATGTTTTTATTGCCTTTTGATGTAGAATATATGGGCTTTGAGCATTAGGTATTTTCTTATTTTTTAGCCTTGAGCATCTGATCCAAAAAATTAAGTTTTTTAAATGTTGTAGTTTTTCTTGATGTTTTCTTACAAATTGAGTAGGTTACAATATAAAAAGTGGAGACATGTATCAAATGCATATAGGACACCGTTATGCCACAAGCTAATTGTAAGTTTATTTTATAATTTAGTATGGTTTTTAATAAGGGGAAAAAGATAGTTTGCTATTACGCCAAAAGCTAACTAGTTTATGACAGTTGGAGGTATGTTTTTTATTACTTGGTTTGTATATAGATTTTGGTTTTGTTTTAGATTTAACTGTCTACGAAAAATCAAACATTTACATGAACATTTAAAATTTTAACTTTGCAACTTCTCGCTTTCAGGTTTGTAATATGTATGATTTGGCTTCAATATAAGGCGCCGCATCACAACGTCGTACGGTACATTATTATTTTCTAAATCGAATTGTGTACCTTTTGGTACAACTCTTGAAAGCATGTATTTGTGAGGTGTTTATTCTTCCACATGTGGTGCACTGTAATATTATAATTATAAAGATATATAATTACCAAGTTTTTTGTACAAGTATTGAAAGGATGTGGTACAAGCATATTAAGCTGCGTACAAGGCTAGAAAGCATGTGATACAGGCATATAAAGCGTGTGGTAATATTATTTCATTTCTTATTGTAGATAATTCTTACACACATGACCAAAATGTGTCACTAATGGGGCAAAGCAGAGCATACTACAAGTAATCCTTTATGTTTGTTCCCTAGAAGATGAGGTCATTTGCTTTCTACTTATTTGTATATACCTTTTTGTGAAATTTGCTATTAGGTGAAATTGTTTATGTTGTTACTATCTATAACACACTATCTCATTAATTTCATAATCTTTCTCCTTTTTCTGGTTATAATTCCAGCTCCCTTTTAGGCGAGTTACCCCGGAATGGCAAGGCCGGTTGAGGCAACACCCGTGATTCTTTCGGTAAGCATTTTAGAAAAGTTTATGAAAAAGAAAAGGTTAGTAACTATTTTTTTACACATTTTATACATAGCTTACTATGAGGCCTTTATGCACATTTTGAAAGAAAAAAAATATAAAGCTAATAAAGTATACATTTCATTAAATAGGCAAATGTTTTATTCTTTCTACTTAGAGAAGGCTATAGAAAGAAGGTATGTTGTCGCCGTTTCCAGATATCTTTTCAGGTTAATAGTGCTGTTCATGAAATCCAGCTGATTATATTGATTCTGTATGATAACTTTTATTTGTGAAAAAACATTAGTATTAGGTAGTTGTCAAACAAAGATGAATTTGTACTCGGTTATTTATTGCAGAATGATGCAGATTTGCAGGTTATGGCTTGGTCAATGGTATTGGAGGTTATTGTATCAACTCATCTAGGAGAAACAAAATTACATGATGATTCATTATGAGTTTGAAGATGAAATAAATAGGTCATGATCAAAGAAGAATCCAAGTCTCAAGTCACATTTTTTGGTTATATTATAAATATTTTGAAAGTGTGCTCATATAAATTCTTTTGTGCAGCACAATACTTTGGTGGTATTGTCCGCATCATTCTCAAACCGGTCAACTTGAGACTTGGTGGCTTACAAATTGGGATGCAAAAAAGGTTAGATATCTAAAAATGCGGTTGCAATATATGTAAGTTTACGTTTTCTTTTCTACCGCCAGTTATTCATGAATAGTAAACTGTTGAAGGTTAAAGACAGAAACACAAAAGGGACATAAGGAAGGAGCTCAAGATGCTTTCTAAAGAAGAATGCTAGAGACAGCAACTGGCTGTGACAGATGTTATAAAAAACGCAGATGTCGTTTTAACAACTCTCACTGGTTCATTGTCAAAAAAATTAGATGACACTTCATTTGATTTTGTGATAATTGATGAAGCGACTCAAGCACTTTTAACATCACGATGCTAGTTTAATTTTCTATCTCGATTTTTAGGTGTATTTTTTTGTATGTAATTCATTAATTTGGTCGCTTATGTTTTTATATCTGTTTTTGTATTTGTTTGTATACATTTAAAAATTATTATTTAAATAAATTGTGATTATTATCCACACATTTGAATATTTTACCAACACCTGAATATATATTATTTCTACACATGTTAAGATCAATGTCTACATATGTTAAGATCAATATCTACACATCCTTTACATTTACCTACACATAATTAGCTGCCATGTTGGATGCCACGTCAGCTGCCATGTCATACCTCAATCTAACAAGTTGCTATACTTTTAACAACACATATATATTAGTTTTAGCCACACATATATGTGTAGGTATAACTTGCTATATACCTACACATAATAAATGTGTAGGTAATGATCAATATCTACAGTGCTGAGTCTACACATCATAACACTTAATTTATGTGTAGGTAAACATAACTACTAACACATTATATGGCTTTTCCTACACATACTATGTGTGGGTAAATACCCAAATTTCTTGTAGTGTTAACATGTTTCAAGTATTTAGTTGCTTGGAAGTTAACATTACTTGTGGATCACATAGGAGCTGAAGCCTTAGATTCAATTAAATTAAACTTGTTATTGTTATTTGAACTTATTTGATTTGTATGTAAATGTTTTAAATAATCTATTGAAATTTTATTTAGTTGCCATGAGCTTTTTGAACAATCATCACTACGTGGCACCTCGATGTTTCCGCCATCGGTTGGGGTGTTACAGATTGATATCAGAGCCATGGTTATAGGGAATTAGGTTATTAGAACTCCTAACCTAGACTATAACCCTAGGACTCCAGCCTTGCTTGTCTCGTATCTTTGAAATTCTATCTTATCCTTAGCCTATTCTTTATTCTTTCCCCCTAGCTTAGTTCTTTTATCTTGACTGCTTCTTCCCATCTTGCGACGGATGCTGATCTATCCCTAGATTATTAGGATAAACTCCCAGGCTTAAACCTAAATTGGGTATCATGATCTCGTCAAAGTCTTAGGCCTTAATAATGATTAAGAACACATGCAATCTGGAAGGGTGAACGCTTGCATTCTGAGTTTTCTGGCTAGGATTGGCATTTCGTATAAATCCCAATTAACCGAGGGACCCGTATGCCTACCTGGGAATTCTCAGAATGAGTGTTCACTTATAGGCTAAAGCATGTCTTCCAAAACATTATTGAGATCTAATCACTTTGATTAGTCAACGTTTTCGTTTATTCGTTTTAATTAATGGATAAATGATTACAATCCTAGTGTCTTATATCATTGTTATCATATCTGTTTCGACTTATCAATATCTTTGCCTCATGATCTTCTTTGTTTTCTTCGGTTTATTTTAGAAAATACCTCCTCGTCGCGACATCAACAACGACAATGACAACGACAACCAGAACGACAATGCTCAAATGGTTGCCCTTATTGCTCAACAGGTGGCTGCTGTCCTTCCCAATTTGGTAGCCCAACTCAATCAGATTGCCAACCAAGGGCCCAATGCTAACAACAATGGGAATGCAAACCGCCCTTGCACTCTCAAGCACTTCAACTCATGCGGTTCGACTAAATTCTATGGAAATGAAGGGGCCACTAGACTCATGCAGTTGTTCGAAAGCATCGAAAATACCTTCATCAACAGTGACTGCCTTGACAATCTCAAGGTCCGTTATGCCATGAGTGTTCTTCAAAAACGGGCACTCATATGGTGGAACGGGGAAAAGCGTAATCGTGGTACTGAAGTTGCTCTTGCTCTACCATGGGAGGAAGTCAAAACTCTTATGCCTACTGAATTCTGTCCTCGGAATGAGATTAGGAAACTTGAGGAGGAATTTTGGCAGCTCAAGCAGGATAGCGGAGAGAATCTTGCCTACACTACTCGTTTCCACGAGCTTAGTCTACTTGTGCCTTACCATGTCACCCCTATCTCGCGGGCCATTGACAGATACATTGGTGGCTTGCCTATGCAGATTCAAGACACAGTTTGGGGAAGTAAACCTACTACTCTTGAGGATGCAATCCATTTGGCTGCCACCTTAACTGATAATCATGTGAAAGCTGGCACCTTGTTTCGTAAAGGCGAAAAGGAAGAAAGTTATAAGGTTGCGGCAACTATTGAGGTAGAACCTGAACCCTCAACTAGTAACAAGAAGCGCAAAACTTCAAACCTCACTACTGTCTCCACTAATGCTCCTGCAGCTCCCACTAAGAAGCCCTATGGGAATGCACCTCAGTGCAACACATGCAAGCGTCATCATTCTACTAACTCACCGTGTCGTTTATGCATGAGTTGTGGAAGATATGGACATTTGGCCAATACCTGCCGTTCTACTGTAATTTCTAATGCTAACCAGCTTCTAGTCACTTCTCAACCTGCCACCCCAAACCAAGTTGCTAACCTTAGTCATCCCCCCAAATACAATTATGGGCAGTGCTTTGAGTGCGGTGATCCAAACCATTTTCACAACCGTTGTCCTAAGTTAAACAGAGATCAAAATCCTCCAACTGCAAATGACACAACTCGCATTGGCTAAGATTTGGAATGGAAAGTCTATCATCTGGGAGAAGCTGAAACTTTTGCTCCTCACCTATCCCTTTTTATTTAAATTGTTTTTCTTATTAATGTGGTTTTTCTTTTGGATTATGTTAAACTTTAATATTGGATATTATCATGTAGGTTTTCTTAAAAATCTTTCATGCTATGCTTTGTTGAAACTTGACTCTTATGATATTTACATGACACTTGGAATTTGACCATCCATAATCCTAGGAGATTTGTTAGTGTGATTATTTGCATATTCTTATTACTATCAATGTGTTAACAAACCATTATGACCTAGTGTGTTTGTCTTCACAACCACATAGACGCATCATTCTTTTGAAACTTATGTTTGCTTTGATATATTGTTGTAGTTTAGG
This sequence comes from Ambrosia x helenae, assembly GCA_030844895.1. Lineage (NCBI taxonomy): Eukaryota > Viridiplantae > Streptophyta > Magnoliopsida > Asterales > Asteraceae > Ambrosia > Ambrosia x helenae. Next base: position 36,244,067 of record CM061230.1, read on the forward strand.
GTCATAGAAGGACATAAAACCTTAATGTAAGGTAAATTGGTGATTGCGGTCCGGAACGTAATCATGAATTTACAGGTACGATAAGGTGGTGTGAAATTCTATTTTGGTTAACTGGGGAGATGTTTAGTACGTTTTCGAAACATCAAAGGCGTGATGGGTTAGCTGCGGTACACCCTATATATAAACACTAATGGTGCATCGAATTGAGACTGAGGATCGATTCAAGCCTAACCCTTGTTTTTGTAGTTAGTCTTACTGATTATCTAGATTTGATCAATGTAATTATTCCATGATTATCTCTTGAAACTTAAATTCCTACACCCTATAATCCAAATCTCATCATCTGTTACAACTTAATTCTTTGAAATCTATCTGCTCTTCTCTTCAAACCCCTTACTTTTCTTGGAAAAAAAAAAACCAGCCATAGTATCGGTCATAAATTTTCCCATAGTCTTTTCAGCGACAATTCCGAGACGAAATTCCTAAAAGTAGGGGAGATTGTAACCTCGCGTATTTTGCGTTTACGAATAATTTAGTGTAATTCTTAATCGATTTTCATAAGACTCCTTGTATACCATTTTTATTTAAAGGTTATCATCGAAATTTTAATATTTCAATTATTTTAGCGTTTAAAATTTGATAATTTTAATATATATATTTACAAAAGTTAGTTTTTTTTCTATAAAAATTATAACATAAATGGAGTTTTATTATTCCAACATGAATACATATCACTTATGTTAAAGGATAATTATAAATTTATAAAAAATAAATAAATAAATAAATAAATAATAACAAGCTTGATCCAAGGGTCGAACCTAAGACCTTGTGGTTACAAACACAAATGTCAAACCAATTAATCTATGTGATTAGTTGGTTGTAGTTATGAGATTAATGTTTATAACAATATCAAGGCCTTATTCCTTATCCTCATTCAAACTTCAATTCGATCCAAATCGGTTATCTACGCCTCGTTTCGTTTACAAATCCATGTTTATCCCTTAGAAACCTGTCATAAACACCTTATAATCGTGACTTTAAGATTGAATTTTCGGATTAGTAATCAAATTATAAACCGCCTTAAACACTTATCATCTTTGATCCTTAATTCGGTCTCATTATCTGTTAATACCCTATAAATACCCCTCCTCATTACCCATTAAATTCATACCAACAATAACCACAAACAAATCATCTTTGATCGTTGCCTACAAGTCCAGAATCGAACTTTTCTCTTCGTTTATGTTCTTCATTCTTTCATCGCTTCTGGTACGTAATAATCCATTTAATTCCTATTATTTGGTTGATTAGATTCAAGTTATAAAACCCCTATATCATTTAGCTCGATCGTAATCTTTTCTGGGTTAATTGATTGTGTTCATGGATTAGGGTTTGGTTTGGGAACGATTTGGGGAAGACAACCTGCAAGTATTTTGTTTTATAAAACTTCTGATCGGAACATCTAACATCTGGATGTTTAGAGTAGACGGTTTCATGTTTGTTTTAATAACGAAAGGACACTGGTTCAACCCTTGGCCAGTTTCGAGTCATGCTATTTTTTTTTTTGAAATAATAAAAAAAGAAATTTTAACAGCAACTAACTATCTTAAATATTCAGAATGAACATATTACCATCTGATCACACAGATCAGTTGGTTGGTGCTTTTGTTGTTACACAGGAGGCCTGGGTTCGATCCCCAGGAGCTCCATATATTTTTCTTTTTATTGTTAGTAATATTTAGGTATTTAATATTAATTGTTAATTAACATATTATAAAAAAAACTACTTTAAATACATCATGTTTTAAATTAAGTAGTTTTTATATAAACTTCATATTAATCAGATTTAATAAGAAAAAGATTTTTCAAATCTGAAAAACAATCTTGAAATTAAATATTATTATTATTATTATTATTATTATTATTATTATTATTATTATTGTTTTATTCATAACTAATTCATAAAATTTATTTTTTAACGATGGAAAACCAAAAAAAATTTCTAAAAATCTATTCTACCTTTTAAATTAAAAATATGCTTTTATTTCATTTAAAATGTTACTTTTTGGGTTAAACTCGTTGATTCACTTAAACCTTTATGCTATAAATAAATTGTTTTAAATACAAAATCAAACACAAGTCTATTCCCCAAAACTAGGAAACCCTAATCGATCGATCTAGGAAACCGTAGACTTTTAGACGTGTTTATTCTTAGACTTTGTTTGCACCATCCAGGTTGATTCCTTGTGAATCATATTGCTAGCTGTTCGTTGCGTTGTGGATACTTATTTGCTTGCTTGAGGTGAGTTTACATATTTCCACTCTTTTTACTGTTTTCAATGTTTTTGGGGTGAAACATGTTTGAAACCTGTGCAATTACATTTTCGCATCATATACTTGTGAACTGGTTGTGGTATATAGTCCGTCTCAGTACATTCATTAACTTTGATCAAGCCGCCTGTGTAGATTATAGCGCTATAGGTCTAACAAGCCCATCCCCCGCATAAATTCAGGGAAGATCGAAACACTAACAACATTTAACTAACTTGAGAGTTAGGTCTCAGTCGACACAAGGGTTGATTGTACAAAACAATGACTTGAGCTACCAGTAAATCATGTTCACACACTATCTTTACTTAATTGTTGTCACAATAATTGGTACATGAACATTTAAATCATTATTCATTTAAAACTTATGTATTCTCACCAGCTATTTATAGTTGATCCCCTCCATTTTCCAAACTTAGCATGTTTCAGGAATTCAGTTGCTTGGAAGTTAACATTACTTGTGAATCACATAGGAGGTGAAGCCTTAGATTCAATTAAATTAAACTTGTTATTGTTATTTGAACTTATTTGATTTGTATGTCAATTTTTTAAATAATCCTTTGAAATTTTATTTAGTTGCCATGAGCTTTTTAAACAATCGTCACTACGTGGCACCTCAATGTTTCCGCCATCGGGTGGGGTGTTACAGTGACCTCCTGGGAAGTCTTCCCCTGGGTAACCAAAAACAAATCCGTAAGCTTCTTGTGGGCAAAGCGGACAGTATTGGATGATATTAGAGGCGGGCTGTTACAGGAATGGATTGGTCTGCTAGAGCGGACTAGTCCGAAATGCTGAGATAGGTACAACCACAAACATGCATTATTATCATTATTTTGGGTAAAAGTGAGGTGTGATGTGGATGTTTGTGGTGGTTTAGTGTTATTGGAAAAAAGTGGGTTTGAAATGATATGACATGCTAGTGTGGCGAATTTGGAATTTTGAACCAGTCTACCGTTGTGGTTGATCGGTATGGAATCCCGCCCCCTCCACCTTGGCAAATTTTCAGTAAGTAGCGCCCCCATTCCCCTTCCATTTCCCTGGTGCTACTGAAGCTTCGTGAACCCAATAACGAAGGTCAACAGATTGATCATGTGAGAAAAGACTGAAGCTTCGTGAACCCAATAACGATGGCCAACAGATTGATCATGTGAGGCCCTTTTCTCACGACACATTTTTTTGTTTTTCTCTTCTATTTTTTTTGTTTTTGTTTTTCTCTTTTTGTGTTTTTCTTTTTATTTTAATTAAAGGTCGTTATTCCATTTTACGAGTGTTATTGAATGAAGTCTATGCCTACATGCTGCTAATGTGGCACAGTAAAGCCCCATTCCACACCACATATGTGAAGGCTAGGTCAAAAAAACTACGACAGAAAGTCATCGAAACCTCCTTTTTACAATTTTCAATCCACTGTGCAATGGCTTCAACTGCAATATTTCTTTTGTTTATGCATGGGTGAAGCAAGTTGAATTAACTAAAAAATGATATTAAATGCTTTGTACACTGAATTAAAATTGAAGCTTTCTTGTTAAGTTTGTGACTAATTGTGATGTCTTCAACTTTATTCTTCTTGGAGTTTTTCCTGTAATTTGATGAATTATTTTCACACATCAAAACTGTCTTAATATTCTTGGGGTTTTTATTTCCAGATTTTCAGTCAGATCTTAATGTTGCAACTTTAACTATTAACCTATATATAATCAAAATTTATACAAAAGTCACCATCTCTTAAACCCATTTAGTTCAATGCTTGACAACAATAAAATGTTTACAAAAACGCATTAAGTAATAGAGTTTAAGTATAAGTATTTGAATACATTAAGCCATCTCACCCACACCCATTAATTATACACCTTATTATTACACTTCCAACAAGAAAGTAATCATATATAACTAACTTTTTGTAGAACAAAGAACCTACAACAATCTACATGTTGGATTTCCATATATTCTATATCCTCATTGCTTCTCCAAGATTGCCTGCGGCCTCAGATGTTTTTTCCTTGGCAACCTCGTAGGTTTCCTTCGCCTGATCCTTCGCCGAAGGTGAAGAGTCATCAATCTTGGCTTTAGTCGCATCATACGCATTCTCGGCAGCATCTGATGCTCTCTCTTTTGCAGCTTCATAAGTTTCCTTAGCCTGCTCCTTCAACGAGTCCACTGAAACCGACGAGTCGTCAACCTTGGCTTTAGCCGCATCATACGCATTACCTGCAGCATCTGATGCTTTATCTTTTGCAGCCTCGTAAGTTTCCTTAGCCTGCTCCTTTATCGAGTCCTTCGAGGACTCGCAAGCTGAATCAAAAGCATCTTGTGCTTTATCTTTACCATCCACCACCGCTTTGTCCATTGTTGCTTTAAGTTCCGAACCTTTATCTGTGGCCATTCGGATTTTTTGATCCACTTTATCACTCGCTGTTTCTTTGGCATTTTGGGCTGCTTCTGAACCGATGTGCATTGCTTTACCAGCCCCCTCGGTCACGGAATCGTAGGCGTAATTCCCTTTCTCTTCAGATGTTTCTTCAACTACTCCAGCAAAAGCTTGAGCCTTTTTTAGGGCTTCATGTGCTAGTTCAGATATGTAAGCATATGCTTCGTATGCTTTCGCACTGCCATCTTGTTTAGCATCGCCCACAGCCTGACCTGCCTTCTCAGATGCCATGCTTCCCACCTCACCAGTCTTCTCAGAAACATACTTGGAAGATTCTGCAAGAATACAGGCTTAATTACACTATATTCATATTCATATTCATCTAACTATCAAAAGCAGCCAAATTCATTGTGGATGCGGTTAATACGTAATGCAAATTCACAATCACACAACGATCATGCTACACCTGTGAATTGAAAATGTTCATATGTACATGTTTGACGCAGGAAGTAAGTGAGAAAAAGTGCAAGACACATTGCTAATACGTTTATATAAAACCAAACTAATAGAAAACATCAAAAGTTTCGAACTTACAAAATGAATCTTTATTTCATAGGTTACTACTACATAACATTAATTTTGGTCTAGATAACCCAAGTTGTCAAAGTTACCAACATATTAATATAGACTTAAATGAATGTATTTTATCATTTCATAAAAGACACATTTACAATATAATAGCAGCAAACAAGGTTAAAATAACCAATGAGCAAGGTTAAAATAAATAATAAAAACCAACAATTAAAACAAGTTATTTGTTTGAAACAAAATCTGTTCATTTGTACATGTTTGACACAAGAAGTAAGCGAGAAAAAGTGTTTTAAGATAGTTTCTAGCAAACATTTATACAAAAACAAAATAAATCCATGAAAGTGAAAATTGGTATGGCGAATCATTACAAATTACATGAATCTCGGTCTATAAGTTATACCATAAATTAAACCGAATCATTATTAATAACGTACCTACATATTAATATATAACGACTAAAATGATGTGAAATAAAAAGCACATGATCAACATATTGGGTTCAAACAAAATAATAAAAAAACCAACAATATAAATGAAAACAAAATTATTTTAAGAATACAGATTATATATAAAATACATGCAACAATATCAATTACCAGAAGCAGCAGAATTCAACGTCGATGTGCTTTTAGATGCAGCATCACCGGCTTTATCCACAACACTGTGCGCACTTCCTTTCGCCTCATCCTTGTCCATACCCAGACCCCTAAACATTTCCAAACATAAAACAATTACCAAAACATAATCTAACATGTTTTTTAAACGAAAACAATGAAACATATTTACATATATTAATTAATCTTACGATGTGACTTTAGTGACGGCCCAATCAGCCCATGTTCCACTCTTATCCTTTGCCTCATTCAAAACACCTTCGGCCACATCACTCACCTTATCTTTTACGTTCGCGACGCCTCGTTCGGCTTCGTTAGCACTCTGGCAAACCGTTGCGATTGCAGTTAGACATAACAACACCGTAATAACTACTGATTTCGCCATTTTTACGTGGTTTTTGCTCGATATAAAACAACGGATACGAAGAATTGAAGATTGTGACGAATATTGAGAGAAATAAAGATTGTGATGATTTATGAGAGGAATTGAATTGAATTGAATTAGGATTATAATGGAAGATGTTGCGGTTATAGCGGTGTACCGACAACATTGGCCACGTGGCGATATCTAGTAGGTTTCGTGTTTCTGGTTGGGCTATCTTCCCGCCACGTTTCTCTCTAACACGTTGCCTATGAAAACCAAAATAGTAATATATATTTTTTTAATATTATTTTCAGTTTATTTATAATTTGCATATTTTGACTTTATGATGTGATGTTCATTTTGCGCTGTCTATTCTTTGCCTAAATATTCAGTGACTATCTGTTCCAATTTTAATCTATATTGTTTTAAATCTCAGGTCATGAATGTGATTATTCAGATATCAAGAAAATAGAATTTTGATTTACCCATGAAGTTTGTTGCAAAGTTACTAATAAATCTAAAAAAATTTTGAGGAAATTAAGCGATCACCGCTTTTGAATTCGACAAGGAGTAGCGGATCTAGAAAAATATTAAGGGGTAACATTTTATAAAAAATATTTTTAAAGGTTAACAAAAAATTGTTTTAGGGGTAACATTTAAAAAAAAAAAAAAAAAAAAAAAAAAAAAAAAAAAAAAAAAAAACCACCTTAAAAATACCTTAAGGGGGGAAGGGGAGCTCAACTGAATATGTTTTCCCTTCACTGATTTCATTCACTAAAACACTTTTTTGAAGGCAACACTCCACTGATTCTTTAACCAACTATCCATTATTTTCACATAATAATAATAATAATAATAATAATAATAATAAAACAAAGGAAACAAATTCGTTTTATAATAATAAAAAAAATAAAGAGACTAAAAGTCTCTCGTGAGTTAGTAAAAAAAGATAAAGAAAAGAAGAGTAAAAGACTACAAGCTTAGAAGTGGATGTGAGTTTGGTTTGGTTTGGTTTGGTTTGTCCCACATTGGTGGGGAGATGGAAAATGAAGGAGTTTATAAGGTGAAATCAAAGGGAAGAGATTAAATTCTTTGTGTTACATTATACTTTGGCACCTACCCGAGCGCACAGGGGGGGTGTGAAAAATGGGTTCTGGTTCGGGAAAAATTCTTTAATCAACGCGACGCCTGCATCTGATGTTTCCCCTGCTTCTACTATACATCTGCCACTGCCTGCAAGTCTCATAAGTAAGAGAAAATCATATTTTGTTGATTATATTTTTAATACTCATCAAAACCTTGGGGTGACGCGGTGGTAAGCGCTTGATTCCCCTTGGGTGGGTTGGGAGGCTAACCGGCCAGGACCCAGAAATATCGGGGCACGTTTTTTTAAAAAAGAAAATCCTATATATGTGTGTGTGAGTGTGTGTGAGTGTGTGTCGTTTTAAACACATTTTTAAACATTTAAACTTGGGCATATTAAACACATCTTTTAAATTATAAAATAACCCAACTACTAGTAACTCATAAGAAGACAGAAGCAAACAAAATTCCCCTAAACCCAAAAATTCTTTCTGCCTCCCCTATTATTTTGATCCCCACCACCACTAAGGTATGTGTTTGTGTTTTTATTTAACTATCATTATTTACATAGTTGTATAAATATTTGTTATTTGATAGAATTAGGTATGTTGTTAAGCCTTAAAATTGGTTGTATTATTGAATGTTAAACCCTAAATAACTAATTAGGTTATTGTTACAAATTAGAATTGAGAGTTATGTTAAATTAACCCTAATTGAGCCCTAAAAGTTGTGACAACCGGCAAAATTCAGTCAACCGTTGACTGGATCATGATCATGATCCCTATATGCTTCGCATATATTAAGGTTGATTTAGGTTAAGTTGAGTTGTTACAAGTCCAGCAATGTCTTTCGTGAAGTTCGTGGACGTCTAGATGTTCTAAAGAAAGACTGCGCATTTAAACGCCAGTGAAATGATATCGATAAGAATTCGTCTGAATGGACAAACACCGAGTTATTGCATATAAATACGGCATGTATTTGTTGTTGAAGCGATCGGATGTGGAATCGGTTTAAAGAACGGACGAAAACGTAGCGTTTAAAGAACGCGGAGAGTAACCGATATGAGAACCAGACATCAAAATGCATGGTTTTAGCCGCATTTGTGCTTTCGAAATAATTATTTATTTTAAATAATGTTAATTATTAAGTATCGAAAGCTATCAGGCCGTTTAGATGAAGAAAACGGTAACCGGTTAGGTTAACGCGATTCTAACGGGCGCTCTGAAAGAACGCGTAGGATGCCGATATTAATTATATTTTTGCTTGGTTTAACGTTATTTAATATTTCGAATAAAACTGACTAATTCTTATAATTAACTATCGAACCTAGATATAAACCGAGACGTTTATGTTATAACGGGTTCGAAACGCGGTGTCTACCTACCTAATCTTAAACATATCTATATAAAGGGCCTTTACCCCTTCCCCTTCTTTATTCCTCACCCAAAAACACAAGATGAAAACCCTTAAATCCTCTCAACTCTCTACTCTCTCTCTCTAGTTCCCCCCTCTCTCTCTCCCTAGAAAACCTCTTAAAATCTCTCTCTCTCTCTCTCTCTCTCTCTCCATCTCTAGTCTCTCCCTCTACCTCTCCCTCGTCTCTCCCTCGTCTCCCTTTGATAAACAGCCAGCCAACCACCTCCCCTTGGTGGTGACGGCGGCGTGTCTCAGCAGCCCCGCAGGAGGCAGAAGCAAGGGGCGGCGGTTGGTGACTGTTAGGGGAAGGTTATGGTTGTTGTTCTGTTGTGGCTTGAGTTCGGACAGACCAGACCTCGTCTGGTTCTGATCTGGTCCGACCATGGTTATGGTGGTTGGTGATGTCTGGTCCGGCTTAGGAAGTGGTCCGGTGGTGGTTGCATATTGGGCACAGAGATGGTTATGGTTGCCGGAGCAGACAGCGGCGGCGGCGGCCTCTGGTGGCTGTGGTGGAGCTGCTCGGGCCGGATTTGGGGTCGAAGGTTTGGTCCGGGTTGGGTTAAGTTTGCTCGGGTTCAGATCTGAGTTGGATACTCGGTACTGGTTCGTTTATGTTAATGGGTTCCGGGCTGCATGTGGGTGCTCGGATCAGATCCGGACCTGAATAATGTTCGGGTTCAGTTTGGTGCTCGGGTTCAGGTCCCGGGTGTAAAGGATTAGAAGATGGATCATATTTGACGCGCGGTTAGAAGTGATTTCGAGTCAGATCTGGTCAACAAGCGATGCATGCATATATCATATGGTATATTATCTTGATTTGTTGTTATTATATATATATATATATATAAGTGTATATATATATATTATAGATACGAAACCATCTTGACTCACGAAACGAACCGACAATGATTATTTACTAAGTAATATTGTATATTAAAGACGGATTTGATAATATTGTATATTTGACTGGACCGTTGGACTATATATATATATATATATATATATATATATATATATATATATATATATATATATAGGGGAGGGTTATCTTGAGAACGCTAAATATTGTGAGAACCGTGAGAACAAGTAAAAAAATCAATCAAAATCAATTTTTTTAATACAAACCTCATTATAATCAAAATACAACATTAATCAATGAATTTTCATTCCAAATAATTCATCTTTTCTTGCAAAAACACTTTCAAATTAACTTTTTACACATGTGTAAATGAAACAGTTTACATATGCATAAACAGTAAATTTACACATGTGTAAAAACAATTTATTTTCGTATACGTTTGAATTTTTACGCGTAAATTGTGTTTTTGAGATTGTATTTTAGTAATAAAGATAAGTGTAAAAAGAAATTTTGAATTTGAATGGTTTTAGATGCCGTTCTCACGGTTCGCACGAAATATAGGTGTTCTCAAATTAACTTTTCCCTATATATATATATATATATATATATTATGGTGTACATAATTGTATAAGTATAATTTATATAAACTGGCGAAATGTATAAAGTCTCGTTTATTGGAAATACGGATTAATATATTGAATTTCATGCGTTTGTAAATTGATTTTTGGGTAAACTATAGACAACTTGTGTTGTCTGGATTGTATATAAACAGAGGAAACTCCGCCGAAATTTTATAAGATCCAGATAACAACGGGTGCAATATACTTTCCTAGAAACAAATGTACAAAACAAATATACTTATCCGATTCTATGATTAATAATGAGCTATACGTTTCGTAGCACTAGTCCAACGTAGGTTACACACGAGTGGTAACAAGTGCGCAACTTGAGTACCACATCGTATGTTAACACCTAAACTAAAATAAGTCGTGATTGGTTTGTTGAGTCACACCACTTTCTAGACTCGGATTCGTACATAGGAATCTAGATAGTTGGATAATAGGCTTTTTCGTGTTAGATTTTAAGGTGTCTTTGCTGGTAATTAGGACACAAAGGAATGATTAATGATTCAAGCATTGATAGCTAACTTAGCAGGAATATCCAGGTGAGTTCATAACCCCACTTTTTACTGTTTTATAACTGTTTTTGGGGGAAGACATACTTGTTTTATGAAAACAATACTTGTTTTATGAAAACCTGTTTACTATAAAACGTAACAAAGATTTGATTATACATATCGGTATAAAAGGGGATAAATTGCATTGAATTATACAGATTGGTATAAAAAGGGATAATTTGTATTGGATTGTATAGATTGGTACAAAAAGGGATAATTTGTATTGGATTATACAAATTGATATTAAAAGAGATAAATTTTATTGAATTATACACATTGGTATAAAAAGGGATAATTTGTATTGGATTGTACAGATTGGTACAAAAAGGGATAATTTGTATTGGATTATACAAATTGGTATCAAAAGAGATAAATTGTATTGGATTATACAGATTTGTTATTAAAAGGGATTAACATGCGTGTATGATGAATAAACTAGAAATATAGAATAATTGATGCCCTTGGGTTTGTGCACCGGTGGCTACGATTCTTTCGTGACACCTATGTCAACTGACGGGTTGCCACACACTCTCAGCACATCTTAATCATTAGTCTTCAGAAAAGGTCGTTGTTTATGTTGTAGTACTATTGGGTTGACTCCCCCGTCTTCATGATCAAGGTATTTTTTTATTTTTATGGGATCTAATTGAAAGAATGAACATAAACTCCAAATGTTCCTCTCATGGTGAGTGGAGCAACACTTATGGATTGGTTAGGAGCCTTAGGATACATCATGCTTCTTGCTACCCTACTTGGTTCTATTCTAGTATTACGGAAATCATACGCCTTTTGTTTTTAAAAGCTAAGAAATATGAGTAATTGCTTTAAAACCTGTAAATGCGACAATCGCTTTTTATTTTATAAAAACATGTTGGCATCGAACGTTTTTGTTTTACTTCTTCTGCTTTTAAGTATATTATATACTATGGGAAAGAAATCTCATTATTCGACACGATGGTTCAGGCTGGGTGATTATGGGAAGAAATCACGTTATTGAATATGGGTTTACAAAGTACAAATATAAAACAATGAACTCACCAACTTTATGTTGACGTCTTTAAGTATGTCTTTCAGGTTTAGATTTTGGCAATGGCATGGTTGGAATAGGCAAACATCTTGGAACTAGAAACCTAAGAGTTTAGAAATGGCGTTTGGAGTTCAAAGAGTCTTAGAAATATATATTCCGCTGCGTAGTATTAAGAGATCAACCTACAGGTAAATTCGGGGTGTGACAGAGCTTGGTATCAGAGCCTGGTCTCGGATCGGTGCGTCAGTTGTTCCTTCGAGAACACTGAGTTCTCTAAGGAGATGGATTATAAGGTCCCACATCGGTTGAGAAGGGTAACAAACACTTCCTTATAGGGGGTGGGATACCTTCTCTATCGTACGAGTGTTGGTTAGTCCCTTCGGGATGAAGCCAATGCAAAATCGTGAGCCTAATCACAGTCCAATACTGTTGAGCGGGCAAAGCGAACAAAGTACGATACGAGTTACATCGGGCTTTGACCGATAGTATTATAACTATAGGTTTTAGCGAATTAAGTGTCGTTAGAGGCATTTAGGCTTTAACCAGTGTATTGTATACATTAGGGACCAATGTTACTAAGACACAATGTTTAGCGCGAATGCCTAGGAAATAAAAATATCCAACCATTGCCAAATAAGTGAAAGAATATTAGTGTATGGAATTACATTAGCTTAGTGTAAGTTTCTACGACATAAGAAACATTTCTTTATGTGATTAGTGTATATTTACTATAATGGTGTATAGGAAGGTATAATAGCTAGTGATGACTAGGCATATCTTATGAGTGACCGGTGAGTCATCCCTCTGTATAGTAAAGTGTATCTTCACATAGAATTTAGCTGAGTCATTGTTCCATAGTTACGAGGAACAATCTACTTGATTATATGCTGTGTGTAAGAATATGTAAAGTATATATATATGTATTCCTTGAAAATAGCACGAATCGCCAAAACGGATATCGACGTTAGCTTGGACGTGGCAAGGACGTGCACTCGTGTCAAGCAATTGGACAAGTTGATGGCATGAATGCATAATGGATTGATTGAAGCATCCGGGGTTTCTCATTCCCATGAGTCAGGATGAGCTTACGTCGTTAGTAACAATTGCGATTCGAAACGTCGTGAAGAGGCATCTTGTCGTGAAGATGATACTGCGCAAGTTGGAATGTAATCAGGAACGACATCAAGGATGGCACGCACGACTAACGCTATATACGTAATATATATATATATATATGTAATTATATATGTGTAGCTATGTGAATTTATGTGTGCTTATGATATAACTCGTGATGGATATTAATAGGGTGATCTTGCGAGGTAAATTTTTGATAACATTGACGTCATGTTATTGCGAGCTTACAGGCACAAGAAGGTCCTAAGAAGATCTATCGTGAGGGTATATGCGTAAGGCATAAAGACTATTTGTTTATTATTATTTTACTTGCGGCCTTGATTATTAATTTTCCCCTGTTTGTATTATTGCGACTCCGGTTTTAGTAAACCATTCTAAGATTTCGATGATCTCGTTTCTTGAGCTTTCGAGATTCATGTACAAGAGTCTGGTTGTATCTTTCGATTGTGTTTTACGCTTCTCCTCGTTAGTGTTTGTGGCTTTCGACATACTATTGTAAAGGAATGGAGTGGTTATCTAAGAATCGAGCGGAGGTCGTATGTCATGGGAAATTGGTCCGTATTTCAGTATCGGGCAATGAGATTTTGGTCGTACGCGGTGACTTAGAGAAAAGTCGTTAAAAATGGATGTAATGAAGGCGCAAAGCTCCTGCGGAAAGAGTACCCGACATTTATAGTCTGTGTTGTTAACACTAAGACCGAGGAAAAGGAATTTGAGGAAATTCTTGGAGTTAGAGAATATCCCAAAGCTTTTCCAGAAGTATTGCCCGGTTTGTCGCCTTCAAGACAGTCGGAATTTCGAATAGATCTTGTGCTCGGTGCCGCATCAGTCGTTAAGTTCCCTTATCGATTTGCACCTTCAGAAATGCAAGAGCTTTCGAATCAGTTGCAAGAATTGTTGGAGAAAAAGGTTTCAATAGATCAAGTTATGCTTCCCAAGGATCGGGTGATGAGCCCCGATGTTGTTTGTCAAAGGAGAAGGACGGAATGGTTAGGATGTGTATTGGTTATAGGGAGTTGAACAAACTCTCTATTAGAAAATCGATACACATTGCCTGGAATTGATGGTTTATTGGATCAATTATAAGGATTGAGCTTTTATTTAGAGAATGACCTTGAATCTAGTTATTATCAGTTGAAGATTGTGAAGGAGGACACTTTGGAGACCGCGTTTAGGACGCGATGCGACCAATATGAGTTTCTAGTGGTGCCGTTTGGTTTAACGAATGCACCAGCAACGTTTATGAATCTTATGAATAGGGTTTGTAAACCATATTCAGACAAGTTCGTTATAGTATACATCGACGCTATGCTTATTTATACACGAACTAGAAAAGATCATGAATGACACTTGAGACTTATTCGAGGGTTATTGGAAAGCGAGAAGATATTTGCGAAGTTCACAAAGTGAGATTTTTGGATACGAGGAGTTCGTTTCTTGGGTCATGTTATTAACGCGGAGGATGCGCAAGTGGACCCATCAAGGATAAAGGCAATCAAGGAGTTGAATGTGCCTAAATCTCCCGCCGAGATACGTCAATTTTCGGGTTTTACTTGATATTACCGCCGATTCGTTGGTAATTTTCCCAAGATGGCGTGGCCCTTGATGCTATTAACTCAAAAAGGACGTAAGTATAAAGGGATTGAAAAGCAAGAGGAAGCCTTTCAGGTGTTAAAGCAAAAGTTGTGTAGTACGCCAACACTGTCTTTTCCCGATGGAAACGATGGTTATGTGGTGTACTGTAATGATTCACATTAAGGCATAGGTTGCGTGTTGATGCAAGCTTATGCCTCAAGACAACTAAAAGTGCATAAAGTGAATTAGACGACACATGGCTTAGAGATTGGAGATGTGATTTTTGCGCTCAGGATTTGGAGACACTATCTTTATGATACTTAGTGTATGATCTTTGCGGATCATAGAAGTCTTCAACATATTTTTGATCAAGAAAAGCTTATTATGAGGTAGCAAGGATGGGTTGAGCTACTCAACAATTGTGATTGTGAAATTCGTTGTCATTTTGGAGAAGTGAGCATCGTAGTTGATGCATTAAGTAGAAAGGAAAGAGGTTAAACCATCACGTATTTTGTATTAGGTTTGACAATCCTTATGAGCCCTATAGCTCAAATCAGGAAAGCACGACAGGAAGATTGGAAGGAAGAGGAATCTGAAGAGCGAATGCTTGTACTAAAGGATAAGAGATTAGAGTCTGAAAGTTGTCGAGGTTGTGTATCTACTGGATTATGTTCGGATACGGTATATGGAGGTATACATGAATTGGTTATGGATGAGGCCTGTAAGTCAGAGTATTCGGTACACCCTGGTTTTGGTAATATGTATAAGGATTTGAAAGAGCATTATTGGTGACCGAACATGGAAGGCGAGATAGCGGTTTATATTGGAAGTGTCGCCTTGGAAAGGCGTTAATAGGTTTAGTAGGCAAGGAAAGCTTAGCCCTCGCTGCATTGGATAGATTGAGATCATAGCAAGGGTAGGCCTAGTTTCATATTGACTTAAGTTACAACAAGAACTTTCTAGAGCTTGTGATGTATTTCACGTGTAATTTGAAGAAGTGTTCGTCTGGCGAAGCGCCTGTGATACCGCCAGAGGAGATTAATAGAGACGACAAATTGCGTTGTGTCAAGGAACCTGTTGAGGATTACGGACTGGAAAGTCCAGAAGTTGAGATGGAGTAATATCAAGATTGGTCAAGGTCGGATGGAATTCTATTCATGGACTAAAGTCTACTTGGAAAGAGGAGATCAACTGAAGTTAAAGTATCCTCGTTTATTACTGTCTAAACCGAAATTAGTAGTGATGTAACGAAAATTTCGGGGACGAAATTTCTTAAACGTGGGGAGAATGTGACAACCAGCGAAATTCGGTCAACCGTTGACTGGATCTTGATCATGATCCCTATATGCTTCGCATATACTAAGGTTGATTTTGGTTAAGTTGAGTTGTTACAAGTCCAGCAATGTCTTTCGTGAAGTTTGTGGACGTTTAGATTTTCTAAAGAAAGACTGCGCATTTAAACGCCAGGGAACTGATATCGATAAGAATTCGTCTGAATGGACAAACACCGAGTTATTTCATATAAATACGAAATTTATTTGTTGTTGAAGCGATCGGATGTGGAATCGGCTTGAATAACGGATGAAAACGTAGCGTTTAGAGATCGCGGAGAGTAACTGATATGAAAACCAGACATCAAAATGCGTGGTTTTAGCCGCATTTGTGCTTTCCAAATAATTATTTATTTTAAATAATGTTAATTATTAAGTATCGAAAGATATCGGTTCGTTTAGATGAAGAAAACGGTAACCGGTTAGGTTAACGCGATTCTAACGGGCGCTCTGAAAGAACGCGTAGGATGCCGATATTAATTATATTTTTGCTCGGTTTAACGTTATTTAATATTTCGAATAAAATTAACAAATTCTTATAATTAACTATCGAACCTAGATATAAACCGAGACGTTTATGTTATAACGGGTTCGAAACGCGGTGTGTACCTACCTAATCTTAAACCTGTCTATATGAAGGGCCTTTACCCCTTCTCCTTCTTCATTCCTCACCAAAAACACAAGATGAAAACCCTCAAATCCTCTCAACTCTCTTTCTAGTCCCCCCCTCTCTCTCTAGAAAACCTCTCAAGATCTCTCTCTCTCTCTCTCTCTCTCTCTCTCAGGTAACTCTCTCACTCTATCTCTAGTCTCTCCCTCTACCTCTCCCTCGTCTCCCCCTGATAAATAGCCGGCCGACCACCTCCCCTTGGTGGCGGCGGCGGCGTGTCTCAGCAGCCCCCGAAGGAGGCAGAAGCAAGGGGCGGCGGTTGGTGACTGTTAGGGGAAGGTTATGGTTGTTGTTCTGTTGTGGCTCGAGTTCGGACAGACCAGACCTCGTCTGGTTCTGATCTGGTCCGACCATGGTTATGGTGGTTGGTGATGTCTGGTCCGGCTCAGGAAGTGGTCCGGTGGTGGCTGCATGTTGGGCACAGAGATGGTTGTTGTTGCCGGAGCAGACAGCGGCGGCGGCGGCCTCTGGTGGCTGTGGTGGAGCTGCTCGGGCCGGATTTGGGGTCGAAGGTTTGGTCCGGGTTGGGTTAAGTTTGCTCGGGTTCAGATCTGAGTTGGATACTCGGTACTGGTTCGGTTATGTTAATGGGTTTCGGGCTGCATGTGGGTGCTCGGGTCAGATCCGGACCTGAATAATGTTCGGGTTTAGTTTGGTGCTCGGGTTCAGGTCCCGGGTGTAAATGATTAGAAGATGGATCAAATTTGAGGCGCGGTTAGAACTGATTTCGGGTCAGATCTGGTCAACAAGCAATGCATGCATATATCATATGGTATATTATCTTGATTTGTTGTTATTATATATAAGTGTATATATAAGTGTGTATATATATAGATACGAAACCATCGTGACTCACGAAACGAACCGACAATGATTATTTACTAAGTAATATTGTATATTAAAGACGGATTTTATAATATTGTATATTGGACTGGACCGTTGGACGATATATATATATATATATATATATATATATTATGGTGTACATAATTGTATAAGTATAATTTATATAAACTGGCGAAATGTATAAAGTCTCGTTCATTGGAAATACGGATTAATATATTGAATATCATGCGTTTGTAAATTGATTTTTGGGTAAACTATAGACAACTTGTGTTGTCTGGATTGTATATAAACAGAGGAAACTCTGCCGAAATTTTATAAGATCCAGATCACAATGGGTGCAATATACTTTCCTAAAAACAAATGTACAAAACAAATATACTTATCCGATTCTATGATTAATAATGAGCTATACGTTTCGTAGCACTAGTCCAACGTAGGTTACACATGAGTGGTAACAAGTGCGCAACTTGAGTACTACATCGTATCTTAACATCTAAACTAAAATAAGTCGTGATTGGTTTGTTGAGTCACACCACTTTCTAGACTCGGATTCGTACATACGAATCTAGATAGTTGGATAATAGGCTTTTTCTTGTTAGATTTTAAGGTGTCTTTGCTGGTAATTAGGACACAAATGAGTGATTAATGATTCAAGCATTGATAGCTAACTTAGCAGGAATATCCAGGTGAGTTCATGACCCCACTTTTTACTGTTTTATAACTGTTTTTGGGGGGAAGACATACTTGTTTTACGAAAACAATACTTGTTTTATTAAAACCTATTTACTATAAAACACAACAAAGATTTGATTATACATATTGGTATAAAAGGGGATAAATTGCTTTGAATTACACAGATTGGTATAAAAAGGGATAATTTGTATTAGATTATACAGATTGGTACAAAAAGGGATAATTTGTATTGGATTATACAAATTGGTATTAAAAGAGATAAATTGTATTGAATTATACAGATTGGTATAAAAAGGGATAATTTGTATTGGATTGTACAGATTGGTACAAAAAAGGGATAATTTGTATTGGATTATACAAATTGGTATCAAAAGAGATAAATTGTATTGGATTATACAGATTTGTTATTAAAAGGGATTAACATGCGTGTATGATGAATAAACTAGAAATATAGAATAATTGATGCCCTTGGGTTTGTGCACCGGTGGCTACGATTCTTTCGTGACACCTGTGTCAACTGACGGGTTGCCACACACTCTCAGCACATCTTAATCATTAGTCTTCAGAAAAGGCCGTTGTTTATGTTGTAGTACTATTGGGTTGACTCCCCCATTTTCATGATCAAGGTATTTTTTTATTTTATGGGATCTAATTGAAAGAATGAACATAAACTCCAAATGTTCCTCTCATGGTGAGTGGAACATCAGTTATGGATTGGTTAGGAGCCTTAGGATACATCATGCTTGTAGGATTTGCTACCCTACTTGGTTCTATTCTAGTATTACGGAAATCATACGCCTTTTGTTTTTAAAAGCCAAGAAATATGAGTAATTGCTTTAAAACCTGTAAATACGATAATCGCTTTTTATTTTATAAAAACATGTTGGCATCGAATGTTTTTGTTTTACTGCTTCTGCTTTTAAGTATATTATATACTATGGGGAAAAATCTCATTATTGAACAGGATGGTTCAGGTTGGGTGATTATGGGAGGAAATCACGTTATTGAATATGGGTTTACAAAGTAAAAATATAAAACCATGAACTCACCAACTTTATGGTGACGTCTTTAAGTATGTCTTTCAGGTTTAGATTTTGGCAATGGCATGGTTGGAATAGGCAAACATCTTGGAACTGGAAACCTAACAGTTTAGTAATGGCGTTTGGAGTTCAAAGAGTCTTAGAAGTATATATTTCGCTGCGTAGTATTAAGAGATCAACCTACAGGGAAATTCGGGGTGTGACAAAAGTCTTACTTGTTAACTTATAAGTGAGTAAATTGTTAATGGTTTTTGAATTTTGATTTGATCGTACATAAAATTTAATTTAAATTATTTAATTCCTTAAAGCTTAAGGGGCCTAATGTAGCGCCCCAACCGATGGCGGAAATATCGGGATGTCACGGATTGATGATTGTTCAGTAGCACATGGTATAAAATGAAATTTTAAATACTTTATTGATAGCAATAATATCCAAAATGAAACATTGTCTAAAAATCCAAATACTAGTAAATAACATAGAATAAAATAAACAACTTCAAATAATTCCTTCAAGCATACTCTAAGCTTCAGCTTCATTGTTCCCTGAAACATGTTAATTTTGAAAATATTTTTGGGTTAACAAAAGTTGGTGAGAATTACATAGGTTTGAATATTGAATAAAAACTTGTACAATTCGAGTGTCATGTCAAGTCTAGTCCATATGTGAAAACAAAACTACTAGGTAAATCGTGTGCATAATCAAACCTTGTGACTAGAATATTGTGGTCCATCCCACACGCATATGGTTCACTCGTTTTTGTTATATGATCGATAACAATCACCCACGCTACCCATATTGGATGTACACGTATCCGGGTGGGGTTGTTAGTCCAATAGATCCATCATTGTATATTGTTGGCTTGTACGGAGTTAATGATTATGCTAGTCTAATTGTGCCTACCCTAGTAATGTTTAAGACATAATG
The DNA here is from genome assembly GCA_030844895.1 of Ambrosia x helenae. Taxonomy (NCBI): domain Eukaryota; kingdom Viridiplantae; phylum Streptophyta; class Magnoliopsida; order Asterales; family Asteraceae; genus Ambrosia; species Ambrosia x helenae. The sequence continues at coordinate 36,264,108 of CM061230.1, forward strand.
CAACATAGAATAACACATAGACACTTATGTTGAATTGTAAATTGAAAATGTAACATGTTTCACCCCAAAAATAGTGACAAGGTAAAATTGGGGCTATGTAAACTCACCTTAGTGCTAGAATTGAATCCCTTGATATATAATAACTGTGACTCGTGTGTGTCCAAGTATCACCCTATTTTTAAGGCAATAATTAAATAATGGGAAAACTTAAAAGTCAAAGTTTTCTAGTCTAAAAGTATTCTAGGGTTCCTAGTGTGGGGATTGACAGTTGATTAATGATTAATTTAGAATAATTGTTAATGAAATAATAAATAAAGAAATAATTAAATAAAAAGGATTTTTTTTTTAAATCTTAATTAAAGGTAGTTGTATTAAAATGTTGTAAATGTGAAAATAATTTTTATAAAATTATTTTCTTTATTAATGAATATATATAATACATTAACATTTATTTGTTAAAATATAGTATTAATATTTAAAATATTAAAATTCATAAATTTTAAATCATAAAATTTTATTTCTATTCTAAATGAACAAAAATAATTTATATGAAAATTTTATGTAAAAATAATGAGAAATAGATTTATTATGAATTATTTATGACTAAAAGAGCAAAAATTAATTAAAAATAATAAATTAACGTTTTTCTAAAATAAAATTTTAATCCTGAAAAGGTTATTGATTTATAAGTTTAAAATAATTTTTGCGAAATTTTGGGGAAAAATTTTAATTTATAAATGAATTAACTTGTAATATATTTTATATATATTAAATAATTTATTTTTGAAAAACTAAAAATTGTGTAATAAACTTTACGATCTGAATAACTTAAAGTAAATTTTATAGAATTTATAAATCATGTTTGGTATTTAAAAACCATTTTAAAAGTTAATTAGCTTAATTGTAAAGATAAAGGGCCAAAAAAAATATTTTGTTGCTGCCAAGGATCAAACCCGGGTCCTTGGCCGGATCTGAGGTTTATATCACAAGTCTAGACCATGAGAACGGTTATGTTTGGTTTCAGATAATTATAAAGACTCCTTGGTTTAATTCATAATAATCAGAAAAATAAAGTGGCTGTGACTGGATTCGATCCCAGATCACGAGCCGGTTCCACAAGGGAGGTATCCCCAATTGATCCACAGATCAGTTGGTGATTGTTTTTGATTTGTTTAGAATGTGAACATTGACAGATATAAGTCATCTTCCCTAAATCGATGATAAGAACCCTAGTTTTTCTAGTTGAATCAATTAGCAACCAATAACCATAGGGTTTATGGGGTTATTGATTGGATGATTCCGTTGAACAAAAACATGTAAGTAATCGGTACCTTTAATCAGAAACGAGTATAATCGCTTGGTCAACGAAAAAGTCAAGCTGCGACGATTATGCAGATTAGGAAGAGTTTTTATAAGAAATTAAGGATAGGGATTTTGATTTCGGAGAGTATAGCTTGTAGGAGTGGGTTCAATTTATACTATTATGAATGGGTTGCACAAATTGGAAAGTTGACCTAAGGTTTAATTATAAACGCATAATTGACATATAAATGGGATGTTTTGATGTAAATTGGCGTGGGGAATACGCTATAAGGCCGGTTTAAAACATTCCATACTTAATCACGAATCAAAAAACGTGGAATTGGTACATAATTGGAATGGATCGATCTGGGTGTTTGATTGTGTCTGGATTAAAATACAAAAGACTGCGTGGCTCAGTGGTTGTGTGCTTGTTGTGTTAAGCTGTCTGACCGGAGTGGACGCGGGTTCGAGTCCCAGTCCACACAAACATTTTTATTTTTGGCATTTTTCATATATATATATATATATATGATCACACAAGGTTACAAATGTTATGAAAATTTTTTAAAACATAATAAAACATCGAGATTAAACGATTTTATTGAATAAATAATAGTACAAGCATAATAAAAAATACGAAACGTTACACCTAAGAGGCATATTTTTAACGACTTGGACAAGTACGTAAATCCTCAGGAACGCCTCTGCCTTGCACCACCAGTATTGGTGGGGGCCGTGAGTTTTCCCTAATAAATTATATGCAACAAGCTATTCTTACTCTGAATCTAAAAGTCGAACACTAATGTAGATATCCATTTGTCGAAGATCAACCAATCCCCATAGGATGGGAATATGTACTCACTGAACTTGCATCTTAGATTTTAGCCGATCCATCACACAAGAGGCAAGTATATAAAACGCATATTTTACTTCCTGGAAAACACGATAACAGTTTTACATTACAATTAAAAATGATTAGTACAAATATAAATTCATTGTAGTAAAGTGGCAATAAAAATGTGACACCATTTATTTTAGTTTCCCTAATTGATATCATAATTAAGATTTGCACTTGCACATGTTATCAGGTTATTTCTCATTCGCGGAAAACTGCAGAAACTTTTGGTCGAATTTGTTCATCCAAAACTGATTCTTCTGGCAAAGTTGTAACCTACCAGTCAAACAATCATTTCAATATCCATCTCTATAACTCAAAGTTAGATAATACAACGTTTCCACGATGCAGAAACTCATTGAACAGTTCCTCAAGGGCGTTGAAGGTAACATCAAAAGGGAACTATATTACTGGCACGGTTATTATGCAAGTTCATGTCCTTATACCATAACTTAAAACTTTTATAATTATTTTTATATATTTTTTTGACAAATATCTGACTAAATATCAATGACAAGTTATAAGATAATAAACTCCAAGTCGGAACCAATGCCTTATTAAGTTTGAAGGTAATAAAGATTAATATTAGTATTTCATATATGGTTTAAAATCACCATATGTTTCTAAAGGTGTTTATATCTGTTCCTTTCCCTTGCAGAGTTTGTTGCAAAATTCGTGAGTATACACAGGAAGACGTTACATAATCGCCAGTGATTGAACCTCGGGCAAGCACAAATAATAGAATTAGGGGATAATAAGGTACTCCTGCGTGCCTTTTAGCATGTCATAGAAACACTATATTTTTCTTTCTAAGTTTTTAAATTGTAAACATAATGTAGCCCTAATTGTTATGTTGAGATGAAAGATGTAAGTTTATGTCACCAATTTGTATCTTTTGGTACTGAATTGTGATCATGTTTAATGGATGATTGGGTTCAGCGATCACTTCCATGAATGTATTTGTGTTATATTCTCTCTTGCCATTTCATACCTTTTTTATGAGCCAACTAATGCAACATGGTTACCATTCCTGAGCCCTTGGATGCAAATCATGCAATATACATATAATTTATTTTCTATCATTTGATGTTTCAAATTGGTAAAATTCAAATTTGGATTATCGGGTACAAACTAAAACTATGTTTTATTTTTCTTAAGTAATTATTTTAAAACTATTAGATGTTATTTGAATTAAAAACTAAAAGAAAAAAAGGATTGGATGTTGAATGATAGATTGATAGGTATAACGTAGTTGGAAAGATGAGGTGATAGATGAAGGAAGGTGGTGATGTGATGCTAAGGTGATATAGAATGATGAATGATGCGTGATGAGGATATGATTCCACCTTATCAACAGGTCAACCCATATGGGTCAAACAGCTCTTGGCTCAATAACCTTGACAGTAGCAAAAATTTAGGGGTGAATTAGTAGGGGGTTGAATGCTAGGGGATTCACAATCAAGAGGGGAATCAAAAGGCCGAATTTAAGGCAGAAGATTAGTCCCTCTCAAATAGGGCCAACTATATTATTATTTCAATAAAAATCAACCTTTATCATATAGTATCTATCATTTTGTTCCATTACCGACAAAGATGGCTCCAAGTAACCATAGTAACCCAGATGGTAGCGGTGATAAACTAATATCACAGCTTAATTTAAGTCCCTAAAGCTGAGGTTGCTGCCCTGAAGTTTCAACGAGAAAATCTAGTCATGGCTCAGGGAAAAATCTAATGAAGGTGAAACTTCTTGGCGGGGAAACCAACACCGTCCTTTTACAAAGATCACCATACCCGCCTTCAGCGGTGGTTATCCAAGGGGTTGGATCAGTAAAGCCAAAAAGTACTCCAAATGCTACACGGTTTTCAATGAAGAAAAGGTTGATGTAGCAGCAATGAACCTTTGTTTGGATTTATCATGCTTAGCAAAACTGTGAGTATATGTTTCCCCTTTTTCATCTTTACATTTTAGGGTGATTCGTGTATAAATATTCAAAGACATAAACATAAATATATACATAAACTTATTCGTGAGTATATCTTTCCCCTTTTCCATCTTATACTTTTGGGGTGATTAATGTACACATATTTATAAACTTATACTCATCCATACACATTCTATATACTGCGAGTATTACTTATCCCCTTTTTTCATTTTTACATTTTGGGGCGATTCATGTATACATATCCATAAACATAAACATATACATATACTTATTCATAAACGTTTTAAATACAATTCATATACGTGTTATGCTTGAATTCTTGTGCATTATGCTTAAACATAGACGTGGTATTGTAACACCCCAAAACCATCCGTTCACCTAACTACGCCATTAGGCGTGATTAGCAAAATATTAACATGAGACTTAGAGGATAAGAATATGGGTTATATTCTAATATGGACATAACCTAGTTAATAATACTATGTTTATAAATGAATAAAAGGTGTTTGAAACTAGCTTATGAGTTAGTTTTTATACGGAAATGACAGTGGGAAAACTTGAGGGACTATAGTTGTCATTAGCCAAACAAATGTGTTAATTAATAATATTAGTGTGAAAACACACACATAAGTGTGTGTGTGTGTGTGTCGAATACACAGAGAACAAAACAAAGGGATTCTTCCCCCAAACCCTAATTCCATAAGCATGTTCAAATCAAGGGCATTTGTGGAGGATTTAAATGCATGAAGCCAAATATGGGTCATCTAAGGTCCTACATATACCAAGGTACCTTTAATTTGGTGTAATTTGATGTTATAATTCGTTTATGATCATGGTGAAATTCTAGGGTTTTGGTAAAAACGTGAATTTCTTGGTTTCTATGAGTTTCTATATGTTTGTAGACATCAAAGAAACCATAAAACATGATAAAAAGTTATGTATTGTATGATTCATGTGGATTAGGATGATACTTGTAGGTGTAGGTAGTGGGTTTTAATCCAAATGTTGAACTACACATGTATATGAAGAATCCTTGTACTAGTATGTGTTAACTTGTCATATAGATGTGCAAATTGATAAGTTGAACTTGTAATGATGAATAAACAAACAAATGGTGAAGTTTGAGAAGTCCATAAGGCTTAGAATTCACTTGCAAAAAGGGTGCACATGAAGTGTTTGATAAAATGCTTACATGAACTTGAATTGGGTCAAATAGTGTAAAATTCGTCACTCTTGACAGCCTTAGGTGATCATCTTGTAAAGGCCATATCTCATTCGTTATTAGGAGTCAGAAGACGAGCCTTATATCGTTGAAAAGCTTGTTGCACATATTACATTTCATATTTAGTCATGACAAGCTAATTCTGAGTTTTAGTGGGTCAAAACAGTATGTAAAGTTGACATTTCTGTTTTGACAGCAAAGCTGTTTGGTTAAAAATATGTTTCTGACCTGATCTTAAAATATTCATATAAAATCATAGAAAAATCGTTATGAGGTGTTCTTTATACGCCTAGAAAGTTCTTTGAACGAAGCACGATCCATCTTTGAACATGTTCAACTAATTCGGACTTTAAATGGGTCAAAATGGTCAATTACAGCAGCTGAAAAAGGAATCGCTGCACATAATATGTTTCTGACTTGATCTTAAAATATTCATATAAAATCATAGAAAACTTGTTAGGAGGTGTTCTTTATATGCCTGGAAAGTTCATTGAATGAAGAACATTTCTTATTTGAAAGTCTAAATCAAATTATGGGGTTTAGAAGGGGTAAAAGTGACCCGAACAGCTGCTGCGCAAAAAGTGCAGCAGTGAAAATAAGGTGTTTTATGAACTTAACACTAAATGTTGTTATGTATAGGGAATGAAATCTTAGTACTTGTGTGCATCATTACCTAAGCTAGTTTACGTGAATATGTTTATGGACAATTTGACTTTTAGGAGTCAAACTGACCCAAACTCAAACTTAGATGAAATGGTGTGAATAACTCATGAGATATGTTAGTTATTGGACGTGATGACTAACTTGATTAATCTTATGAGGATAGTGAAGGTTGATCTTGTCAAGCTAGGTGCAAGCTTGGAAAGAATGAATCAACAAGCAAACGGGTCAAGCGAATACAAGCCTTAAGTGCAAGGAAATGAAGGTGAAATACAAGGTAAGTTTACTTACATTATTAGACTATGAGCATGGGTTAAGTGTTGTATACTTTGGTCTTTAAACTTTGATGTGAGACAAAGGTATGTGTAACAACCCGGACGTGGGGCTCAAAATTTTTCGCATCTAAAAGTATTATACCAAATAAACCAATAGTAAAATAATTATGTAGAGTCAAATACGAAGCCGAACCGATGAGTTACTTAATTATTTTGACGAGGAGAATAATATCATACCCGTTACGTGACCGGACTGACATCCGTTAACGAACCCATCGTGACTAATAGACTAGTCATCTTAGAGGGACACATGGCACACATGCCATGTGCCCCATGACATTTTATTCTTAAGACACACATTCACCATTTTTGTTTATATAAATCCCTCTCTCACATATAACACACACTAATATACATCAGATAGAGAAAGGAAGAGAGACTGGAAAGAGAAATAGGTCGGAGCTCTTGGAGGACAGGTGGCGGAGCGCCGCCGCACCCGGTGGCGCGTCCCAGTAACCCGGCGCGTGGACCACCTAATAGATAACAATCCCACTCCTGCTCCTGTTGCATTCACAGCCCATAACTCTCATGCCCGTAACCCCGGCTCTTCTTCAAACCGATTCAGAACTGGATCAGGTTCTTATGCACGTGGGCAGTCTCAACAAACCTCCTCCAAAGGCCCACGTCGTCCACCACACTGTCAGTTGTGTCGCACTAATGGGCACTATGCTAATAAATGTCCAAAACTTAAATCCTTTGTGACATCCGCTTCCAGTGATGACGACCTTGCTCGCGCGTTTCATGCTAAATGTCATGTTTCTGAAGGCGGCCCCGATTGGACTGCAGATTCTGGAGCCGATCTCCACATGACTGATGACACGGGTAATCTTCATTTTTTCTCTCCATACACCGGTACGAATTCGGTTGTGTTTGGAAATGGTCATTCGTTGCCCATCACACATAAAGGCAATGTATCTATAAACAAACATGTCTCATTAAAAGATGTCTTAGTCGTTCCCAATTTAACTAAGAATCTTCTTTCGGTTAGCAAGTTGACAAACGATTATCCCGTTGATGTTCTATTCTCAAATTCTTTTTTTGTTATTCAGGACCGGAAAACAAGCCAACCTCTCGCTCAAGGTCGGTGTGAGAACGGTCTCTATGTGCTTCGGGACAAGTCGTTTGCTTTTGCTGCTTCCATTTCTTCCAATAAAGCCTCATTTGAACTTTGGCATTATCGTTTAGGCCATGTTGCCTTCGATACTATTTCTATTTTAAAAAACTTTGGTTGTTTGTCATTTACTTCTCTTTTGCCTAAACCTAATATTTGTCCCTCATGTCAACTTGCAAAGGCTCATAAAATGCCTTTTGATTTGAATGAAAAACGAGCGTCAAATCCTTTGGATCTTGTTCATTGTGATTTATGGGGTCCTTCACCTATTATGAGTGTTGATGGTTATAAATATTATGTTGTGTTTGTTGATGATCATTCGCGGTTTTCATGGCTTTATCCGCTTAAAACAAAAAATGGTTTTTATTCCATTTTGTCAACTTTCTTGCGCTTTGTGCAAACACAATTTTCAAGAAAAGTTAAGGTTTTTCAAAGCGACGGTGGGACTGAATTCGTAAATCACCATGTTCGAAAAATCTTTGATGACAACGGCACTTTTCATCGACTATCTTGTCCCTACACATCTCCTCAAAACGGTAGAGCCGAAAGGAAACACCGTCATATAGTAGAAACGGGACTAGCCATGCTATTTCATGCTCGCATCCCGGCCACTTATTGGGTTGAAGCATTTAGCACCGCCACATATATCATAAATCGTTTGCCGTCTAGTGTGTTGAACAATAAATCACCTTTTGAAATTTTATTTTCTACACCACCCATATACACCAACTTTCGAGTTTTCGGGTGTCGCGTTTACCCATATCTTCGTGACTATGCTCCACATAAATTGGCTCCGCGAAGCATTCCTTGCATCTTCATGGGGTATGCAACCCAATACAAAGGGTACAAATGTTTAGACCCTCAATCCTCTCGCATGTACGTCACTCGTCATGCTCGTTTTGATGAAACATTGTTTCCATATAAACACAAGTCATCCACTTTTGACTTAACCACTTTAGTGCTCTCTACTTTTCAAGAGGAATGTACTGGTAATATTATTTCCTCCAAAATTCAATCAAACCACCCTAGCCCTACCCCACCTGTTACAACTCAAACCCCAACCACATCTCCTTGTGTTCTGTGCAAACATGATTCACCCATGCATGGTGCTCATCATGCAGACTCAATTACCACACCTACTCCACTTACCTCAAACACCTCTCAATCCATATCCGACTCATATTCCGCCCCAACTCAAACCGCACCACATCTCAACCCACCCCTTTGGATGTTTCTAACCCTCCTCCTGCATCATCCTCAGCCCATCCTATGGTTACACGATCCAAGGTTGGTGTTTTCAAACCCAATCCAAAGCATCGTGCCTCTCTTGCTCTGATACCATGTAATGATAAAAGTCTCTGTACCTTATTGGCAGAGATATGTTTCATTTATATAGACATTGATTTACAATACAAAAAGATAAATAATAAAATACATTTAATGCGCATGGTTTCAAAGGTTAAGCTCGTTTCTTGTTAGTTATGGTTTTACTTGTAGCCGGGCAGACACATCTTTGTTCATCTTCAAACAAGGAGATTGTCTTATGTATCTCCTTGTGTATGTAGATGACCTTATTCTCACTGGTAACAAACCCGTTATGCTTTCCAACTTTATAAATCGGTTACACAATGAATTCGCCATCAAGGATTTGGGGCCGCTGAATTATTTTTTGGGCTTGGAGGTTGTTCACACTAATGATGGGTTGTTTCTCAGTCAAGCGAAATATGCGCATGACATTCTTCAACGTGCCGGGCTACTTGATGCCAAGCCTGTTCCTACACCTCTTGCAACAACAGATTCTTTCACCTCGACCGGTACACCTTACTCCGATCCCACCTTTTACCGCTCGATTGTTGGTGCTTTACAATACTTAACCATTACCCGACCCGATCTTGCATATGCGGTTAACCAAGCATGTCAGTTTTTACATGCTCCAACCGAGCATCACTTTCAACTTGTTAAACGTATACTTCGGTATGTTAAAGGGACGATCTCGCATGGTCTTGTATTTCAGCGACCGAAACATACTACTATTTTGGGTTACTCTGACGCTGATTGGGCTCGCTGCATTGAAACACGGCGATCAACTTATAGTTATTCAATATTCCTAGGCGGAAATCTTGTCTCGTGGAGTGCAAAGAAACAACCAACTGTATCCAGATCAAGTTGCGAGTCAGAATATCGAGCTATGGCTAATACCGCTGCTGAAATCATTTGGATAACTCATTTGTTACGGGAACTTCATGCGCTTCCACCGGATAGACCAACACTATTGTGTGATAACCGTAGTGCCTTATTCATGAGCCAAAATCCGGTTTCTCATAAACGGGCTAAACACATTGACTTAGATTATCACTTTGTTCGTGAGCTCGTTATGTCCGGCAAGCTCCATACTCGGTTTGTTCCTACCAAGCTTCAACTAGCCGATATTTTCACCAAAAGTTTACCAAAACCGCAATTTGAACACTTTCGGGAGCTACTTCGTGTTTGTGCACCGCAGTTTCGCTTGAGGGGGGATAATAGATAACAATCCCACTGATATTGCTATCAATCTCGCCAATTTATTCTCAGTCAACATAATTCTCTCTTAGTCAAATAATTGTATTAAATGTATTTTATTATTTATCTTTTTGTATTGTAAATCAATGTCTATATAAATGAAACATATCTCTGCCAATAAGGTACAGAGACTTTTATCATTACACCACCCCTACCCCATCAGAGAAGGTTGGAGAACTCTATGGTTGCAACGGTTTGGTCAGAAACGATGGCTGATGGTTAATATGGTGACAACCGGTATGATTAAAGGGGGTGTTAGGATTGAACCAAGATGAGTCGTGATGGTGTTGGAGGTGATTAACAGAAGGTGATGGTTGATATTAGATGATAAAGGTTGATGGCAGTAGTTGTTAATAGAATAATTGTAATTTAAGTAAATAGATTTGTATTTATTGATAATTGTATTCTCCCAAAAATAGGAGAGGTGGTTACTCCCTATATATGTACAATGTATAATGACTAATGAATCATGGAGAATAATTATTCAACATGGTATCAATCCTTTCTTTCTGATCCTGTGCCCTACCATTCTTTCTGTCACGGCTTCCTGCCGCCGCTGACTTTTCTTAACCACCTCTCACTATCTTTCATTCCCTGTTACCTCCCAATCCATCCCTCTGTTCTACTATGGACCAAAAAATTCATCCCGCCCTCACCGTGTCAAACATAAAATCTCACATCCCTCTTGTTCTCGAAAAAGACTCTCCTCACTACAACACATGGTCCACCCTCTTCACGGTACATTGTCAAGCATTCGAAGTCCAAGATCATCTCTCCCCTCGCCTTCCTCCGACCCCTGCGTCCTCTGATACAGCCACTGTTGCCGCTGCAGCGGCTGCTGAGATTCTTTGGCGTCGTCTTGACGCCCTCGTGTTGCAATGGATCTATGCAACAATATCTCAGCCGCTTCTCCATGCTATTCTCAAACCCGGACAATCCGCACATGATGCTTGGCAAGCCATTCACGAAGAATTTAACGATAACCAAACCACTCGGGCCATTTTCCTTGGTCAAGAGTTTGCTACCCTCTCTTTGGACAACTTTGCATCCATGGCAGAGTACTGTCAACGCGCCAAAGATCTTGCTACTCAACTCGACAGTCTTCGCTCACCGGTGGACAATCGCCTTCTTGTCACAAAAATCCTAACCGGACTTCCCGAGCAATACGATAGCATTTCCACTGTGCTACAAAACCGTGACCCGCTCCCTGATTTCAACGAGGTCCGATCTCGTCTCAACATGGAAGAACAGAAGAAGAAGCGTCAAACTACCCGGGCCGCTCAACAGTCTGCCACGGCTCTTGCCGCAACGAATTCGTCCACTGCCTCGCAACCTTTCTTCACTCTTGATCGTGGTCGCGGAAGAAACCGGGGTCGTGGTCGTGGTAGAGGCCGCTCAGCAGGTTATCGTGGTCGTGGATCTGTTTCAAGCACACAGCAACAGCAACAACACCCCTACATAGTGTTTCCCACGAGTTGGACTCAAGCCCAGTGGGCCGGTTTACTACAACAGCCCACGCAGAATCAGCAACAATCATCAAGCAACCCTCCTTGTCCCTATCCATCTAAGTAGTCCACTAGTCAGGGAATTCTTGGACCCCGGCCCGATCAGGCGTATCACACTGGCTATACCCCGACTGATATTGAGCAGGCTCTTTACACCATGTCTCTAAACCCACCGGATCACGGCGTTATGGACACCGGGGCTTCTTCTCACTCTGCAAATGAGCAAGGTATATATTCCCCGTCTAATTTTAATAAATGCACTAATATGAATATTGTTGTTGGTAATGGCATGAGTATCCCGGTTGTGGCGACAGGCAATCAAACTTTACCCCCTCCCTTTCCACCATTAAAATTAAACAATGTCCTATTTGCACCTAAAATTATTAAAAACCTTATTTCTGTCCGTCGTCTGACCACCGATAACTTACTGTCCATTGAATTTGACCCATTTGGTTTTCTTGTGAAGGACCTCAAAACTTGAGCACCTATCCTCCGATGCAATAGCTCTGGGGATCTCTACCCGCTCACACAGCCTATCCCTCTCCAACAAAACCATCACACTACTTTTGCCGCTGTTACTCAAGATCGCTGGCATCAACGCTTGGGTCACCCCGACAACACTTTATTGCATTCATTAAAATGTCTTCTTTTATTGATTATGGGAAATTTCATAAAACTCATTGTGAACCTTGCATTTTTGGTAAAAGTGTACGCTTACCATTTTATGACTCTCAAAATTCTACACATTTATCTTTTGATATTGTTCACAGTGACCTTTGGACATCTCCAATACTTAGTACCGGGGGTCACCGTTATTACATCCTCTTTTTGGATGACTTTACAGATTTCTTGTGGACATTCCCCTTAGCTAACAAATCACAGGTGTTTAATGTGTTTTCCCAACTTTATACTCTTATCCGCACTCAATTTGAACGACATATTAAACAGTTTCAGTGCGATAATGGGAAAGAATATGCAAATCAACAATTTTTTAACTTTTGCAATCAAAACGGCATGCATTTTCGTTTCTCTTGTCCCTACACATCCTCTCAAAACGGGAAAGCGGAACGCAAAATTCGCACCGTCAACAACATGATTCGCACCTTGTTAGCTCAAGCCTCCCTACCCCCCAATCTATGGCACCATGCTCTAGAAAACGCAACATACCTCCTAAACATTCTCCCTACCAAAACCCATAACTTCCGCTCACCCACATCACTACTTTACAAATGCATCCCCGAATACGAACACCTTCGTGTTTTTGGTTGCCTTTGCTACCCCATATCACCCCCACCACCATAAACAAACTCAATTTTCGCTCTCAACCATGCGTGTTTCTAGGGTACCCACCCAACCACCGAGGCTACAAATGTCTCGACTTGTCCACTCATCAAATAATAATCTCCCGTCATGTTCACTTTGAAGAGTCGATTTTCCCATATACCATCCAATCTCCCACTAAACCCCCATCCTATGAATTTTTAAACCCAACCATTCACCCTTCCATTTGGAATCACCTTACCTCCCAAACAAACCAATCTGTCAACCCCATCAACCCTCCCACACCACAAACCGTAGCCCACTGTCCAGCTTCTAGCCCACCAGTACAAACTCAAAACCCCACCCCTACAAGCCCAACTGTCCACAACCAACCATCCACCTCGCACCATTCTCCTGGCCCAAATACTTCCCATCAACCAAGCCCATCTACCACACTACCTCACCCTACCGTATCCTTACCCCACCAAACAGGCCCATCTACCCAGCCTACTGGGCCGTCCACCTCCGGTCCACAATCAAGCCCGCCACCTGTAAACACCCATACCGATGCCCCACCTCTATCTCAGCCCAATATCCACCCACCCCCTCCCTCGTCACAGCCCGCCCGTACAATCCACACACGCTCTATGAGCGGCATATCCAAACCCAAACAACATTTCAACCTACATACCACATCCATCGTCCCTATACCTAAAAGCCCACAGGTTGCCTTAGCCACTCCTGAGTGGTACCATGCCATGTCCAACGAATTTAGTGCCCTTATTAAAAATAAGACCTAGGAGTTAGTACCTCGGCTCCCGGACATGAATATTATTCGGTGTATGTGGTTGTTTAAACATAAATTTAGATCTGATGGCAGTTTAGAACGATACAAGGCTAGGCTTGTTTGTGATGGCAGGAAACAACAAACAGGTATTGATTGTGGGGAGACGTTTAGCCCGGTTGTAAAACCGGCTACTATCAGATTGGTTTTATCTCTTGCTTTAGCCAAATCTTGGCAGATTCATCAACTTGACGTCACTAATGCTTTTCTACATGGAAATCTGGAAGAAACAGTTTATATGTATCAACCAATGGGGTTTCGGGACAAACACTTTCCAGATCATGTCTGCCGTTTAAAGAAATCTTTGTATGGCCTCAAGCAAGCACCACGGGCCTGGTACCAACGTTTCACTGACTTTGTTTCTTTGCAGGGTTTCCATCAAAGCAAGTCTGACAACTCTCTATTCATCTATCACAACGGACCAGACATTGCCTATTTGCTTATCTATGTAGACGACATCATACTTACTACTTCATCCGATGCTCTACGCAAACGATTAATGTCTACATTATCTGGTGAATTTGCAATGAAGGACCTTGGCTCCCTGTCTTATTTCTTAGGCATCCAGGTTACGCGGACTGGTAATCAAATGTTTCTATCTCAGCAGGCTTATGTCAAAGATATCATACACCGCGCCGGAATGGATTCTTGTAAACCAGTTGCTACCCCCGTTGACACCCAGGCTAAACTGTCTGCAGATTCAGGCCCTCTTCACGATGACCCCACTATGTACCGCATTCTAGCCGGGGCTTTACAATACCTTACTTTCACCAGGCCAGATATCTCATATGCAGTTCAGCAAATCTGCATGCACATGCATTCTCCTCGCGTTTCTCATTGGAATGCATTGAAGCGTATTGTTAGATATATTCAAGGGACCTCTAACTATGGCCTTCATCTTGGTCCGTTCACCGATTTTTCTCTTCGTGCATACACCGATGCCGACTGGGCCGGTTGCCCAGACACCCGGCGCTCCACTTCAGGGTATTGCGTTTATTTTGGAGAAAACCTGATCTCTTGGTCATCAAAACGTCAATCTACCATCTCACGCTCTAGTGCTGAAGCCGAGTATCGCGGGGTAGCTAATGTTGTCGCCGAAATATGTTGGCTTCGAAATCTCTTTCTAGAGCTACACCACCCGCTCTCACGCGCTACGTTAGTATACTGTGACAACGTCAGTGCCATCTATCTTTCTGGTAACCCGGTGCAACATCAACGCACCAAACACATTGAGCTCGATATCCACTTTGTTCGCGAGCACGTCCAGCGCGGTAATGTCAAGATCCTCCATGTCTCCTCTCGACATCAAATCGCCGACATCTTCACCAAAGGACTTCCACGTATCTTGTTCGATGATTTCAGGTCCAGTCTCAGCATCAGACCTCCCTACGCTTCGACTGCGGGGGAGTAATAGAATAATTGTAATTTAAGTAAATAGATTTGTATTTATTGATAATTGTATTCTCCCAAAAATAGGAGAGGTGTTACTCCCTATATATGTACAATGTATAATGACTAATGAATCAAGGAGAATAATTATTCAACAGTTGTAATGTTTAGGTGTGGTGGCTTGAGTGATAGTGTTTGAGGATTGTATTGAAGGTGGAGTTTCCAAAACATCCGACAAATACAAGCGATGAGGACGGTTCCTGGAATACAATCGGGTCTACACGTTATACCAATCGGTTCACGAGAGAAAGGTATAAGCATGTACTTGAACCCTTAAATTGTATATTCTGATTACTAATAACTCGCAAGAAACACGTGTGGGACTTTAAAGGACTTAATTGTATAATTAGATGTTTGATTATAATATTAGGACACTTAATTGTATAAAGAGTAGCATAGAGTTTTGTTTGTCGAGACGTTGGAATATATAAAAGATATCAGTGACACTTGGGATATGTGGACACTTAGGAACACCATACTATAGACACAAGGAGACTTGGATTTACAAGGATATATATATTTGTGTGTAACCCAACAAGGTGAGTAGTTATAGGTTACCATAACTTGACTTATATATATAACAAGTTAACGCAAACCCACGCGTTGCAGCGAGATATTGATAATAAATATTGTTAGAATTAATATATGAGATGCGAAAATTATTAGTTTTATAAAATGTATTTTTTCTTTTGAAGCAACGATGAACACGTTAACTCGTGCATTGCAAAACGTTTAGTGTATTAAAAATAAATATTAGATGTTAATTTGGATTTAGTTATTTTTTTCAAATTTTGTGGGAATGTTGAATAGTTAGATGTATGGTCTATCATGATTCATAAAATAAGTTCAATTTTGAAAAGTAAATTATATATCAAAAGAATTTCTATACCATGGGAAGGTTATGTGCCTGATCATTAGGGATGATAAAAAAAAACCCGAGCTTAATGGGTATACTCAAAATCCGAAGTATTTGGGACGGACATACCCTATACCTGACGGATTTGGGATTAGAAAAAAATTATTTCGCGGCAATGGGACAGATATGGTATTAGGCAATACCCGATCCGATTACCCGAAACTGAATACCTTTTTACCCGAAACATATACCCACAACTTTATAAGTTACATATATATTTTTTCTTAACTATGTTTTAGAAGTGTTTCATTTTAATAGATTCATTATTTGAAAAATAGACTTTTCTTTTGAAAGTTATATTTTAATGACATTATTAATTATATTTATATGTTACAAAATACAAAAATAGTTTTTGAGATACATATTATTATATATTTACATTTTTTATTATTTTGATGATGATAGGTATATTATTTAGGATTGGGATTAAATACATAGTGAAAAAAAAATAGGAAGTCGTAGGAAGGGTATCAAACGGACTCCGATTGAACTCATTCAAGCGGCTTTGAATTCGCCTTATCAAACCCTACGACTTTAATTTTTAGGTCTTCGTTTTTTGGGGTTTTAGCTTATAGTTTTTAGAATATGCGTTATATCATTGTGTCTTTTATGTACCATTGTGTCTTTTTCTTATTTTCATCATTATGTCATTTTTCCAATTCATTGTGTCTTTTTTCTTCAGCATTGTGTTATATTTTTTGGCACTGTGTTATATTTTGTGGCTCATTGTGTCATATTTCATGATCTATTGTGCTTTTTGTATCCTTCTCACATTTTCCATTTTTTGTAGCCTTTATAGAATAACTCAACCCATATTATTTATTACAGTTTAATATATTTTAGATTTTAAAACATAATAAAACAAAGTAAACTATATATACCCATACCGTAGGTATGCTCTTATAATACCTGACATGAAACGGGTATGGGATAAGATTTTATAACTGGATATGGGTATGGTATTAGCCAAACCCGATCCATACCCGACCCGTTACCATCCATATTAATCATGTAAAATAATTAGTTTACCTAAATCCAATGTTTAATTAACCTAAATCCAAATAACCTGATAACATCATAGATGATTTTGTAATTACACCAACTACACCAACTATTAGAACACAACAACATGTTAGATATGAAAGAAAAATAACAAAATAAGGTATTTATTAAATGCAAAATAAATCTTCCCAGAGCCATAAACCACCACCGCCATCTGCCACAACCGCTAATCTAGTATTTTTCCGACGAACCTTCATATTGACGGAAGATATAGACTGATAGGAAGATGAAATCCTTTCATCTTGTCATCGGCCGTCCAAACACAGCCACCCACCGTCTCTCACACGCCCAATCAAACAAACACGCACACAAATATGTGGAAGTTTAACGGTTCCGTCACCAGAAATCAACGCACACATCCTAGTTTTCCACCGTCTCCGTCTTATCGATCACCGGCAAGAACACTAACACCGTCATCTCGTAAAGCCGAGCGTGGTAACCACAAAAGAATACATTTGTTGATTTTCTAGATATCTAATTTTGCCAAAACTGTTTCCTTAACTCTTTCATCAAGACATCATCAACTCAGAAAACATGAAAGAATTTTCTTTTTAATATTGCCAGAAAACAATATAAAACAGAGCAAAAATTTTGATGTTTGCAAAAGCAAAAGTAACCATTCTTAGTGATGAAATTTAAACATACTTATAGATTAACATAAATCCATATATGTACTTTTTAGAATTTTCAAATAAAAATCCACAAACAAATTGTAAACATGAAAACGCATGTGTTGCTGATACCATACAAATAGAGAAAAGAAAAATAAAAAACACCCGGATAATAAAATGAGAAGGGGAGACAGAATCGATGAGTTTAGAAATAAAAAAATGTTTGAAACATTGACAATGGTATGGTGTCGGGCGGTGGTGAAAAACTGGGGTAATGAAGCGGTTATATTGAACCAAAGGAAACCGTTAATTGCATTAACACCGTTAAGGAAAGCGTTAAGTTGCTAATTGTTATTATATATAATATAATAATATTGGTGTATGGAATGAATAAACATATTTATTGGGCAATAATAATATTACCATTCATATTTGTACTACAAACATATAGATAACCATGTTATGGTTAAAGATATTATTGATCCTGACATGGATAGTAAGTAGGATACATTATAAAGAACTATTAATTTAGTGCGATACTAGACAAATTGGTTCAATGACTCCATACGCAACATGGACAGACAAATAACATAGACAAAAATGTGACTTTTAAGACATCGAAGGATTGGTCGTGACAATTAGGACTTTAGATAACCTGGTAAGCTGATAAACATGAATATGACGAGATAGTAAGCTGAACATGTATAAGAGAGCTACAATACGACAAATAGAATAAATTGAACGATAATAAGTCCCAAGCTTACCCACACGTGTAACCGCGATATTGGTTACACGCACTGATGTTTATAAACTTGAGTAGGATCTTGCCCGTGATTGATAGAAGGGATCTCGAACTGGAATACCATGTGACATTGTGACGAGATGTGATACGTTGTCAAGGTGAGTCCCGTGTACCTTCCCCACTTTTCGTGTTTTACTGTTTCGGGGTGAATGCATGCTTCCTTTTGATAAACTGTTTGATGTGACAAGATAGTAGCTGCCGATAACCATACCGACACTCATTAACCCAGGGGATTGGGCTACTTAATATGTGGGTAGCGCTACTTGGGGAAACCCCCACACACAGTGGATCCGGAAGCCCGGAAAACCCTCCACTGAGGCCTGTGGGCCGTTGTGACATGTATTTTGCCAGGAGAATCTATAATGGCAGTAGATAGATTCTGTGTTAGGTTTGAGGTGTTGCTTATACATCACGTGTGTTAAACTGTATAAACTTGTTTGAGAAACGATAAAATGTTTTTGGATCCACTTAACTATTACACGGACTCACCAGCATAATTGCTGACCCAACTCTTTTTAAGCATGTGTTCAGGTACTGCGTTCGGATGATTATAGCATACGGATTATGTTCATATGATGCGGATTAGAGGTGATGATCGCTAGATGACTTCGATAGAAGATTCGGACTATAAGTGTTGCGGATTAGAGCATTAGAGATAAGCGTTGGTAGAAGTATGGAACGACTAGTGGAATACACTCCTCAACTGCTTCGACGACCGTCGCGTTTCGTCCCTGCAATAGATATTAGTTCATTTATATTATATATTTGTATTATTTTGTAACTAGAGGTTGTATAAATATTTATTAATATTAGTCATCGTTGCTTCCGTTGTGCAAGTCTGTTACCAAACTGTCGTAACGTCTAGCCCCCTCCTGGTCGGGTTGTTACAGTATGGCCCCAAGGGGTGAAACCTATTAAACGGGTAGATCATACGAATTCTTGTTAAAACAGGATTGATGGTAATAAAGGAATCAAAGTGTGTTGATCAATTGATAGAAATAATCAATTTGGTCAATAAATAAAACTAAGTGGTAAGCAAGAGTCTAAACTTAAGATTTTTGATAAAAATACTCGAATAAGGAAAATTATGCAAACTGTAAATGGGTCAAGTGTGATTGCCATTTCCCCATAGCTAAAGGTTGGAATGTCAAAGTGTTATAAACCATGAGCCTTAATGGGTCAAATGGTGATCTTTCTTATCAATCGAACCCGGCATTCAAAGCCGGTATTCTAAGCTTTAGTAAACTCGTGACTAACGGGTCCAATGGTAAATATATCACCATTGAGTCTCGAGAGACTAATGTGGTCAATCTAGAAAGTATGTAGGAGAATACTTGGAAATTAGGCACTCGATGCCTAAGTAATCGCAATGAATGCAAGGTATGGGTCAACGCCACCCGGTAAGTTTGTAGGTAGATAAAAGCCATCAGGCAAAGTGAATTCAATTCAAAAACAACCCGTATGAGGTGTGAAGGCCAATTCGGTAAGTATTATTCTAGCTAATCTTAATGCGCGCCTTGGCGCCAAGTATGGCTAAAGCCATAGTTAAATTATGGGTTTGTAATAAAACTAAGTCCGTGAGGGCTTAGAAGCATTCAAATAAGTTATTAAGTCGAAAACAATTGATTTGAATCAAGTAGTGTCGTCATGAATGGCTAAATTGAAAGATTTACTAAAGGTTAAAACTAAAAACCAGGTCATAATGACACAATCCGGATAATGTTTTTAGTTAAACAAGCGTTTAACGAGTTGGCAATATGACCCTTATGCTTTTGTGTGGTCAAATAGCATTTTGTATAACCCATGACCTTAACGGGTCGATTTGGGTGAAATCGACATAAACATTTAAATCTGAGAACCGGGTCATAATGAGACAAACAGGACTATGTTTTCAGTTAAATAAGTGTCCAATGGATGACAATATAATTCTTATGTTTTTAGAATTGTCAAAAAGGGTTTTGGCCCAGTGAATGACCGTTCACCTGGAGTGAATGGCCGTTCAGGCCTTCTGAGTAGATTTGGAGGAAAAACGACACAAGCCTTTGAACACCCGAAAGGGAGACTTGATGGTCGTGACCCACGGCGGGACATCTTCTAAACCTGTTTCTTTGTTCGTTTGACCATATTGGTTCCGTTTGACACATATTAGCATATTAACTGATCTAAATGCATTATTAACAATCTCACTGACCATTCTTTGTGTAATGGTGCGAGGTATACATTCGTTGGATATTCCGGAGCAAGGATCAAGTCACGAGAGAACCGAGCACACCCGAACACTTAAAAAGCTTCCGCAATAGACCATCATGTTTAAAACACAAACTGTAATACAAGTTTTAGTAGATAAAAATATAAAAACAAAAATTCGTAGGATTCATTGAGTAATGTTTCTTTGTAGTTACCAAAGTTTTAATTGGGAGTGATTTTAGTTAAGGCCTAAACTCGGAAGTTTAAATGACAAATCTTAGGTTTATGGGTTAGGGTCTTACAGGTATACTTGCAATCATTACAAAATCATTAACCTGGTACAAGCCCACTTTAACAAGGAATAGTTCTGTTTGGGTTGACAACCCGCCTAGTGGAAAGTACCTTGGTGTTTGGGAAGTCCTAGGTCATTGTTAATTCTTTAGTCTTTGTCAACATGAAGGTTTAATTTTGACCTGCATTGTGTGCTTACGTGTTTTCCATATTGCCTTGGATCAATCATGACATATGAATTGTAAATCATATTCTTTAAACATATTGTATACGTACGCAAACCAAGTGTACTCACCAATACAATCCGTTGTATTGACAGAATTTATTTTCATACATGTTTCAGGTTGTTTTTGAGACGTATTCCTCAAGCTTTTGGATTTATACTTAGACTTCGGATTCACTGTATTTCAGATTAGACTTATTAGCTTGTAGCTTGGAATCATGGTATCATTGTATTTCATATTCATGTAATAAACTATTCAATTCAATGTATTAATCTTACACTTTAGTGCTAATGATCTCCAGGCCAGCTGGTTTGAGGTGGGAAGGTTTACCTCCTTGGAGGGTTCATGCCTGGGTTGGTCTCAGGTTCGAATCTCACACTTTACCGAAAAAATAACCGCTTGGGTTTGAAAGGAAAAACCTGTGTGGTGCAATGAGATTCGATCATAGCCAGTGGTCGCTTTGCAACACAAGATTTACCGCTGAAACACTACTTTCCAAAAAAAACAAATCTTACACTTTAGTACCATAAGATGTTGAACAATCATTACTTCGTAGCATTCCGATGTTTCCATCATCCGTTAGGGTGTTACACATTTCACTCACTCTCTCTCTCTCTCTCTCTCTCTCTCTCTTTATTGTCTTTCCTTTTTTATTTTTCTTTTTTTTTGACCGGCCAAAAACACACTATATATATATATATATAGGAAAAAGATCAAATAGGAACCAAGAGCCTAGTTAGGAACTTAGGAACCAATCTGAGCCATTCATCTTTGATCTTGATTTAGGGGGTAGTTATGTAATTAGACAATTAAATATTATATTTTAATTTAATTAAAAGTTTTTATATATGGCAGTTAATTATCTTCCTGCGATTAACATGCCTGTTTTTTTTTACTTTCCTTAAATCTCTCAACCTATTATCATATATAATCCCAAATCAAAAAAATCGTTCATCTCATAAACAATCTGACTCATCCCCCTCTCTAAATTGATCCCTCTTTTTTCTTAATTAAAAAAATAAATGATGAAGAAGATTACAATTGACGAAGAAGATTATAATTGGAAACCGGTGTGAAGCCGGAGAACCGCCGACCGGATGCGTGGAGGATGTAGAAGACCAGCAATCGCTACAGAAGTGTGTACATGATTTATTTATAAACATATTTTCATTTGTATTTGGAAAAAAAAAACGTGATCTATCCTTTTGATTTTTTTTTCTTTTGAATCTTAATTTTATTTATATTATTCAAGTTTAAATTGAATCTGTAATATTTTTGCTTTGATTTATTTGTTCTTCATAATTCAAGAATTATCTTCTACGTGCCAATAAAAATAAAATTTGTAGGTCGCATAATATTTATGTTTTGAGGTTTTGTTAATTAGAGTTTGATGTATGGATTGTTGTTGCTTTGTTGTTGATTTTATACATGATTTAGAGAACTGTATATTTATTTTCATATTGTAAAATGTAGTAACTAATGTCAATTGATAATACTTATTTGTTGTATACATAGGTGTATTCAGTTTCATATAGGTTTCAGCCTAGATATACACCAATGTATATTTCGTTCATATACAAAAAGGGAGAAACCTCAACATCATTTTATGGTGTACACTGATGTATTTATGATGTAAACTGATATACACCAATGTATATTTGTGTTAGTGATGATGATGAATGAAAAAACGAATATACGCCAATGTACATCTGTGTTGATGATGTTGAATGAAAGAAAAAAACTGATATACATCAATGTATAACTGATGTACACCATTGTATATATGTGTTGATGATGATGATGAATGAACAAAAAAACTGATATACACCAATGTACACTTCAACTTACAACAGCTATATAGCTAAATAAAAATTTACCATTATATACACTTGTGTATAGGCATTTGGTTTGTTTATCCTTATAGCGGTTATGTCTCTCATTCTCTTTACGTAATATACACCAACGTATAATATACACTAGTGTATAGGCATTTGATAATAATAAAGCGTCTCATTTTTTTTGACGTGATTGTTACGTTTTGTAGAATCCATTTTTTTAAATATTATCCATAAATTAGTAAATGGAGAAGGAGAGAGTTTTTAGGAGATATTTATGGTGTAATCAATTTAAATTATGTGCTATGATAACCTACCTAATTTTGTGGAAGACCAAAAGTCCATAATACCCTTACATTAAAATAAACAATTAATTAATCTTCTAATTATTTACAATCATGCCATTAGAGATCAATGGCTATAAAGTGGTTCCTATTGTTCCTACTTAAGGTGTGGTTCCTATTTGAACCCTATATATATGTATATATATATATATATATATAGGGTGGGGTTCCTGTACAAAGTGCATTTTTCGTACAAAGTGTGAGAAGTCTATATAGGCATTGTGTTTTAAATTTTATGCATGATGTTTTATGTTCCTTTGACATAATATTATATAAAAAAACACAAAAATTAACAATTTAAAAGACTAATTAATGTATTCTCGACATGCAATCTAAAACATCCTACGTAGAAAGTAATCAGTGTGTTTTAAATTTAATGTCTATAATACATTCGATTGTGTTTTAAATTGTAACGTTTGGTGCTTTTCTATATAAATCAATGCAAAAGGAATCAAAAAAATTATAGCCAAACTTTAAAACACAATGACTATATAGACTTCTCACACTTTGTACGAAAAAATGTACTTTGAAGAGAAACCTATACCTATATATATATATATATATATATATATAGGGTATATATATATAGAGAGAGAGAGAGAGCCCAACAAGACGCTGGGAAAAAGATTACAAACACCAAATCAAAAAGAGGAAAAACACGCCTAAACAATGCCAGCTACATCGAAATCAATCCACTTCTCCCACGAGGGGGAGGGTAGTTTTGACTGGTTACAAATCCAAAGGAAAGCGTCCTCCTTGATGAAATCCACCGTCTTCAAAACCGGGATGAAATGGCTGTCGAAAGTCTTCTTATTTCTCGCTTCCCAAATACGCCAAACTGTAGCCAGAGCCACTGTATGAACCATCTTCCTCCATGTCTTGCTTCCGGGTTTCTAGTCAGGGTCTCCATGATGTCTCTAATGTTCTCAAAATGTAGTGGAACGCTAACCTTCAACCAAACAAAAATGTTCCACCAAATGCTCCTAGCGAAGAGGCAAGAGGCGAAAATGTGGCCTGAGTCTTCCGCCTGAATACCGCAGCGATCGCACATCCCGCTTGGAATGTTGATTCCGCGACTGATTAAACCCTCTTTCGAGGCGACCCTGCCAGCAAGCGCTCTCCATAGCAGCAGGTTAGCTTTGGAAGTAGCCCAAGAGTTCCAATAAAAGTTATCCCCACCCTCTCCGTTAACCCCTGCCAGTTCGAGGTCAGTCCTCAAACATTTGACAGAGAAATCGTCTCCAAAGTGATTATCCCAGACCCATTTATCCTTTTTTATCCGTCAGCGATGTTTGCGTCAACCTGTCCATCAACTCCTCAAGGTGCGACCTTTCCACAGCTGAACTTGGAGCCCTGACCCACGACCATTCCCATCTGGGTCCCTCATCAGAACGAACCACGTGAGCAGCAACAGAGGAATTTTTGTCTGTGGCGAGAGCAAACAGACCAGGATACATAATTTTGAGAGGGACATTCGTGAGCCAGACGTCTTTCCAGAATCGAATGTTGTTCCCGTCGCCCAACTTGACCTTCAACCTGTTATCAACAGCCACACCCGACTGCAAGAGCACCTTGTCTACAGAAGCAATATCTTTCCAAGCGCCCGGAACGGAATTCTTAACTGGGATAAGGCTCCAATCAGACCTGTTACAATGAATAGAGGATATAACCTTGGTCCAAAGCTGATTTGGGTCACTTCTAAATCGCCACCACCACTTTGAAATCATGGCTACATTAAAGCTCCGAATACCCCCAATACCGACACCGCCCACCGACTTTGGTTTAGTCAATTTATCCCATTTCACCCACCGAATTTGTGTTTCAGGCCCGTTCTACCCCACACGAAGTCCCTCCTTAGGGCCTCCATTTTTTTAATAACGCCAACCGGGGCCAAATACACGGAGAGGAAGTAGGATGGAAGGCTACCGAGCACCGCTTTAGCTAAAGTAATTCTTCCCGCAAAGGAGAGAGTTTTAGCTTTCCAACTCGACAGCTTCTTGACAAATTTTTGAACCACAGGCTGCCAAAATTTTTCGTGTTTCATGTTCACACCAATTGGTAACCCCAAGTAATTGAGAGGCCAGGAGCTCGTAGAGCACTTCAGCATGTTAGCTAATATTTGGATTTCTGACTCGGCTACACCCATGTAACATTCGTATTTTCTTTCGTATTTTCCATTCTAGTCCTTGTATCTTGTCATTTTACACCCTTGTAATCCCGAGCTTATGATCAATGGAAAAGTATTTTATCAATTGCATCTAATCTTAATGTATTTCATTTATTCTATAAATTCTACGTGACGCAACCTTTATGTAACGTCGCGTGATTTTTAATTTTCTTGTATTTTAAATTCTATATTAAACAAATTTCTAGTTCGCCTTTATTCGCTTCTTGTATGTTACTCCTACCCATTCATGACGAGTCGCCATTATATTTTACCCTATTCAATTTAGGCGTTATAACACGGAACGCATTTAGTTAAGATCTTAATATATATATATATATAACATATATACTTTAATAATAATAATCTAAGACTAAAAAAAAGAAAAAAAAAAACATGACTAAACTTTAACAAAAAACAAACATGCCGTTTGTTTTTATTCTTTTTTATTTTTTTTCTTTTTCTTTTTTAGATATATCCCCACATAATTCACTTCTAACCACCCTAACTAATTCATTAAATACCCAACTCCTTCAACCCAACTATAAATACACCACTCCTACCCATTCTAACACTTGCTCATTCCTAAATCCTCTCTAAACCTCCCAATTCTTCAAAGAAATCCCAAGTGTGGAAGTCCACTTCTAAGTGAGTTTTCTCATAAACTTCAACTTTATTATTTTTTCTTCACTTCTTTTCTTCTTCTAACCCCTTAGGGAAACCTCTAGGACCTTGCTCTTGTTTGCTATGGCAAATGAATACGAGTAGGACACCAAAATGAGGTCTCAAAGGTGGTTCATCTTCTATTGTTTTTATGCACTAGAAGGTTAGTTGAAGTGATACCAACCAAGTTCACCAACAACTTAATGTTAGATGGACTTGTGCTATGGTTAATGGTTGACAAAGGAAAGCCAAGGCTCTTCCAAACTAAGTCACCATACACTAGTTGAACCCTATAGTTATATTATGTAAATACTAAATTATATACTTTCAAAACTCTATTAATCTATTAACTTGGAAGGTTTGTGGATACATCCCTACCTTACCAATACTTGACTCTCTTAACCATCTGAATCACCTTAATAGTGGTTTGTGTTTTGGTTAGCCTTAAAGGCACTACTTAACTCCCATGATCATCCGAATCACCTTTATGGTGGTTTGTGTTTTGGTTCACCTTAAAGGCAATGCATGAATTCCTTGTACTCTTGAATCTTCCTCCGAATCTAAATCCATTTTTTTTCTTTTCTTAACTCTAGTCTAACCGGAGCTAAAATCCTCATTTCTCAAGACTCGTTTTGAGAACTTAACAAACGCACCCTAAGGTGAGTTCATACTTGTCCCCCTTTTTATTCTTTATTCTCTGGGGCTCAACACGTATCACTATCAAAACTTAAACGATTTCATACTCTTAAAAACTATTATGCTCAATCTACATGTTATTATGCTATGCTATGCTAGAATTCAAAGTCTTACATATAAATGTACGATTAGTTAACAACCCACCTTACATGTATAGCGCTATAGGTTGACACGCCGCCCCCTTTATGGGTCATGATAAGATGAAGTGTTTTGTGTTATCGAGTGTTATCGCCGTTTGTATGGTTCTACGTGCATATGCCTATAACATGATGATTCGAGTAGACCTTTCTTATACTATGTACTTAGACTCAAAACTAGTATGCTCACCAATGCTTTATGTGTTGACGGATATTTTATACATGTTGTAGGAAATGTTTAATGCAGGATTTTCAACAAAAAAACTACTTAAGATTGGACTAGAAACTCACGCTAGTTTAAGTTCTAAGTTTTGATGTTGTATTTCCCTTTTTCATGAAACAATTTGTATTCCGTATCTTTTAGACAATGATTATGCTATGAATGAAATTTTATCTTTAAATCATATTGTCACAATTAGTGTCATGAAGTCTTTGAACAATCTACCACAAGTCTCGCCCCGATGTATTCCGCCATCGGTTGGGGTGTGACGGATTGGTATCAGAGCCATGACTATAGGGAATTAGGAAAAATTGTCATGTTTGACCTAGACTATAGCTAAGTACCTTTTTTACCATTCCTTTTATCATGCTTAAAATACTTTTTCTCCCTATCTTGCTTCTACTCCATTCTCTTGGTCCTTAAAATTTACCTTCCTATTTGTGGATTACTCTACACTCGAAGACGCTCGTATAACACAAACGAAAGGAAATCACCGAAATAGGCGTGAAACCCTCACTTTGGTGATAACTTTTAATCCGCGTAAAATCTTTGTGTTTTTGAAAGTACACCAAGATAGGAGTGATATCCTCACCTTGGTGGAAATTTCTGTAACACCCCAATTGATGGCGGAAACATCGAGGTGTCACGTATTGATGATTGTTCAGTAGCACATGGTATTCAAATTTTAATTGAAATTTATTTAAAGTAAAATAACCAAAATTTGAAAATACATATCAAAGTCTTGAATGAAATTCTAGTACATCAAATAACCAAACAAAGCATAAACTTCAATTATCTCCTCATGCTAGGCCTAGACTTCATGCTTCATTATTCCCTGTTGAGTTTAGAAAAATGGGGGGGGGGGTCAACTAGAAGTTGGTGAGAATACATAAGCCATGTCAAGCAATTAGGTTTTAGAATAATAAAAGTTTAGCAATTCATATGTCTATTGTAAGTTTAAGTCTGCATGAATAAACATGAAGTATAGTATGCACATAATCAAACCTCCGACAAGTTTAGGTCCATCCCGCATCCACGGTTCACCTTGATATCACGTTGGAACGATAACAATCACCCGCGCTCCCCATAAAAGATGGTCAACGAATCTAGGTGGGATTGTCAATCCAATAGATCTATCATTGAATATTGTCGGCTTGGCCACAACTAATGATTATGTAAGTTTAAGTTTAAGTCTAATAGTATTTGTCTAAGTCATGAGGCATTAAAGTTTACAACTAGACATGTATGTAGAATTGCTTAAGTATAAAGTTTCAAGTATAAAGAATTGCAAAAATCATGGTTACGTAAACTCACCTTAGCAAAGTGTTAAGTCTCGTGAAATAGAATATGTGTAGCCCAACGTTGCCAAGTATTACCCTATGTTTAAGGTAATAAACAATTCTAAGTCTTTCTAGTCTACAAGTATTTTCTAGGGTTCCTAATTTGGGGATAAGGATTCGTTTAATTATTAAATAAATTGTTTAATACATAAAAGAAATTCGAAAAAATAAATAAACAAAAGTCTTTTTGTAGGTTTTTGATTAAGGATGATCACATTATAAGGTTTTAAGTATGAAAATAATTTTTATAAAATTATTTTCTTAAAAAATGAATATTTAGTCTATTTATTTCTATTTTGTCAAAATACAACTTTAATATCTAAAAATATTAAAATTAAAGAATTTTTAAATTAAAATTTGTATTTTTGTTCTAAATGGACAGAAATAATTTATATAAAATTTTGGTGCAAAAATATAGAAAAATGAATTTATTATGATTTATTAGGATTAAAATAACAAAAATCGATTAAAAAATATTAAATAAATGATTTTTCAGAAATAAAAATCATTTCTGGAATGTCTATTGTTTTATAAACTTAGGATAATTTTTGTAGAATTTTAAAAAATCGTTTTGATATTTTTATAGAATTTTATAATTATAATAGAATAAACTTGTAATATTTATTATATATAATAAATAAAAGATTTTTGAAAAACTAAAAATTGTATGATAAACTTTTCTATTAGAACATCATAAAATAATTTTTGTAAAATTTATAAAGCAATTTTAGTATTTTAAAACCATTTTTAAAAATAATAGTGAATATATGTAAGTATAAAGGGTTAAAAAAAATGTTTGTATGTGCTAGGGGTCGAACCCGCGTCAAACCCGTGTCAGGGTTTTAAATCACAAGCCCAGACCAGTTGGTCTGGACCCTGAGAACGAATAATCTAGGTTCGAATTAATTATATAGTTATACTGAACAGTTTCAATATTTGGTTTAAAAAAAATGAAGCAGTGTGAGGGACTCGAACCCTGGCCGTAGGCCGGTTCGTTGTCTTAGCGAGGAGAAGCCACACCGACTGATCTATTGATCAGTTAGTGATGAATGTTGTTCTTTATTAAATAAATATCAAGGTCTACAACATGAATATCCCCAAATTGAATCGCAAGAACCCTAGGTTTTTCAATAATCAAAGCGAACAAGCAATAACCCGATTATTCATGGGGTTATTGCTGTTCTATGGCCGATAAACAAAACCCAACAAAAAAATTAAACTTACGAATTGGTTTTGATGTTGAATCTGCTCGGTCAAACTTAAGGTCAAACGCTAACAAGAAGAGTATTAGAATGAGATTTTAAACAGAAATTGAGAGTAGGGAAAGGGTGTTCGGCGATTAGAGGTTGAGGATGATTGCTCAATTTATAGTATAACACTCGTGTGATTGATTTGGTATGTTTGACTCGTTTTAAAAAACAATGACGCGTGATTGGCACGATTATGGTATGCTTTGATGATAATTATGCGTGTTGAATACGCGTATTAGTCAAACAATCAACAATGTTTACCATAACAGGATTTGGAAACGCGGATTGATGTGTAATTATGGGAGATTGGATCGTAGTTGACTTTTCAATAGTCAACTGCACTTCTAAACACAATATAAATATATATAAGTCAGAGTTTAAACCAAGATAAGGCTGTAGACCAGCTGGTTATGTTGTGGCCTTTGTGTGAACCGGCCTTGGGCACGGGTTCGAACCCCGGCCCAGGCTTTTATTTTTTTTTTACATTAATTTCACCACTATAATAGTATTATATATTTATAGTATGGTTCTAAGAGCCCAAACGCGTCACGAAATATTTTTAAAAGGGACGATAATGATAAAAATTCGACGCTTTATTAATAAAGGTCGTAACGTACATAGAATTAAATGCGAAATGTTACAATTTCACAATTCTCGTTCTAGTGGACACTTACCAATTGAAGGTTAGAATTAATTTTCTTACCACATTGGACTAAGTGTACAAACCACACTCAAAGAAACGACTTCGCTAAGATAGGAGTGAAATCCGCAAGTTAGCGACTAGTTTCAATCCTTGATATATTTTTTTTTTAAATCTCGCCAAAGTCTCAAATTTACTAATGACAAGAAACATGTAGTAACTGGAAGGGTGAATACCATTAACCGCAAGTTCGGCGAGAGTATTTCCACCTATTAGGCCAAAGCATGTTTTCAAACTCAAATGTAAATTCGAACCACTTTGGTTAGTCTTAGTTCCGTTCTGGAACACTCCAATTGTTTGCTTAAAACAAGCCTCTCATTTTATGATAATATTACTTTCAATGTTATTTTCATGCTATGTTTTCACTACATATATTCGATTTATTTTTTTATTACTCGCAAAGGCTCTCAAGACTCGCATCTCTGGTACTCTAGCAATCTCCAAACAATACTAATAATCTCAAACCAGCATTAATCAAGCTCCTTTATATTGTCTAAATGCACTATACTAGCTTATACTTATGTGTTATGCTTTACACACAATGTGAAACTACATGCTACTTGAACTATTTGACACTATGTGCTTTGTATGCTAATTCACTTCTAAAAACAAAGACAAAATGCAATCTTTATACAAATAAACCATTGATCAAAGCTCATAATCCCTTTTTGTTTATCCCTTAGATGTCTTCGATGTCCAACCGAAGAAGCTCAAAACAAAGCACCAACAAGAAAATGCTCTCTTTCATGGCCAAGCAAATGGCCAAGGTCATACCCGAAGTGGTTAGCAAAATCCAAGCCTCTGCATGCCCACATGGTTCTGTTGACTCAAAAGCCGAATCCTCCAAAACTACCTCCTTCACCTTTAAGCAATTTAACCTACATCGACCCGACTCTTTCACGGGAAACGATGGTGCTACCACTATGCTCGAATGGTTCGACCACATCGAGCTAGTTTTCATCAATAGTGAATGCCCCGAGGATCTCTGCACTCGTCACGCTACTAGTGTCTTCAAATCAAGGGCACTCGAGTGGCGGAAAAGCGAGAGAGCCACCCGTGGAAACGAAGCCGCTTTAGCTCTGCCGTGGGAGGAATTCAAGCAACTCATGATTGAGGAGTTCTGCCCCGCTCAAGAGATTGAGCGACTTGAAGAAAAGTTTTGGAAACTCAAGCAAAACAGTGGTGATAACCTCTCCTATACCAATCGTTTCAAAAAATGCCTTGTTCTTGTACCTCACCAATTCAACACCACTAAAAGAATCATAGCTAAGTATCTCAAAGGCCTCCCAACAAGTGTTCGTGATATCGTTGAAGGAGCTGAACCAACCACCCTAGAAAAAGCCATTCGTTTAGCTTCCAAAATCTCGGATAACCAAGTGAAAGATGGAACCTTAACTATCCCAAACATCATCAAAACCATCAACCAAACCACCACTATTCCCACCGAGAAACCAAAAGAAGCCAAAACCCCATCAACCCATAGCAATAACCGCAAACGCAAATCCCGAAACCTAAACTATGCCGTTACAATCCCATCCACCGAAGCTCAAGCTCCAACTCCTCTTAACCAAGTGCCTGCCAAGAAACCTTATACCGGAGTACACCCAAAATGTGCCATATGCCTTTTTCACCACCCAACTAATGTAGCTTGTCGTCTATGCACCAATTGTAACCACTATGGACACTTTGTACAAAACTGCAAGGTTGCCCCTAGAACCCAAAACAACCAACCTCAAGTTGCCAACCAACCCCAAGCCGCTAACCAACCTCCTCTAGCCATTGGCAATGGTCGTGCATGTTTTAAGTGTGGTGATCCTAACCATTTTGCTCCTCAATGTACCCGCAACAACCAAGCTCAAGTTCAAGCTCCGGCTCAAAATCAACCACCAAGGGGTCGCGCCTTCAACCTCAATGCGGCCCAAGCTCAAACTGAAAATGATGTTGTGAACGGTACGTTCCTTGTTAATGGATCTTATGCTTCTATACTCTTTGATACTGGTGCGGATAAGAGTTTTGTGTCTCTAGAATTTGAACCTTTACTTGCTTGTGCACGATCTAAATTAACGGAACCTTTCACCGTTGAAGTCGCAAATGGTGAACCCATCTCTATTGATTTCATTATCAAAAACTGCACCTTGAATCTTAATGACCATGATTTCTCCATAGATCTAAACCCCATGCAATTGGGAAGTTTTGACGTCATAGTAGGCATGGATTGGCTTGCAAAACATCGTGCTGAAGTTGTTTGTTTCGAAAAATTTATCCGTATACCGCTTCCAAGCAGTGACACTTTACAAATCTATGGTGAGAAGGCCTCCAAAGGACTCAAGCTCATGTCTTGTACCAAAGCTCAAAAGTATCTCCGTAAGGAATATGTTGCATTCTTGGCTCAGGTGGTAACAACCAAAGACAAGGAAAAAGGCATAAAGGACATACCTGTCGTTTGTGACTTTCCCGAAGATCTACCCGGTCTTCCTCCCGTTCGTTCTGTTGAATTTCGCATTGACCTCATACCTGGTGCTACACCTGTTGCAAAATGTAGTCCCAAAATACTAGATCTTTCAAGTGCACAAGATTGTTATCACTTAGAAACACCTATTTGTTAGGTGTTTTAAGTGATTAATCTTCACAATCCAAGAAACTAGATAAACTAATAAAAACCGACACACAAGATACTGAAATTCAAGCTTTCCATTAATGATAAAACTTCAAAGCACCATGGATGCATACACTCAAGTTTGCAGAATTCTCTTTGTGTTCTAAGATGACCAAAAACCCTAAACCTTAGTTGCACACATAACATTCTATATATAGGCAGAGCACAAGGGCCTGCGCACTTAAGCTAAGTGCGCAGGGCCCTTGCTTAAGTGCGCAACCCAGCTAGAGTTTCACAAAACTATGTCTTAATTACATACTAAGTCCTTCAACTATCAGGCTATACAATAGGCTATCAAAAGTCTCTAATCTGGTAACTGTGGTCTCAATATAACCCAACACAAAAGCTCCATATCGCACCTTCCAAAATGCAAGAACTTGCTAGTCAACTCCAAGAACTGCTCGAAAAAGGCATCATACGCCCGAGTACTTCTCCATGGGGTGCTCCTGTTTTGTTTGTTAAAAAGAAAGACGGGTCTCTCCGTATGTGCATCGATTATCGTGAGCTTAACAAGCTTACTGTCAAAAACCGATACCCTCTTCCACGCATTGATGATCTCTTTGACCAGCTCCAAGGAGCTACTTGTTTCTCAAAAATCGATCTTCGTTCGGGATACAATCAACTACAAATCCACGAAGAAGATATTTCAAAAACCGCCTTTCGCACAAGATATGGTCACTACGAGTTCACGGTGATGCCTTTCGGTTTAACCAATGCACCTACAGTGTTCATGGACCTAATGAATCGAGTGTGTAAACCTTATTTTGATCGTTTTGTTATTGTCTTCATTGATGACATTTTAATTTATTCCAAATCCGAAGACGACCATAAACGACATCTCCGTTTGATTCTAGAACTCCTACGTGCCGAACGACTTTATGCCAAGTTCTCTAAATGTGAATTTTGGTTAAAAGAAGTTCAATTCCTTGGGCATATTTTGAACGATAGGGGTATTCATGTTGATCCTGCCAAAATTGAAGCCGTTAAAAATTGGATTGCACCAAAATCTCTTACCGAAGTTCGTTCTTTTCTAGGATTGGCGGGTTACTACCGTCGGTTCATCTCCAACTTTTCCAAAATTGCTACACCTCTCACCGCTTTGACCCAAAAGTCAAAACCTTTTATTTGGGGTCCTAAACAAGAAGAAGCCTTTCAAACCCTCAAGGACATGCTTTGTGATGATCCTGTTCTAGCTCTTCCCGAGGGGAATGATGATTTCATGGCTTATTGTGATGCATCGAATCAAGGTCTTGGTTGCGTTCTTATGCAACGAGGCAAAGTCATCGCCTATTCATCAAGACAACTCAAAACCCACGAAAAGAACTACACCACTCATGTCTCGAACTTGGTGCCGTTGTTTTTGTGTGACAACCTGCACCCTTCACTTTTTCATAAATGTGCATAATTGGTTCCTCAACTATTTCAAAATTTTCATTTTTAACCCTCGTATTTTAATAGGACCAAAATTCACAATTTAATAAAACTTATAATTTTTTTTAAGTAAAAGTATGCACGTTTTATACTCATATCTACACCCGAGCACGTATGTTTCAGACATTGATACTCAAAGCCCTTAATTTTCGGTCCTAAAACAACTTAGAAACAGAAGGAAACAAGTCTAGAACTTAAAATTGATTAAATTAGAAAAATTATTTTTTTTTAGCCCTCGCGGTCCGCTGAGACAGTCAAATAGTCAAAGTCTCAGTCAAAGTCCCAGTCAAAGTCCCAGTCAAAGTCTTAGTCAAAGTCTTAGTCAAACAGTCAAAGTCCTAGTCAAATAGTCAATTCATCATAAAACCTTACTTTATGGTGTTGACCAATTTTAATGGCTAATTGAATCCAAAACTAGTATAAATACCCACCTATGACCCATTACACATTGCACCTCTAAATCGATTGTTTCAATTCGATTAAACTCTCCCTCATACCTTTCTTCTATAGTATATTACTTCTACATTTGAAGCTTTGATTATAAGCTCACGTAATTGGCGAATTGGAAGCTGGATATTTTTTCTTATTCGGTTTCTTTTCTTCTAAATTGGACTAGTTTCGTTGTTGAGTCTTTGGATTGCTCGCATTTTCACGCTCGGTTAGTCATCTAGTTATTTGGCGAAAGTGAGTATTTCCTATCCCCTTTTTGCTTTTATTCATTTTTGGGGTGTTACATGTACACTTATACAAATTACAAATACAAGTTCACATTTTTACAATACAATTCTGGTACTATGTGCATTTGCTTACAAACGTGCTTTATGCTTAGACATTACATGTAGAATACATTTGTACTTAGTGAAATCATTAACATTGTACAAGCCGACCTTAACATTGGATATCGCTATTGGATTGACAACCCGCCTAGGTTGATTCTCCCCCTTTTTCATCGGAGAATCCGTGGTCATTGTTAAGTTATTATCCATTTATTGGATAAGTACACCGCCGTTCATTTAGTACATTATACAGTCACAGGATTGATTTCGCTCATTTGTATGTTACATAGTTTACATAATTGCACTGTAGCTTTGCACTTGAATTGTATACCATTTTTTCCAACTTACTATATGTATTAAAACTAGGAATGCTCACCAACATTTCTTATGTTGACAAAACCTATTTTGTACATGTTTCAGGTGCAGTTTGATCTTAGTTCCATAGCATTGGATTTTAGTGCTTGCTTTTAATAAGTTATTTCAATTTTCATGTTTCGTTCAGACTTTTGTATTTTTCCCATTTCATCTATGTAAGACAATTAAAATTATTCAATAATATATTTACATTTTAGTACCATGTGCTTTTGAACAATCGTCACTACGTGACACCTCGATGATTCCGCCATCGGTTGGGGTGTTACAGATTGGTATCAGAGCCAAGGTTATAGGGAATTAGGTTATTAGAATGCCTCTTAGCCTAGTCTATAACCAAGCTTACATTCACGAGCCCTCTCGTGTTTATTTCTCTTTATCCTATTATTTTCTTTCAAGATATTTTCGCTATGATTCTTTCTCATTATTCTTTCGGGGTGTTGTTTAAAGAAGAAGATACTCGTATTTCACAAACGAAACGATATCACCAAGTTAGGAGTGACATCCATACCTTGGTGATTAGTTTCACTCATCTATATGTTATTTATCTTAGGAATATATCTTTGAGATAGGAGTGACATCCACACCTCAAAGAGTATTTCTTTCAAAAAGGAACTTAACCACTAAGTTGGGAGTGATATCCTTAACATAGTGATTGGTTTCATTCCACAATCGTTTTCAATTTTGAAATACATCTTTGAGTTAGGAGTGAAATCCAAATCTCAAGGATCTATTTTTGCATCTCGCTTTTAATCTCGCTAAAGTTTTGGAATTCACTATTGATGGGGCATGTGCAATCTGGAAGGGTGAGCGCCTGTATCTTGAGTTTTCTGTCTAGGCCTGGTCTTTCGTATAAATCCTAATCAGACGAGGGACCCGTATACCTACCTGGGAACTCTTGGGATGAGCATTCACTTATAGGCTAAAGTACGCCCCCAAGTCACTAGGAAATTTAAAATACTTGAGTTGGTCAAAGTTTCTTATGGAAACAATTCCAATGTTTTATATCATTGATATTTATGTTTGTTTATCATTTGAAGATTCCATTTAATCACTTGATGTTTCATATGCCATTATTCATTGATCATTCAATTTTGAATCCCTTATCATCATTACTAAAACTTTTGTTCGATATATTATCGCATTAAAGCTTACACTATTTCACTTATGCTCATGATTTTTGCACTATAAGGTATTACTCGTTTTGCGTTAAAACATTTTTACCCACGACTTAAGTTTTAAACTCTGTGTTTAACTTTGATCACATCCTGATTTTAAGAATGTTGC
Organism: Ambrosia x helenae; assembly: GCA_030844895.1. Classification (NCBI taxonomy): domain Eukaryota; kingdom Viridiplantae; phylum Streptophyta; class Magnoliopsida; order Asterales; family Asteraceae; genus Ambrosia; species Ambrosia x helenae. Next base: position 36,301,157 of record CM061230.1, read on the forward strand.
ATCATCATACAGTTAAAAATGAACATGGTTTTTCCAAACTTATTATTTCAACCTGTTTTATACCTTCATGTTTACAAACTTACTTGATCAAAGTCACAGTATATCCTCATATACCTAATACTAATATTGCTGCACCTAGTATCCTAAGCCATAGCCAACTACCATTAGTTAGAACTTCTTAGTCAGACTAAACTCATACATAAATGCCTACCTACACGATACGCACTAGTACACTACTCTCTAAAACGATTAATTTGACAACTTATTCTATAAGTCTTTTCACAAAGCCTATTCTCCAAATTAGAACACACTTATCATACACATTGTGCCTTGAAACAAATAGCCCGCTATGAGCCCAAAGAGATGCCTTAACGATCCTGCAAATAAATGATCTTTCAATGTATAAATTTCGTAAAAGTTTGAAAATTTAAAAGGTTTCAAGTTTACCCAGTCTTAACGGGTAACATTTCGATTTTCTCAACATTTCATAACAATTAAAAATTTCTGACTTTTCACCCACAAGTTAAAGAAATGTTTAAATACAGAAAATTTTATTTTTCAAAATTCGTCAAGGCATCTGGGATCATTCACAACCTTCACATCATTTTAAATCTTGGTCTTTCGAAACACATTAGATTTACACACACTTCATGAAATGGTTTTATCTTGCATTTTATAAACTTGCATTGCATATTTTACAAATCAAATGTAAATCTGCATGTTTTCATATAACGTATCCAATATATATTTTCGGGAGGAATTTGCAACTAATAATATACCTTATAACACTTTTCAAACTCGACTTCTCGTAAACACACGAAAATGTGTACCTACGAAATCTTTTCAAGTGAACCTGTTTTGAACTTAAAACATTCTTCGGTTTCCAAAAAGTTATCCTCATACCAGTAAGTAGACTATACGTCTGTTCTGCGCACTTTCATTTGTAGTAAATTTCATTATTTTTTTTTACACCATTCTATTTATAGTTGCGTTCGTACATTATCATATTATTTTTGTATTATTCTTTTGTTGGTAGTTATTTTCACGCGTTATTCGCAACTATTCTCGCACTAGTTATCAGTAGTTATTCTTACAACACTAGTTTTGAGCATTAATTTAACTCGTTTACTTTCATTTTGTGCAAATTGTGCGATTTACTCGATTTACGTTATGCTATTCTTTCAATCGAAATTTTATGTTATACTTATATACTTACATGAACGCATAGTTGGTATGTATATTTTTTTGTTGTGAGCAAAACCTTGTTATACTTTACATTATTTTGTTCATCATCATGACCAACGAACATACTAATTGATAGCTCGTATGAGATCTAAGCCAGTTCTCACGTACGACCCGGGTTAGAATACTCCAACCCGAGGGGAACGGTGAAATTCTAGGAGTTTATCAATCTGGGTGTTTAGAGCCCAACGATGTGAACAGAAATTTACCGGTTGAAGGTGAACCCGAAAGGGAGGAACCTCTGACCATGTTTTATACTTACATGTTATTCTCATTACGGTTAAAGGTAAAACCCGGAAGGGAAGGACCTCTAACCATTTCATAATTGAGCATTTTTCATTATATTAGCTATTACATATTGGTTGCACGCATTTGTTTCTGGTATTATTTAAATGAGGGTTATGGAAAAACATAACACCCTAGTGTAAGGTAAATCAGTGATTACGGTCCGGAACGCAATCATGGGTTTACAGGTACATGGGGGTGTTGTGTGATTCTACTTAGGCTATTGGTAGACAATCAGTACGAGTCCAAAGTATCAGTAGTGTGGTGGGTTAGCTGCGGTACACCCTATATATAAGCACGAGCGATACTGCGGGAGCGGACTAGGAGTCTGACCAAGAACCTACCCATTACTATCTCTTTATTAGATCGTTGACTAATAGCTAGCATTTTTTATAAGAATGTTCTTACACGAGCTTCAATTCGACTTCCTAGAGTCTTTCTCTGGACCATCCACACAGAAAACACAAACTTTGTATACTCATACACTCTGTGTTAGTCGAAATTCTGTTGCACGTCCTTAATAAAGTTCGGTCAGAAACTTCTCTAAAGTAAGGGAAGCTACTATAACACTGTCCTGCTCTAACCAGTTACATACTTTTTCCCAAACCTTGCTCATTATAAACTGTTAATTCTCTAACCTTGGATCAAACTTTAAGGATTTTCAAACTCTTATTTTGGGTATTAAACAACTACTTCAAACTTTGTCAAATCATGGCTGATGCATTTTTTAAAATATACTTGCCTTTTTACAAATGTCTTTTGTTTCATGGAAACCTTTACTTGAAAGTAATTTCGGGATGAAATTTTCTAAAGTAGGGGAGACTGTGACAACCTGCACCCTTCACTTTTCATAAATGTGCATAATTGGTTCCTCAACTATTTCAAAATTTTCATTTTTAACTCTCGTATTTTAATAGGACCAAAATTCACAATTTAATAAAACTTATAACTTTTTTTAAGTAAAAATATGCACGTTTTATACTCACATCTACACCCGAGCATGTATGTTTCAGACATTGATACTCAAAGCCCTTAATTTTCGGTCCTAAAACAACTTAGAAACAGAAGGAAACAAGTCTAGAACTTAAAATTGACTAAAATAGAAAAATTATTTTTTTTAGCCCTCGCGGTCCGCTGAGACAGTCAAATAGTCAAAGTCTCAGTCAAAGTCCCAGTCAAAGTTTTAGTCAAAGTCATAGTCAAACAGTCAAAGTCCTAGTCAAATAGTCAATTCATCATAAAACCTTACTTTATGGTGTTGACCAATTTTAATGGCTAATTGAATCCAAAACTAGTATAAATACCCACCTATGACCCATTAAACTTTGCACCTCTAAATCGATTGTTTCAATTCGATTAAACTCTCCCTCATACATTTCTTCTATAGTATATTACTTCTACATTTGAAGCTTTGATTATAAGCTCACGTAATTGGCGAATTGGAAGCTGGATATTTTTTCTTATTTGGTTTCTTTTCTTCTAAATTGGACTAGTTTCGTTGTTGAGTCTTTGGATTGCTCGCATTTTCACGCTCGCTTAGTCATCTAGTTATTTGGCGAAAGTGAGTATTTCCTATCCCCTTTTTGCTTTTATTCATTTTTGGGGTGTTACATGTACACTTATACAAATTACAAATACAAGTTCACATTTTTACAATACAATTCTGGTACTATGTGCATTTGCTTACAAACGTGCTTTATGCTTAGACATTACATGTAGAATACATTTGTACTTAGTGAAATCATTAACATTGTACAAGCCAACCTTAACATTGGATAGCGCTATTGGATTGACAACCCGCCTAGGTTGATTCTCCCCCTTTTTCATCGGAGAATCCGTGGTCATTGTTAAGTTATTATCCATTTATTGGATAAGTACACCGCCGTTCATTTAGTTCATTATACAGTCACAGGATTGATTTCGCTCATTTGTATGTTACATAGTTTACATAATTGCACTGTAGCTTTGCACTTGAATTGTATACCATTTTTTCCAACTTACTATATGTATTAAAACTAGGAATGCTCACCAACATTTCTTATGTTGACAAAACCTATTTTGTACATGTTTCAGGTGCAGTTTGATCTTAGTTCCATAGCATTGGATTTTAGTGCTTGCTTTTAATAAGTTATTTCAATTTTCATGTTTCGTTCAGACTTTTGTATTTTTCCCATTTCATCTATGTAAGACAATTAAAATTATTCAATAATATATTTACATTTTAGTACCATGTGCTTTTGAACAATCGTCACTACGTGACACCTCGATGATTCCGCCATCGGTTGGGGTGTTACATTTTGCCCTAAAAATCTAGAGACACTACCTTTATGGTACAAAATGTGTTGTTTTTACCGACCATAAAAGCCTCCAACACATTTTCAATCAAAAAGATCTTAACATGCGACAACGACGATGGGTCGAATTGTTAAACGACTACGACTGCGAAATTCGCTATAATCCTGGTAAAGCGAACGTAGTAGCCGATGCTCTTAGTCGAAAGGGTCACGCAGTTCTGTGCAACATCCGAGAAACCGACCGTCTTCGTAGCTCTCAGTTTCAAAATGATGTCTTCAATCGTATTCGAGATGCTCCGCATACATCGGTCAATGAAAATACTCTATACGAAGAAATGTCTTGTGGTGCCGAGTTACACTTGGAGTCCAAGGCAAATGGAATTCTTTATTACCTTGATCGTATTTGGATTAATCCCAATCGTGATGACCTTCGTGCTCTTGTAATGAACGAAGCACACAAATGCCGATACTCCATACATCCCGGTGTAGATAAAATGTATCAAGATCTCCGTCGCAATTATTGGTGGCCCGGTATGAAAAAGGACATTTCTCTCTTTGTGTCCAAATGTCTCACTTGTTCCAAAGTAAAAGCCGAGCACCAATGTCCATCGGGTTTGCTCGAATAACCCGAAGTCCCCATGTGGAAATGGGAAAGCATTGCTATGGATTTCATTATCAAGCTCCCCCGAACATCATCCGGTCATGATAGCATTTGGGTGATCATTGATCGTTTAACCAAGTTAGCTCACTTCCTTCCCATTCGTGAAGATTACAAAGTTGAAAAGCTAGCCCATATCTACACCAAGGAGATCATTTGTCGTCATGGTATTCCTCTTGACATCATCTCAGACCGTGATGGTCGATTCACCTCCCGTCTTTGGGAAACACTTCAGGCTGCCATGGGAACCCAGCTTAATCTTAGTACAGCTTTTCATCCTCAATCTGATGGTCAAACTGAACGTACGATCCAGACAATTGAGGACATGCTTCGATCTTGTGTAATCGACTTTGGTGGAAACTTGGATGCTCATCTACCATTGGTCGAGTTCTCGTACAATAACAGTTACCATACCAGCATCCAAATGGCTCCGTTCGAAGCTCTCTATGGCCGAAAGTGTCGTTCTCCTATATGTTGGCACGAGATTGGTGAAGCACAAATCACTGGTCCCGAAATCATCCAAGAAACGACCAACAAAATCATCCAGATCCGTGATAATCTCTTAGCTGCTCGAAGCCGTCAGAAAAGCTATGCTGACAAGCGGCGAAATCCCCTTGAATTCAATGTTGGTGATCAAGTACTCCTCAAGGTGTCTCTTTGGAAAGGAGTAGTCAGATTTGGAAAGAAAGGAAAGTTGGCTCCACGGTATGTTGGACCATTCAAAATCATTGAACGAATTGGGAAAGTGGCTTACAAGCTCGAGTTACCCCAAGAACTCAACAATGTCCATCCCACCTTTCATGTTTCAAATTTGAAGAAGTGCTTAGCCGAAGGGAACATACACATTCCTCTTGATGACGTACGAATTGACGAGACTATGCATTTCGTCGAAAAACGAGTGGAATTAACGGATCGTGAAGTCAAACAACTCAAACGAAAACGTATCCCACTAGTCAAAGTTCGTTGGGAATCGAAGAATGGACCCAAATTCACTTGGGAACATGAAGAGCAAAATGAAGAAAAAGTACTCACATCTTTTCAGTCAAGCCACTTGAATAAATTTCGAGACGAAATTTCCTAAAGTAGGGGAGACTGTAACATTCGTATTTTTTTTTCGTATTTTCCATTCTAGTCCTTGTATCTTGTCATTTTACACCCTTGTAATCCCGAGCTTATGATTAATGGAAAAGTATTTTATCAATTGCATCTAATCTTAATGTATTTCATTTATTCTATAAATTCTACGTGACGCAAACTTTATGTAACGTCGCGTGATTTTTAATTTTCTTGTATTTTAAATTCTATATTAAACAAATTTCAAGTTCGCCTTTAGTCGCTTCTTGTATGTTACTCCTACCCATTCATGACGAGTCGCCATTATATTTTACCCTATTCAATTTAGGCGTCATAACAAGGAACGCATTTAGTTAACATCTTAATATATATATATATATATATATATATATATATAAAACATGTATACTTTAATAATAATAATCTAAGACTAAAAAAAAAACAAAAAAAAAACATGACTAAACTTTCACAAAAAATAAACATGCCGTTTGTTTTTATTCTTTTAATTTTTTTATTTTTTTTCTTTTTCTTTTATAGATATATCCCCCACTTAATTCACTTCTAACCACCCTAATTAATTCATTAAATACCCAACCCCTTTACCTCAACTATAAATACACCACTCCTACCCATTCTAACACTTGCTCATTCCGAAATCCTCTCTAAACCTCCCAATTCTTCAAAGAAATCCTAAGGTGTTGTTTGTGTTTTACTCAGAAGCACTTCTGACCTCTTTTGTCTGCACCACGCAGATGCGCGCAGACGTTTGGGGTTTGCAGATTGTTTGTTTTTTGGAAGACCTTTCACTCAAAAAGGTCTTCCTGACCTCTTCTTGGTGCAGACTTGTTCCAATGTCTTCTAAGGTCTTCAAAGATCTTCTCCTCACCCACCACCACCACCACCACCACCGTCCACCACCACTAACCACGGTCCACCACCACCACCCACCACCACCACCACCACAACCGTCCACCACCACCACCACCACCGTCCACCACCACCCCCACCACCCACCACCACCGTCCACCACCACCACCACCCACCACCATCACCCACAACCACCACGGTCCACCACCAACCACGGTCCACCACCACCACGGTCCACCACCACCCACCATCACCACCACAGTCCACCACCACCTACCACCATCACCGTCTACCACTACCACCACCACCGTCCACCACCACCACCCACCACCGTCCACCACCACCCACCACCACCGTCCACCACCACCACCCACCACCACCACCGTTAACAACCCACCTTACATGTATAGCGCTATAGGTTGACACGCCGCCCCCTTTATGGGTCATGATAAGATGAAGTCTTTTGTGTTATCAAGTGTTATTGCCGTTTGTATTGTTCTACGTGCATATGTCTATAACATAATGATTCGAGTAGACTTTTCTTATACTATGTACTTAGACTCAAAACTAGTATGCTCACCAATGCTTTATGTGTTGACGGATATTTTATACATGTTGCAGAAATGTTTAATGCAGGATTTTCAAGAAAAAAACTACTTAAGATTGGACTAGAAACTCACGCTAGTTTAAGTTCTAAGTTTTGATGTTGTATTTCCCTTTTTCATGAAACAATTTGTATTCCGTATATTTTAGACAATGATTATGCTATGAATGAAATTTTATCTTTAAATCATATTGTCACAATTAGTGTCATAAATTTTTTGAACAATCTACCACAAGTCTCGCCCCGATATATTCCGCCATCGGTTGAGGTGTGACAACCCACCCCGAGAATTTGACACTTCTGAAGGTTAACTTTGAGGCCGGTAACCAAATAAAAGCACCTCAATAACAAAACAGTTATAAAAAAACTAACCTCATTTTATTTTTCCAACTTTGTTTTCATATTTTTTTCTCTTTTCAAATTTTTTAGACAATGATTATGCTATGAATGAAATTTTATCTTTAAATCATATTGTCACAATTAGTGTCATAAAGTTTTTGAATAATTTACCACAAGTCTCGCCCCAATATATTCCGTCATCAGTTGGAGTGTAACAACCTACCCCGAGAATTTGACACTTCTGAAGGTTAACTTTGAGGCCGGTAACCAAATAAAAGCACCTCAATAACAAAACAGTTATAAAAAAAACTAACCTTATTTTATTTTTCCAACTTTGTTTTCATTTTTTTTCCCTTTTCAAATTTTTTAAACGGTGACGTTTCTTTTATTTTTCTATTTTTATTTTGCCCTTTTTATATAGAGGTTAGTTTTTTTATAACTGTTTTGTTATTTTTTTAATCTAATATTACGAATATAATTAATGACGGTTACGTTTTGTTTTCCATATATAAAGTCACGTATCCTTTTCGGTTGCTACACTGACAATGAAGAAATATTAATCAAATTACATCTAAATACACAATTGTGACATGCTTTTAAACCGTTTTGGTTGTATTACGCGACCGTTGTGCTTATCTTTATACATATTTTGGTGTAAATTTGCTCGAATAACTTAGCTTTCGTATAACTTTTCCGTAACTTTCGAATATACCGTTGCAACATGGTTTTTTATTGTCAAGTAGAAAGTCCCTTCAGGATTTTCTTGTTCTATGTATGCTTCAAACCCGCAATGAAGCGCGGGTGATAACTTACTAGTTGTGAAATAATCCCAATGATCTTTCGTATAAAATCTCATAAATCTCGTATTGCGCCCATCGTCCACGTCACACGCGTGCGTGTGCGAGTAGAGGGTGGGTTCCCCACTAGTGTTTGGCTCAAGTTAAACAATATACAAAAGGGCTCCTTATAAACGACTCTATGTTTTGTCATCGCATCAATGTGGGAGAAGTTGACAGAACTTAATCCATTTTCTCATCTTTGGTTGTTCCAACCTTCATCTTGGCTCTATTTTAAACATGGTTTGATTCGTTGTGATACTCTCACAATAATATAGTACACAAACCCAAAAATAATTATTTATATAACACACATATAAATAGATTTATTTATGTTCAAAATATGTGAAAAATTTTCCCTATGAGTTTTCCAATATCTTCAAAAACTCCAACAACAGCTTGAACCTTTGCCAGGGCTTCATCTGCCAGGTTAGTGATGTAATCATGTACTGTGTGTGCTTTCTCATTGGCATCTTGTGTAGCATCATCAGCCATGTCCACGGCCTGATGTGCCTTGTCAGATGCCTCGCCTCCCACCTCACCAGCCTTATCAGAAACATACTTGGACGATTCTGCAAGAATACAGGCTTTATTACATTACAAGCATGTGTATGTATGCATATACTGATATACATATGCATCATACTATACTATCAGAGTTTGCCAAATTCATTGTAGATGTGCTTAATTGGTGATGCAAATTCACAACAATCAGACAATGATCATGCTACATCTGTGAATTGAAAATGTTCATATGTAGTACATGTTTATCGCAGGAAAGTAAGAGATAAAAAGTGCAAGATACGTTGCTAATAGGTTTATATAAAACCAAAACAAGAGAAGCTTACTATCATATACAAAACTGTTTCAAACTTTACAAATGAATCTTTATTTTATAGACATAACATTAATTTCGGTCAAGATAACCTACGTTGTCAAAGTTACCCACTTATTAATATAGACTTAAATGAATTTGAAAGTACATAGCAACGGACAAGGTTATCTACGCGTCACGTGATCGGTTCAAATCCTTGCAAGCGTAAGATTTGGGAGATTTTAGATGAAAAAAAAATTGTTTGGTCAACAAAAAATAAAATAGAAACGAAAAATGTTCATGTGTACATTTTTGACCCAAGAAGTAAGCGACTAAAAGCGTTTAGCATATATTCTAGCAAACATATATATTATAAAACCAAAACAAAATAAAGGTTCTAAATCGTATTAGAAGTTATTTCAAGCATTACAACTCGTATGAAGTTATACCATAGTCCATAAAACCTATTCATTATTAATAACCTACATATTAATATAAAGACTAAGGGGCTGCAGGTAGCCTCTTAATCAGCCTCTTAACAGTTTAGGTCTGAATCATTCGACATTCAGACTGTTTGTTTCAGCATCTGAATTGAATGATTAAGTGCTGAACCATTAAGCTAAAATGATTTGAAATAAAAAGTACATAATCGACATATTGGATTCAAACAAATTAATAAAAAAAAAACCAACAATATAAACGAAAACCAAATTATATTACAAACATTCAGTCCCTCCAGTGGTGAAGCTTGGTTTGCGAAACGGTGAGGGCCGGACTCAATTTTTTCGATCTGTGGGGGCCTGACTCAACCCGGACTCAATTTACCTATGAAAATCGCAAATTTCTACCATTGCGCCAGAAAACGGGGGGCCAGGGCCACATATGTGGCCATGAAAGGCGAAGGAGGGCTGAAATGCCAACAGGCGTCTATTATTGAATTCACCCGACCCGACAGTACCCGTTTGGGGAACGTCCAGTGCCAAAGTCACTGAATGGGTAAGTCGCCAATCCCTAAAACGGACTATGTAATGCTATGTAATGTACTTTATCTGCTGGGTTACGGGCGATCATTTTACTATTTTACTAGAGGTTTCTAATCTACCCTTGTGTGATTCCTGTTGAAGCATATACTCGAGGGGTGGGTGCAGGGCGGGCGATTTTCAATTTTAAAGCAGACTCCCCATTCATTAGATAGAGAAGATGACCAAGATTTCGTGATCCGTTGTCGAACTGATTCCAAGAGAGCTCGGATCGAATCGGTATTGCTATCCGAGCTCTCTTGTTGAATTGCTCATTCAATGAGCATTCTCAATATTATGCCTTGAAGAGGACTCGAACCTCCACGCTCTTTAGCACGAGATTTTGAGTCTCGCGTGTCTACCATTTCACCACCAAGGCATCTTGAAAGTGAATCGTATTTCATGAATATGATATCTATCTAGTGTGATGTATGGTAACCTGGCCCTTCTTAACCTTTGCCCCTGAGTCCCTCGTCAACAACGATAAAGATTATAAATATTAAAATGATGCAACAATATTAATTACCATAAGCAGCAGAATTCAATGTGGATGTGCTCTTAGATACAGCATCACCTGCTTTATCCACAGCCTTATGAGCACTTCCTTTCGCCTCATCCTTGTCGTCCATATCCAGACCCCTAAACATTTCCAAACACAAACCGATTACCAAAACATAATCTAACATGTTTTTAAACGAGAACAATGAAACATATATATATATCTTACAATGTGATTTTAGTGAGGGCCCAATCAGTGCATGTTCCACGCTTATCATTTGCCTCATTCAAAACACCTTCCGCCACATCACTCACCTTATCTTTTACGTTAGCGACGCCTCGTTCGCCTTCGTTAGCACTTTGGCAAACCGTTGCGATTAAAGTTAGACATAACATCATAATAACCACTGATTTCCTCATTTTTACGTGGTCTTCGATCGATTTAAAACAACCGATACGAAGAACTGAAGATTGGAACAGATTTTGAGAAAAATAAAACGTACAAAGGAAAAGATTGTGATGATTTATGGTAGGAATTGAATTGAACTACGTTTAATGGAAGATGTTGCGCGGTTATAGCGGTGTACCAAAATAGTAATATATAATTTTTTTTAAATTGCCTTTCAAAAAATTAATTTTTTTAATATTATTTTCAGGTTGGGCTATCTTCCCGCCACGTTTCTCTCTCTTTTTTTTCACGTTGCTTATGAAAACCAAAATAGTAATATAATATATAATTTTTTTAATATTATTTTCAGTTTATTTATAGATTGCATATTTTGATTTTATGATGTGATGTTTTATGAATTACTAGCTGAAAAATCTAACGTGACTTAACAAAAATGATAAAAGTAGAAAACATACTAATCGTCAGTCATACAGATTATTAATTCTCATTTGCGTTCAATGACGTGAACCTTGAAGCAAATGTGACGATTCATAGCTCACTTGAGCAGTAGCTTCGGCTTTCTCTTCATACTCTTGTGGTGGCTGAAGAGTACAGATGGGGTTGCGGTCTCCATACACATTGTATACACGGCATGTTACATAAAAACATATCAGAATATAAGGAAAAGAAAAAAACAGTGTTTGGAATAGGAGTTTTGAAGGTGGGAGCGAAAGATGAACATGTGGCAGGCCAGAACTTAGCAGCACGAAGCCAGGGAGCGTGGTACGCTGCGTATTCTCTGGAATACGGTTTGGTCCACTTATCAGCCATGAGGAGTTGTGGCGGTTAAGGAGCACCCTGCAAACATAATAATTTTCTAATATCACTAATAATATTCGAGAATAAATTACTCCAAAATAATCATAATCTGACTGCTAAAATACCTTGATGACATTGTTGTTGAGATCAACTGTTCCTTTCTCAATCTAAAAATAAAGATTTTACCCTCCACCATACCTTGCTTTCATTTTCAATTGGCTTAATCATGAGTGTCTGTCAATACTTTTCTACACCTACTGTCAACCCTCAACAACCAACAAACTATAAAAACTTCTAATTCAAACCATTATAAACCAAAACTGAACTTACCAGTTACCAATAGTCATTTACTTTTAGTTATTTAACATCAATACAGTTGAATTCAAACTTATTGCTAGCAAAGATCTACTTAAAGTCTCAAAGTACATAAACATAATCACATCTCTCAAATCCCTCACACTCAATCACTGCATGTCCATAGTATTATAATCAGTAATAACTCATATTCCCTAACGTAAAACCTTATAACTAATCAAATAAACAATCACTTAAGTAAGCTACAACTATTCAAAAACTCATCACATCTCTCATATTATAATGACACCTATAATTCATAACCTAATTAACTAAACAATCACTTAAGTTGGAAGTTGCTGTAACACCCCAACCGATGGTGGAAACATCGGGATTTCACGTATTGATGATTGTTCAGTAGCTCATGGTAAATAATAAGTTCCAATAAATGATTTAAATAAATTACATACAATTGTTCTAAGAATTTGTACATCAAAATAAAAAAAATACTAGCTACGCATCTTCAAGCATTAACTCAAATCTTCGAACAAGCTATAACCTGAAACATGTTAAGTTTGAAAATATTTTGGGTCAACAAAAGTTGGTGAGAATACATAGGTTTTGCATATAGTTGAAATCAATATGTTGTATAGCAATCATAGTTGAAGTATAATAATGAGTAATGATAGAATATGAGTCCGACATGTAACAATGCGTCTTTTGTACAATCAAACCTTATGTCGACTGAGACCTAACTCGCAAGTTAGTAAAAGTGTAACTGTTATCGATCATCCCTGAATTTATGCGGGGGATGGGTTTGTCAGACCTATAGCGCTATAATCTAAACAGGCGGCTTGATCAATGTTAATGATTGTACTGTGTCTTTTTGTTACAGTCAAATGATAGAATGAGTAAATGATAGTGTAATTGAATCACAAGTTTCAACAATGTAAGAATGAGTAAATGATAGTGTATAAAATGTTTTAACATGTTTCACCCCAAAATGTAAAACAGAAAAAGGGGCTATGTAAACTCACCTTAGTGTTAGAATGGAGACCCTTGTTATATAAGTAAGTGTGGATCGTGTGTATCCAAATATCACCCTATTTCAAGGTAATAAATAAGTGTTGGGGAAAACTTAATAAGTCTAAGTTTTCTAGTCTAAAATGTGCTAGGGTTCTTAATTTGGGGATGACAATTGATTTATGATTTAATTTGAATAATTATTAATAATTTTAATAAATAAAGAAATAATTAATAAAATATTTCTGACCAATATTAACTAGAAGTAGTTGAATTATAATGTAATAAACGTGAAAATAATTATTATAAAATTATTTTCTTAATAAATTAATATTTATATATTAATACTTATTTGACAAAATATAGACTTAACATTTAAAAATATTAAAATTTATAAATTTCAAATCAAAAATTTATATTTCTGATCTAAATGATTAATAATAATTTATGTGAAATTTTGATGTAAAAATAATGAAAAATGAATTTATTATGATTTATTTATGATTCAAATAACAAAAATCGATTAAAAATATTAAATAAATGATTTTTCTGAAATAAAATTTATTTCAGAAATGTTTATTGATTTATAAACTTAGAATAATTTTTGTGGAATTTTATAAAGTCGTTTTGATATTTTTATAGAATTTTATAATTATAATTGAATAAACTTGTAATATTTATTATATATAATAAATAAATGATTTTTGAAAAACTAAAAATTGTATGATAAACTTTATTATCAGAATATCATGAAATAATTTTTATAGAATTTATAAAGTAGATTTAGTATTTTGAAACCATTTTAAAAGTTAATAACAAAAAATATAAAAAGAAGGGTTTTAAAAAAATGTTTGATGTTGAAGGGAATCGAACTCGCGTGATCCGGTTTATCATCACCCAACCCAACCAGTTGACCCAAGAGTCAGTTTGTGTTAAATTTTCTTTTGAGTTGAATATGAGCTGACTCGCCAAGGAGTCATCTTCCCCAATTTAGATGTATAAACCCTAGATCTACAATCGTTCCAATTACTAAACAATAGCTCCAGTATTCAAGGGGCTATTGTTCGCGTGATTTAAATAGATCGAAACAAACCAAAATTTCAGACTTACAGGAAGAACTCAAGGTGAAATGATAGGTCAACCAGTGTAACAACCGGCAAAAATAAGGTAATTCCGTACAAATTAATTAATATATGATTAACGTAATTAAATGCAATTATGTGTGATTTAATTATCAAGGCCTTAAGAGATAGCAATTTCCAAATAATGCATAGGAATGCATACGTTTAATGGTAAAACATGATTGGATCATGTGCGAATAAACTATCCGGTATGGACGTTGGCAATTACCCGGTAATAATTAAACAAACGAAAAGGATCCCGGACACCCAGGATATAAAATAAAGGGTATTTTCACAAAATATAATGAGTTTTGGAACTCCAAAACCATAAGTGGAAACGTCTTGTACAAATCTCCCGGTAACGAATAAAGTGCGCGTACCGCACCCGATACGCGTATAACTCATAATTTCACCCGGCAAAAGCCTAAATAACCAATCAACGCTTAAATTAGACTATATTTAAGGGTTATTAAAGGTATTTTTAATGTCCGAATAACGTGCGATTAAAACCCGAAAAATACCCGAACGACACCCGAACGATGAGGAATTAAACTTAACAAGTATTGGGTAAATATTTGAAGTTGTGGACCCCACCTAAACCCACAAAGGGGCCGGCCTAAATGGCCTTGTAACCATCTTGCATGTGTTTTAATAATAATAACCTACAATCTAGGTATAAAGCATGCATGGGACAAAAGACAAAAGATGTAAGATTAATAGTACAAAGCATGCACAATATAGCCTCCCTTGGTGTAAGAAAAATCGGCCCTATGGCCTTAATAATCCAAGACACCATCAAGTAATCATACACTAGTATACACATGCTTGGATAAATATCTAGTATAAGATCATGGATGATTGCAAATATTTATCAAAGATTTACAAGTAACCTCTCCCACTCTCTCTCTCAACTCACGGCACACACACACACACTATAATCTTCCCAAAGATCCTAAGTACACATACAATCTTCAAATAAATCTTACAAGATCCATGGAAGATTACATGTGATAATAGTATATAAACATGTGTTAGTCTTTTGAAGAAACAAGCAAAAACCTTCTCCTTTCTTTCTCCCTTGGCCGTGAGTTATACCCCATCCATATACATATTTCTTTCAAGTTTTTACATCTCCAAGTCACTCAAAACAATCCATCATCCAAACCCCTATTGTGTGTTTCAAGCTTGGAGCTTAACCATTAAGGAAGATCACACTAAACCCCTCTCAAAATCCAAGGTTTTGTCTTCCCTAGCCTTGTGCTAGTAGTAAGCTTCTTAACCTTGTTTTGATTATTAATATTCATGTATGTGTTCTTAGAAGCAAGTTGTACATGAAGGGTTTAAAATGTGGTTTGAAACATAATCTTTAATAGGTTTTACATGAGTAAAATAAATGGTTAAAGATATGTAAATGGATCATGGATTTGATGATGATAAAGTAGTGATCTTGAAAATGTATAAAATCTACACATACACTAAGTAGATGATGATTTGATTAAGATTTATAGAATAAACTTGAATGTGTTAAAAAGTAACTTTAATCATCTTAATATGATCATCTAAGACATAATAAATGATGGAACATGTTAGAAGGTCATGAATAAAGAAGTTGAAAAATTAAAGTTTACTTACTTAGAAGAATGATATTTTGATATAATGGACAAATACATAAAACACACATACAAGTAGCCTTATATATGAAATATAAGACTAATAAAAGTGTTTTGATACAAAAATAACTTACCAATAAAAGGATGGATCTTCAAAGTCCACTATTTTGAGTGAAAAATGCTAACTTTGGAAGTTAGAGTGGAAAAATGCAACATTTGGAAGTTAAGGGACTAATATTGTAACTTTGAAAGTTAGAGGACTAAAATGAACATTTTAGAAACTATTAGTCCAAAAATGCAATAATGGAAAGTTTGGTGTCAAAAGTATAAGTAATAATTTTCCAAGGATGATTTGGGTAAATACTAGTAGATATACTTGGGTATTTTTGTATAAAAAGTATATTTTTATAAAAGTGAAAGTTATAAAAATATGGATTGTATTAACATAAGGATTTTTATAAAATGGAGATTTTTATAAAAATGTTAAACAAACTTGAGAAACTTATACAAAAATGAATACTTTTATATAAATGGGAATATAAAAGTATTGGAAACATTTTTGTAGTTAAGTTAACAAGTTGGGTCAAAAATACATAAGTATTTTAAACCTTCCAAGTAACATGTGTTAGGAGGAAGAAATATGAATAATATTTCTATAAAACACATGTTGGGAAAAACTTGGAAAAATTGACTATTCGAGCTAAGATATCGAACTAAGACGCGTTAACGAACCGTACACGGACAAAACATGAGAAAAATGCCATTGCGGCAAGATGAGAAAATATATATTTTTAGGAAGTAAAATATATATATACATCATGGGTGAAAACTAATAAACACTTTCCTAAGTGTTGAAGGAATTATTCGTGGGAGAAAAACATAACGTAAACAAGTAAGACGTTAAACAAACGTATATACTTAACAAGAAAAATTACACATTTATATATATGTACGCTCGTCTCGGCAAAATTCTAGTATATCTACTTAATGGGAAAGTAGATATGTGGGAAGGAAAACGAGACGAGTAGACAAAGATATATATATATGTGTATGCCGTGCCGACAAGATCCTAGTATATTTATTTGAATGGGAAAATAAAAAAAGGGTATGGTGAGTTGAATCGGGTGTTGAGAATATACAATCGAACGACAAGATCTTAGCATATTTGTTTAAATGGGAAAACAAACGTGCGGCAAAGTGAGTCGGGTCGAGTGTTGAAATATATATTATGTCGAGCGATGCGATCTTAAGTATAATTATTTAAATGGGAAAATAATTATATGTTAAGTGAAGTCGAGTCGATAATAATAAGGTACAAGTTAAGGAAATATTAACAAGAGTAATATATAACTTGTAACACAAAGGGTAATCTAACGCCAACGAAACCTAGGATACGCGCTTAATTAAACGGGATTTGGAATAACTTGTGGTCGGGAGTTGGGTGTACAACTTGCCAAGGCACATGCACTATAGGGATAGTGACTTATACGTCTAGGACGTTTGTAGGTGCGAGACCCTTTTTGCTATCTGCTTAGTACGCCGGACGTTGATTCAGGTGAGTTTCACGGCCCCATTTTAAACTATTTTTACGTTTTCGGGGGAAAGATATGTTAGGGAAAATGTTTGACGGATTTATTACTTGAGGTGTGACCGCCACTCGGGGTTGAGTCCTCGCCTCTATAATCATTTATTCAGGGAAATGAAACCGGTGGAATATTGGATAGTACTATTGGTGCCTGACAAGGCCCACCCCTAATCGATAGCG
The DNA here is from genome assembly GCA_030844895.1 of Ambrosia x helenae. Classification (NCBI taxonomy): domain Eukaryota; kingdom Viridiplantae; phylum Streptophyta; class Magnoliopsida; order Asterales; family Asteraceae; genus Ambrosia; species Ambrosia x helenae. The sequence goes on from CM061230.1 coordinate 36,318,707, forward strand.
TCGATTTTGCATTAGTGTATGCCTGGGGTGCATATATTCTGAACTTAAGTCGTAGGATACCGAGTAACGACTTGGAGCGGGGCATATATATTATACGTCTTGGTTTGATTATAGTCTCAAGTAGAATTATAGGAATTTGCAACTCCTATATATTGTCATAACATGGTATTTCCCAAGTATTCAAGTTTTGGAAACTAAAAACCTGTGAACTCACCAATATATTTATATTGACGAAATTTTAAACATATCTTTCAGGTAATTAGATGAAGGAAATCTGGGCAAGCTAGGGTCATGGAATCCTCCGATGCGGCGTTAAATATTTTGCGGGGTTTCACCTTTATTTCCCAAGGCTATGGGATATATTTGAGAAACCTCTAGATTTGTGTTATAAACAATTTACTTTTATGTAATGTTTTGAACAAGATTTGACGCTTAAATAAATGACCCATTTTCTTAAATTACTTGTGATTTGCGTTAACCTTGACTTTATGCTCTTGAACCGTCACGCCACGTGTTTCCACCATTGTCGTGGTGTGACAGAAAGTGGTATCAGAGCCAAGGTTATAGCGAACTAGAGTATTTTCTTTAAAAACTAGACTATAACCGGATTTGGTTCAAAAGATAAAGTTTTCAAAAAATATACATAGTTGCTAAATGCAATAAAGTAATTTTTCAAGAAGCATTGGGCATGAGGAGATTCCGACCGAGCTAGCCATGGGTATTGTTATGCAGTACGTAGTATTAGAGGTTAGGAAGGATACTGATAATGTACGCCTTAACTATCTAATTTAAAATAATTCATATATATACATGTACGGTTCTTTTGCCAGGAATGTCCGACGCTAGAAGTATAGCGCCAAGTTATGATAGTAGTCTACAGATCATTCCCGCACCTCCGCCTGAGCCAGTTGAGCTGGTTGTACTCGACGCGGAAGAAGACGACGTAGAGATGGACGTCGCAGGAGGGTCAGACGAAGATTCCGACGAGACGGATCCTAGCGAGGATCCTGACTGGGCACTCGCAGGGGACGACGCGGCCGCCGTGGTCGACGCACCGCAGGCCGACCTACCTATTGTACCTGCCGCACCTTTAGCCCCACGACCCATTAGAGCCATCAGGGACTTCCCTGAAGGCTGTGCCGGTCCGTCACGACCTATCCCAGCCCAGTCGGAGACAGCAGAGTCTCTGTTCGATAGACAGGCTCACGTTGATCATGAGCCAGCACCCGTACCGCACATCCACATTTCTCCAGGCATGAGACTCATGCCGATTTCCCATGGGAGGAACGGGTGGATTTCAGATGACTCGGACGACGAGTCAGTGGCCTCGGTAGAGCACATGCTAGTACCCGAGATCCCAGCCGTCCAGGAGGAGCCAGTGGCTCCAATGATGGAGGACGCCCCTGCTGACCCCGTAGCCCCACCAGCACCACTTGAGCCCGCACCTCAGGAGGGGCCAGCCATAGCAGCACATGTCCTTGTGGGTAGCCCCGCCGGTAGCTCTGAGCTACGCAGGGCAGGTATGGCAGCTTTCGGCACCGCGAGCCCTCCTACCCCCACCGTAGTGGTATCCACCCCAGAGTGGGCCACTGTTTCAGAGCCCCTTATGGCCCCTTTGGCCGAGCTTGCAGCACCACCCACCATAGCCATGACACTACCGATCCCCACCTTGCCCAGCATGCCACCTACACCGTATCCTCTGGGTGCAGGGGACCCCTACATGATACCACCACACTTTACCCCCAGACCACAGGGTTTTGCCCCGTTATTTTCTCACATACCGATACCAGCCCCCTTTGGCCCATCCCAGCCAGTTCACCCCGATATACCCGGACCATCCCAGCCACCCAGGATGACACCCCTATCCGGATCAGCATGGTCCACTGCTATCTCCCTGGAGCGAGATTTCCAGACTCTCGCCGACACGGTGCAGCGCACCGTGAACCAGGTAGAGCAGTAGACTCGCTTGATGTGGACACGGATGATCGATGCTCGAGATGCTTTAGCACACTATGCTGAAGAGTTGTTGAGCATGGATGCACAGTGTGGGATTACCGGAGATGCGCATTTTGCGCATCGACAGTTTTTTATATGAGCGCATCATGGCGATTAGTATGACTATCAGTATGCCCGCACCACAGTATCAGTTGTAAGTGCATTATTCATGTATGTCCCCAGCTAGTGATCCAGTACTGAATGTCGAAGGTTCAGATAATCAGAAAAACGACCAAGATTTTAGCTGGAAGATACATTCGACCAGTCAGATGGTCGAATGTAGTTATGATTGGTCGAATGAAGATTGAATGTAGAGGAAGCCTTCATTCGCACCCTTAAAGGGTCGAATGAGCACCTTCGACCAAACGAAATGGGCGAAGGTGGGAGCCTATATAAAGGGAAGAGTTTGTAATTTTGAAGTAGTTATCATTTTGAGCCTTTTCCCTAGAGTGTGTATGTGTGTTTTTCTCTGTATTAGGTCTAAGATTTCATTTGTAATCATCTTGATTTGATCTACTACAAAGATTAAAGTTATGGAAAGTACTCGGTGATTCGTTATCTGTTTTCATCACGATCTTTATCGTTTATTTCTGAATCATTTTGCATGATCGTTGGGGATTCCGCACCCTACGGTTGATATTCGTGAGATCACGTTTCCTGATTACGATCCTAAAACGGATTTACAAGTGGTATCAGAGCCTAGGCTCGATTTCACGATTGCAAATTGATCTGAATTGGTGAAAACAGATTAGAATTCTGATTTAAAGATCAAAACCCAACAAAATTTGAAGCTTTTCATAAAAACATGGTTTTTGATTAAATTGGAGTTAAATTTGGTGTTATTTTCACAAATTCTTTCACAAATGTTTGTCTAAATTCAATTCCGAACAAAACCTATCCAAAATCATTACATTTGGTTAAAATTTCGTTAAAAAACCGATCAGATTCGTGTTATTGAGGTTGAAGATGATGAACAGACCTGAAACGGTCGAACGTGGGTTTTAAGGGTCGAACGTAGCATTTTTTGGTCGAACGTGGTGTTTCAGTCGGTCGAACGTAGAGTTTGTTAGGTTATTGTTGTACATTCGACCATACTTATTTCTTTCGACCATTCGGGCGGTCGAAGGTGAAATCAAACGGTCGAAAAAGAGAGTAGTGGGTCGAAAGTGTTTAGTGTTTGTTATATTTCTCATTCGTACCTTTACAAACGGTCGAAGGAGAACATTTTTGCTCATTCGACCACACGATTATACGAACGTAGAATCTGATTTTCAAAATTTTCAAATTTTAAGGTGAAATATTTGTGAAATATTTTTTGTTGAAAAATGATGAATTACTTGGCTATGTCAAGAACTGGTGAACAGATAAAAGCTGCAATGCAACAAAAGCTAACATGGGAACAAGTTGTTGCATCTAAGATTCAACAATCTGTTACACAACCAGCTGTGCAACCAACTGATAAAATGGTTAATGTGAATGAGTGTTTTAACAGAGAAAGTGTTAAAAGTAATATTGTGTGTCTTGTCAGACAAGTGGGGAATGATGATTCAAGTGAATTGTCAGAGAGTATCTTGAGTTCTGATACGGATTCAGAACAGAGTGAATCAAGAGAGAGTGATATCTCAAATATTGATGCAAAATCTGATAATGGTAATAAATCAGATGATGAGGTAAGATCTAGTATTGACTGTGCTAGTTGTTCTGAATGTGTCAAGTTGAAATGTGAATTGATGACACTTGTTAAGGACAAACAGAACCTAGCAAATGAACTAGAAAATTGTCAAAACCAAAATAAATTTTTTGAAAAGAATGAAAAAGATTTGTTAAATAAAATTGAATCTTTAAAGCAAGAAATTTTAGAAATAAATAAAATTGTTTCAATGAATAACACCACATCAGAGTTGAAAGACATAACATCTTGTGTTGAAGTTTCAAACTCTGAGGTGAAGTCCGATTCTAGTCAGAAAAATAAAAATGTGGTAGTCATTTCAGAATCTGAGTCTGAAGAGAAAACCATATTTAAATTTCCTGATGGAATGGAAGGATCCTATATGTTGGTAGGACATGACAAGTTGATTCTCAATAAAGATTTTCCAATTGATAATATCGAACAATCTTTACTTAAATGTATATATGTTGATAATATCGATTTGTTAAATCAATTTACAAATCAATTTGGGCATTTGTCGTTTGAACTAAATCCTAACCAACATGAGGATCAAAAGAAAAACATTGAAAAGAAAGATGTTGAAAATAAGAAAGGTTCTAAAGTAAAAGGACCGAAACCAAACAAATCGAAAGGAAATGATCAGATGAAAAACTCTCATCAAAAGAATTCAAGAAATTTTTCATCTAGATCATATGATTCTTATGATTATTCATATACCTCTCGATTTGATGGTTCTTGGAGAAACAACTCACCACAGTATTCTCATGGTTATGTTGAATGGAGAAGCTGTTTTGAATGTGGTGAAGTTGGACATATTGCTGCTTATTGTCCCTATTGGTATTGGGATGATGGGTATCATTATGATTTTGTGGAATATAGATCTTGTTATAACTGCGGAGAGTGTGGGCATTTAGTTGCTGCCTGTCCGTATGTTAAACAGAAAAAGACCGAAGTGAAATTTGCTAAAGGTTCAGGCAATGTAAACAAGTCTGTATCCCCAAAACCAATCAAGAAACAAAAGGGGAAACAGGTTGTTTATGACAATCGTAACAAAATTGCCTTGAACAAAAATGTAGATTGTGATAGGGTTGCTAAGGTTAGGGGGAGTTCTAAGGTTAAGCCTAAGAATAACTCTAAACCTGGGTCTTCATCAGTTAAGTCTGAGAAGATTCCAAACAAAGTTCAGAAGCAGGTGTCAAACATGAAACCTGAAAAGTCGAAAATCAAAACGATTTCAACAAAATCTAAAATAAACTCTGAACGTGTTTGGGAACCCAAATCACTTTCTAAATCAATAGCAATTTCTACTTCAAATCAATCCATTGAAAAACCAATTGATTTTTCAAAAGGAGAATGGATTGATGTTCCGAGGATTGATGACCTTGGACGACCCATCATTGTGAAGGGATGGATACCTCTCTCGTGCTAATTGTTTAACAAGTGTGCAGGTTGTTCCAGACAGACCTATTAGTTATCTTTTGATAGTTGATAGTGGAGCATCTGTATACAAGCTATTTATTGGAGAGGTGAAGGTCAGGGAAAGGATTTTGAGAAAGAAAGAATGATGTCAACAGAGAGGAGAGTGTTTGTCGTATGTTTCCTACCTGTGAAGCCGGAAAACGTTGCAATCTCATGCAATTGCTCTCAGGTTTTGGATTTCTACAATTACATATGACAAAACGGTTTATTCTAAACTCTTTTATCTTTGTCAATGAATTTACTAATTGACAGAACAAAGCGAGTAAAGTAATCTGAGTGGAAAATGGTTTTTGAAACTCAATGATTAAACCTCATCGGATATCGTTTTATTTTGTTTTTCGTCAAATAGTTTAAAAATCCAAAAAATATGCTTATTTTTAGATTTTTAGGGGGAGAAAAATTTTAGAAAAATCAAAATAAAAATTAGAAAATCAAAAATGAGTTTTCCTGGAGAAAAAGAGGAGATGATAGTACATCAGTGAACTGTCAGATTACTCTGAAAACAAAATCTATTGATAAACTTTGAGTAGCCACTACAATTATATATTGGTAGGCTTGAAATCAAAGTTTAAAGTTCAGCATGGTGATATAAACCTAAAAACATTAACTGATAATCATGTGGATCAACGTCTCGTTGACATATGGTCTTAGTACCGAAATTTCGTTTGATAGATTGCCAAAATCGGAGGTTTCGGGTCGTTATATTGTTAGTTATCTGGGGATAGCCTAACTGATCTTTTGTCGTATTGATTTACGGACCTAGATCAGTCAGGGTATCTGAATAAAAGATCTTTAATGACAAATCCTTAAGTTACCGAATGAGGAACTTAACATGTGTGATGATAGTCAAAGATTATCTAATGCATCGTATCAGTACTATGATGAAAATCATGTATGATATTAGTCCTCACCCTGGTTGAGTGCATAAGTCGCTTTGAAGCATTAATTTGCTGACCTGTCACCGCTGTGCCTCATACCTTGTAACTAACGGATAACTACAATATAATCACACGTTACGATGAAACTTTGTGCAATTCTTGATACGGGAATGTGTCACGTGTGCGGGGACCATAGATTTTTCAGTATCTAATATTACCATAATGTATCTGAAGTGCTGAACAATGAATAATGATTTTGAGTTTAAGTGGACAAACATACTAGTAATGGTTGTAGGATGCTCAATGTCAAAAACAGAAAATTGATCAAAAAGAGTTTTGACTGACTGTTTCAATACTGATATGATCCTCTTACCGGAAAATTCACAAAAATATGTTTAGTTTACTTTTATGCTATTCCATTTGAAAAATTTAAAAAGATTTTTGGTGTGTTGTAGCATAAACTTTGAAAAATCAAAATGTTTTGTTTCTGTTTTATTTTCGATAACCGATGATGGGATACTTAATGAGAATACTCAGATCCTTAAAAGTTGAAAAAGACTACAGATTTTCAAGTTTCTGGTGCGTATTAAAATTGTTTTATAGTTCAGGGGGAGAACTATTGAGGGTCAAAAGGAATGTGAAGAGTACTTCCGAGATTTTTGTCGTGTCTAACGCTGGTTGTAGTTTGTGCAGTTTTTAGTAAATTTTTCTGCAGATTCAAACACAACAGGTGTATTTCTCAAGACTCATCGACAAAGCGTGAAACTGAACAAGATCCACACCTGAACAACAAGATCACCAGAACAACAGGATTTAGTCAATGGTTGAAAATGAAATGATTGAAGATTGTAGAATTCAAGATTTGATATCTGTCTTAATCTCTGGACCAACAAATGACAAAGCCAAGATTTCTTGAGTCTGTCTGAGATTTCGAAGCTTACTGCAGAGTTAGACAAGAACCTTGACACAAACGTGCATGAAAATGGAAAGTTTTCAATTCGTTCAAAGATGTTGATTGCAAGACTTGAAGAATTGACAGTTTTCTGATTTGGTACATCACTAGCTAGGTCCAAGGGGGAGATTGTAAGTGCATTATTCATGTATGTCCCCAGCTAGTGATCCAGTACTGAATGTCGAAGGTTCAGATAATCAGAAAAAACGACCAAGATTTTAGCTGGAAGATACATTCGACCAGTCAGATGGTCGAATGTAGTTATGATTGGTCGAATGAAGATTGAATGTAGAGGAAGCCTTCATTCGCACCCTTAAAGGGTCGAATGAGCACCTTCGACCAAACGAAATGGGCGAAGGTGGGAGCCTATATAAAGGGAAGAGTTTGTAATTTTGAAGTAGTTATCATTTTGAGCCTTTTCCCTAGAGTGTGTATGTGTGTTTTTCTCTGTATTAGGTCTAAGATTTCATTTGTAATCATCTTGATTTGATCTAATACAAAGATTAAAGTTATGGAAAGTACTCGGTGATTCGTTATCTGTTTTCATCACGATCTTTATCGTTTATTTCTGAATCATTTTGCATGATCGTTGGGGATTCCGCACCCTACGGTTGATATTCGTGAGATCACGTTTCCTGATTACGATCCTAAAACGGATTTACATCAGTTCCCGCCGCCACCGCCACAGTAGGGATGCATCAGGGACGCATGGAAGAATCACCTGCATATGTATATAGTAGCAGCAGTATGGTAGTATAGCACGGGTTATGACACTCGTCTGCATTTTGCCTAGCCGTACGGGTACGACGACACATGATATGATGTTTTATTTATTTCAGAACGATGTATTGTATGAGGGATGTATTCCCTATTTTGTTATTATAAACAAGCATTGTACTCGTACTATTGAAATTAATGAAAAATCTTATTATTATGATGGTGAAATATGTTGTTGTCTACAATTATTATTGCTTACTCTATATATTGTGATTTGTGTGATTGTGTGGTGATGTTGTATTGATTATCATTTATTCTGTATGGTGTGTTGGTATGTTGTGTGATGACATGGTGTTGACTATTGTGTTCATATTCTGGGTTGTTATTTATGCTTTATATTGTATAAATGTTTGCCAAATTAACCTTTGATAATTATTATTGAAGAAAAATGGCACCAGCCACCAGAAGCAACAGTGGCGCAGACGGACTGCCCGCTACACCAGCTGAACTTGAAACCATGATCTCGGAGCGCATAGCCCGAGCGATCGCGGAGCATGAAGCCGCCCGCTCCGAACGATCACGTGACTTAACGGGAAGCGACCGACGAGAAACCTCCCCCAATGGTAAGAAGGTTTAAAAATAATTGAAAAAAAAGCAATGGGAGAATATCCTAAAACTCCTATCCCATAATAACATACTACTTTATTAATGCAGAAACGGCCTCGCGAGAGCGCGGCTGCACTTTCAAAGCCTTCTTAGACTGTAAGCCGATCAACTTCAACGGCACAGAAGGATCTGTTGGCCTGGTCAAGTGGTTCGAAAAGACCGAGGCAATAATCCGTATCAGTGGGTGTACCCCTCGTCAGTCGGTCATGTACTCCACCAACTTGTTTTTGGATCAAGCACTAACGTGGTGGAACGGACAAGTACAGTCATTGGGTGACGATACTGCTTACTCCCTATCATGGGCGGAACTGAAAGAGCTGATGATCGCCAAATACCGCCCGGCAAGCGAGGTACAGAAACTGGAAACAGAATTCTGGAACCTTACTATGATAGGAGCAGACGTGACTGGCTACACGTCCCGATTTCATGATCTCGCCAGACTAGTGCCTCGATTGGTCACACCTGAAAACAACAAGATAGAGCGTTATTTGTTCGGATTAGCGCCACAAATACGCAGCATGGTCACTGCTTCCAAACCCACGACCATGCGCGCAGCTATTGATCTTGCGCTAAGCCTCACTGAAGAAGCTATTCGCATGGGTACTTTAATCCGACAAGTTTCGGGACTGAAAATTTCTGAGGCTAGCAGCGTGGAAGCCAAGAATCAGGGGACAAGCTCAGCGGTAGTAACGAATGATCAGGGTAACAAGCCGTGATTTGGGAAACGGAAACGGGATGAAGGAAAGAGGGATAGAGCATCGGGTAGCTCGAACAAGAAAGGGAAAGGGTATGTTGCCACGGGACGTGGTAATGGCGGTAAACAGGGTAATCAGGGAAGGAATAATGGGATAACTTGTGGAAAGTGCCACCGCTCAGGGCACAAAACTGAAGACTGCCGGTCCGGAGCACCGAAGAACGGAGGGGCTAGACCATGCTTCGCATGCGGGTCACTGGACCATTGGAAAAAGGATTGCCCCAAGGTCAACAACCAAGCCCGCGGGCGGGCATTTGTGATTGGAGCCGGTGATGCACGACAAGACCCCAACGTGGTCACTGGTACGTTTCCTCTTAATGGTCATTATGCCTCTGTATTATTTGATACCGGTGCTGACTTTAGCTTCGTATCCATTGAGTTTAAAAGACTACTTGGATTAAAACCTAGTAAACTAGATACACCCTACTCCATAGAACTGGCTAATGGTAAAACTATTGAGACGAGAGAAGTAGCGAAAGATTGTAAATTAGAACTCTGTGGGCACGAGTTTGGGATTGATCTTTTGCCAGTCGTGTTGGGAAGTTTCGATATAGTTGTCGGCATGGACTGGTTGTCCGCGCATCATGCCGTCGTGATTTGCAACGATAAAATCATTCAAGTCCCCCTCGCAAGCGGTGAAACTCTCTCAATTCAAGGGGAAAGGCATGGGACGCCGCTAAGGATTATTTCAAGCATGAAGGCTCGTAAGTGCCTAAGAAAAGGGCTTGTCGCATTCTTGGCACACGTAGTGGACAAGAAGGCCGACGAGCGAAAGTTGGAAGACATTCCAGTAGCTAGAGATTTTCCGGATGTATTCCCAGAAGATTTGCCGGGGTTGCCACCACCTCGACAAGTCGAGTTCCGCATCGACCTCGTTCCTGGAGCTGCTCCTGTGGCACGATCGCCATACCGCCTAGCTCCATCAGAGATGCAGGAACTGTCCAGCCAGCTACAAGAATTATTGGACAAAGGTTTTATAAGACCGAGTTTCTCACCTTGGGGAGCTCCCGTCTTATTTGTAAAGAAGAAGGATGGCACATTTCGCATGTGCATAGACTATCGAGAGCTGAACAAACTAACCATCAAGAATCGCTATCCTCTCCCCAGGATCGACGATTTATTTGATCAGCTCCAAGGATCTAGCTATTACTCCAAAATCGATCTGAGGTCTGGCTATCACCAGTTGCGTATACAAGAAGAGGATGTACCAAAGACGGCCTTCAGAACCCGGTATGGGCACTATGAATTTTTGGTAATGCCGTTCGGCTTAACCAACGCACCAGCGGTTTTCATAGACCTAATGAACCGCGTGTGTAAGCCATACCTGGATAAATTCGTCATTGTTTTCATTGACGATATTTTGATCTATTCACGCACCAAAGAAGACCACGAGAATCACCTTCGGTTAATCCTTGAAGTACTACGCAAGGAGAAGCTCTACGCTAAATTCTCAAAGTGCGACTTTTGGATTCGGGAAGTTCACTTTCTAGGCCACGTGGTGAACGAGAAGGGCATACACGTCGATCCCGCCAAGATCGAGGCAATTAAAAATTGGGAAGCCCCTCGAACTCCTACCGAAGTACGACAATTTCTTGGCCTTGCGGGTTATTACAGAAGGTTCATCGAGAACTTTTCAAAGATAGCACAAGCTCTAACCATGTTAACCTAAAAGGATAAGAAATTCGAGTGGACGGAAAAGCAAGAGGCAGCATTCCAATTGTTAAAAGACAAGTTATGTGGCGCTCCGATACTATCACTTCCAGATGGTACGGAGGACTTTGTGGTTTACTGTGATGCCTCACATCAAGGCTTGGGTTGCGTGTTGATGCAACGAGAAAAAGTAATCGCATATGCTTCCAGGCAGCTGAAAATCCATGAGAAGAACTACACTACACACGATTTGGAATTAGGTGCAGTGGTATTCGCCCTCAAGATATGGAGGCACTATTTGTACGGAACCAAGTGCACGATTTTCACTGATCATAAGAGTCTGCAACAAATCTTTGATCAGAAGGACTTGAACATGCGACAACGGCGATGGGTCGAATTATTAAACGATTACGATTGTGAGATAAAGTACCATCCCGGTAAGGCGAACGTTGTGGCCGACGCCTTGAGTCGCAAGGAACGGGTTAAACCATTGCGTGTCCGAGCTTTGGGTTTGACTATCCACACGAATCTGACTGAACGAATTCGTGAAGCTCAAGTTAACGCCCTTAAACCCGAGAATGTCAAGGGTGAAAGATTACGAAAGATGATTGATTCACTGGAACCAAAGGCGGACCAGACCCTGTATTTCATGAATAGAATTTGGGTTCCAGCGTACGGGGGATTACGTGAGCTAGTATTGGTCGAAGCTCACAGTTCTAGATATTCGGTTCACCCTGGTGCAGACAAGATGTTCCACGATCTGAAGGAACTTTATTGGTGGCCGAATTTCAAAAGAGATATAGCGGCATATGTTGCGCGATTTTTGACTTGCGCAAAGGTCAAGGCTGAGCATCAGAGACCTTCCGGTTTGCTCCAGCAACCGGAAATACCGGAATGGAAATGGGAACGGATTACCATGGATTTCATCACCAAGTTACCCAAGACAACAAGCGGCCATGACATGATCTGGGTAATCGTAGATCGATTGACAAAATCTGCACACTTCCTCCCAATTCGCGAAACGGACAAGTTGGAGAAACTGACCCGTTTGTACATTAAGGAAGTGGTGTCTAAACACGGTGTACCTATTTCTATCATCTCCGATCGAGATAGTCGTTTCACTTCAAGATTTTGGGAAAGTTTAAATGAAGCCCTCGGTACTCGCCTCGACATGAGTACCGCATATCACCCCCAAACGGATGGTCAAAGTGAACGAACCATCCAGACCTTGGAAGATATGTTGCGGGCATGCGCGATAGATTTCGGCGGAAATTGGGATACGCACTTGCCATTGGTAGAATTTTCCTATAACAACAGTTATCATATGAGCATTCAAGCCGCACCGTTCGAAGCTCTATATGGACGCAAGTGTCGATCTCCGTTATGTTGGGCTGAAGTTGGAGAAAAACAACTCACCGGGCCCGAAATTGTTCAAGAGACGACGGACAAGGTCTTTTTGATAAAGGAACGCCTCAAAGCGGCCCGTGACCGTCAGAAAAGCTATGCTGATATGAGGCGAAAGCCCTTAGAGTTTCAAGTCGGAGACCGAGTCCTACTAAAGGTGTCACCTTGGAAAGGCGTCGCGCGCTTTGGTAAGCGCGGAAAGCTAAACCCACGATATGTTGGACCGTTCGAAGTCTTGTCCAGGGTAGGCACAGTGGCATACAAGCTCAAGTTGCCTCAAGAGCTTAGTGGAATACACGACACGTTTCACGTGTCAAATTTGAAAAAGTGCCTATCCGACGAAACTCTCATCATCCCAGCAGACGAAATCCAAGTTGACGGCAAGTTACATTTTGTTGAAGAACCAATCGAGGTAACTGATTGGAAGGTCCAAAAACTAAGGCGCAGCAAGATCAGATTGGTCAAAGTGCGCTGGAATGCCAAGCGTGGACCGGAGTTCACGTGGGAAAGGCTGGACCGGATGAAGCAAAAATATCCCGCCCTATTCGAGAAGACACCTATACCGGAGAACTCGAAGTGAATTCCGGGACGGAATTCTTTTAACGGGGGGGGAATGTAACAACCGGCAAAAATAAGGTAATTCCGTACAAATTAATTAATATATGATTAACGTAATTAAATGCAATTATGTGTGATTTAATTATCAAGGCCTTAAGAGATAGCAATTTCCAAATAATGCATAGGAATGCATACGTTTAATGGTAAAACATGATTGGATCATGTGCGAATAAACTATCCGGTATGGACGTTGGCAATTACCCGGTAATAATTAAACAAACGAAAAGGATCCCGGACACCCAGGATATAAAATAAAGGGTATTTTCACAAAATATAATGAGTTTTGGAACTCCAAAACCATAAGTGGAAACGTCTTGTACAAATCTCCCGGTAACGAATAAAGTGCGCGTACCGCACCCGATACGCGTATAACTCATAATTTCACCCGGCAAAAGCCTAAATAACCAATCAACGCTTAAATTAGACTATATTTAAGGGTTATTAAAGGTATTTTTAATGTCCGAATAACGTGCGATTAAAACCCGAAAAATACCCGAACGACACCCGAACGATGAGGAATTAAACTTAACAAGTATTGGGTAAATATTTGAAGTTGTGGACCCCACCTAAACCCACAAAGGGGCCGGCCTAAATGGCCTTGTAACCATCTTGCATGTGTTTTAATAATAATAACCTACAATCTAGGTATAAAGCATGCATGGGACAAAAGACAAAAGATGTAAGATTAATAGTACAAAGCATGCACAATATAGCCTCCTTGGTGTAAGAAAAATCGGCCCTATGGCCTTAATAATCCAAGACACCATCAAGTAATCATACACTAGTATACACATGCTTGGATAAATATCTAGTATAAGATCATGGATGATTGCAAATATTTATCAAAGATTTACAAGTAACCTCTCCCACTCTCTCTCTCAACTCACGGCACACACACACACACACACTATAATCTTCCCAAAGATCCTAAGTACACATACAATCTTCAAATAAATCTTACAAGATCCATGGAAGATTACATGTGATAATAGTATATAAACATGTGTTAGTCTTTGAAGAAACAAGCAAAAACCTTCTCCTTTCTTTCTCCCTTGGCCGTGAGTTATACCCCATCCATATACATATTTCTTTCAAGTTTTTACATCTCCAAGTCACTCAAAACAATCCATCATCCAAACCCCTATTGTGTGTTTCAAGCTTGGAGCTTAACCATTAAGGAAGATCACACTAAACCCTCTCAAAATCCAAGGTTTTGTCTTCCCTAGCCTTGTGCTAGTAGTAAGCTTCTTAACCTTGTTTTGATTATTAATATTCATGTATGTGTTCTTAGAAGCAAGTTGTACATGAAGGGTTTAAAATGTGGTTTGAAACATAATCTTTAATAGGTTTTACATGAGTAAAATAAATGGTTAAAGATATGTAAATGGATCATGGATTTGATGATGATAAAGTAGTGATCTTGAAATGTATAAAATCTACACATACACTAAGTAGATGATGATTTGATTAAGATTTATAGAATAAACTTGAATGTGTTAAAAAGTAACTTTAATCATCTTAATATGATCATCTAAGACATAATAAATGATGGAACATGTTAGAAGGTCATGAATAAAGAAGTTGAAAAATTAAAGTTTACTTACTTAGAAGAATGATATTTTGATATAATGGACAAATACATAAAACACACATACAAGTAGCCTTATATATGAAATATAAGACTAATAAAAGTGTTTTGATACAAAAATAACTTACCAATAAAAGGATGGATCTTCAAAGTCCACTATTTTGAGTGAAAAATGCTAACTTTGGAAGTTAGAGTGGAAAAATGCAACATTTGGAAGTTAAGGGACTAATATTGTAACTTTGAAAGTTAGAGGACTAAAATGAACATTTTAGAAACTATTAGTCCAAAAATGCAATAATGGAAAGTTTGGTGTCAAAAGTATAAGTAATAATTTTCCAAGGATGATTTGGGTAAATACTAGTAGATATACTTGGGTATTTTTGTATAAAAAGTATATTTTTATAAAAGTGAAAGTTATAAAAATATGGATTGTATTAACATAAGGATTTTTATAAAATGGAGATTTTTATAAAAATGTTAAACAAACTTGAGAAACTTATACAAAAATGAATACTTTTATATAAATGGGAATATAAAAGTATTGGAAACATTTTTGTAGTTAAGTTAACAAGTTGGGTCAAAAATACATAAGTATTTTAAACCTTCCAAGTAACATGTGTTAGGAGGAAGAAATATGAATAATATTTCTATAAAACACATGTTGGGAAAAACTTAGAAAAATTGACTATTTGAGCTAAGATATCGAACTAAGACGCGTTAACGAACCGTACACGGACAAAACATGAGAAAAATGCCATTGCGGCAAGATGAGAAAATATATATTTTTAGGAAGTAAAATATATATATACATCATGGGTGAAAACTAATAAACACTTTCCTAAGTGTTGAAGGAATTATTCGTGGGAGAAAAACATAACGTAAACAAGTAAGACGTTAAACAAACGTATATACTTAACAAGAAAAATTACACATTTATATATATGTACGCTCGTCTCGGCAAAATTCTAGTATATCTACTTAATGGGAAAGTAGATATGTGGGAAGGAAAACGAGACGAGTAGACAAAGATATATATATGTGTATGCCGTGCCGACAAGATCCTAGTATATTTATTTGAATGGGAAAATAAATATACGGTATGGTGAGTTGAATCGGGTGTTGAGAATATACAATCGAACGACAAGATCTTAGCATATTTGTTTAAATGGGAAAACAAACGTGCGGCAAAGTGAGTCGGGTCGAGTGTTGAATATATATTATGTCGAGCGATGCGATCTTAAGTATAATTATTTAAATGGGAAAATAATTATATGTTAAGTGAAGTCGAGTCGATAATAATAAGGTACAAGTTAAGGAAATATTAACAAGAGTAATATATAACTTGTAACACAAAGGGTAATCTAACGCCAACGAAACCTAGGATACGCGCTTAATTAAACGGGATTTGGAATAACTTGTGGTCGGGAGTTGGGTGTACAACTTGCCAAGGCACATGCACTATAGGGATAGTGACTTATACGTCTAGGACGTTTGTAGGTGCGAGACCCTTTTTGCTATCTGCTTAGTACGCCGGACGTTGATTCAGGTGAGTTTCACGGCCCCATTTTAAACTATTTTTACGTTTTCGGGGGAAAGATATGTTAGGGAAAATGTTTGACGGATTTATTACTTGAGGTGTGACCGCCACTCGGGGTTGAGTCCTCGCCTCTATAATCATTTATTCAGGGAAATGAAACCGGTGGAATATTGGATAGTACTATTGGTGCCTGACAAGGCCCACCCTAATCGATAGCGTCGATTTTGCATTAGTGTATGCCTGGGGTGCATATATTCTGAACTTAAGTCGTAGGATACCGAGTAACGACTTGGAGCGGGCCATATATATTATACGTCTTGGTTTGATTATAGTCTCAAGTAGAATTATAGGAATTTGCAACTCCTATATATTGTCATAACATGGTATTTCCCAAGTATTCAAGTTTTGGAAACTAAAAACCTGTGAACTCACCAATATATTTATATTGACGAAATTTTAAACATATCTTTCAGGTAATTAGATGAAGGAAATCTGGGCAAGCTAGGGTCATGGAATCCTCCGATGCGGCGTTAAATATTTTGCGGGGTTTCACCTTTATTTCCCAAGGCTATGGGATATATTTGAGAAACCTCTAGATTTGTGTTATAAACAATTTACTTTTATGTAATGTTTTGAACAAGATTTGACGCTTAAATAAATGACCCATTTTCTTAAATTACTTGTGATTTGCGTTAACCTTGACTTTATGCTCTTGAACCGTCGCGCCACGTGTTTCCGCCATTGTCGTGGTGTGACAACCAGAAAGTCAAACGTTCTTGATTATGAATGATGTAGAACAAGATAGTTTAATTGGGTGTTGGGGGTTTGTTAATCGGCTATCTATGAGGCTGTATGTGGATTTAATCGCAACCAAATAAGCTATAAGTACAAATTCGAATTTTTCAGTTTAAGGGAAGTTTTGAAAACAAATTAATTTTTATTAATTGGTCAACACGTCAATTTTGGACAATATTGCGCTGAGATAATTGAGGGTGATTGCTTCTAATCTGAGGTTGACTAAATCGTGTGTTGCCGCATCAAATTCAAACGATTTAGCTGGTGGTTCGGGTCCTTGTTCTTGGCGGGTTGGATGTGCAGCGTTCAAAGGAAGGAAACAGGTGGTTGGCTTGTTTGTGTATAAAGAGTTTTGCAATCCATAGTAGTCAAGTAAGAGTCTTGTGGTCTAGTGGTCAAGTATGATGTGTACCAGGCGTCTGACTCGGGTTTGAGTCCGGCCAGCTTCAACCCCCCCCCCCTTTTTTAGTCAGCAGTGAAGGAAAGGACAAGGGGGTTTGGGCCGGGTCACTGTTTGGGCTGTGGTTTATTTGGGCTCCATAAGGGTGGGTTTGGTTTGGTTATGGTTTAGTGATTTTATTTTTGGTTATGGTGATGGTTATAGAATAAATTATTATTATTATTATCATTATTATTAAAAAAAATATATATGTAATAAAGAGGGTTCAAATATTTAATCTTATCGGACAAGGTTGTGTTTATACAAATTAATATCTTTGACGTGTCTAACATTTATAGGAATGAAAGTAGTAATGTTATAAATGTGAATAGGACTTGAATAAATAAAAATGACAATTTTATAAGTTCAAAATTTTCAAAATATTACAGTTGCAACCATTGAAAAACTTATCACATCTCTGGAATCTCTCATACAAACCAGTAACACAATTTGAAGATCTAACAACAATGAATCTCTATTAAATAGTAAATTAAAACTAAAAACAACAACAGAGAGAGAGAGAGATATCAATATATGGAATAGTTAAAAAAATTTATTTATCAAAAACAAAATCATATAATTTTAAAATATGAATTCACTATATACGTTAAATATTAATATTTTTCTATATCTACTAATATTTAAAACTGCAATAAGACATATCTGAAAGAAATATCGTTCACATTGTTTTCATAAGATCTTTAATTTGATTTTTAACAACCCACATTCCCATTAATCACAGAATTAGTTAGAAAAAATAAGCATATATAGAGTACGACCCACCTTGAAAGCCGAGAGCGTCCCGGGGTAGACAAATCTAATATGGATTGACAAAATATGTGTTACGATGTAGTATAGAAATTAGTGTACTATAATAATAAATTTACTTACATCAGGGAAGTTGATATATACAAAAGTTACGTGCTCGTTCGATGCAACGGGAAATCGATTAGTATTAAATCGGTTCATTACGGTATCGTGAAACAACAAAATTACACTGAAATGAACAGAGCAATTGTATTATATATTTTGTACACGATATTTATCTGAAAAGATACAAATATGATACCAATACAATCCATTAGACCTAAAAAGAACAGATCAACAAGTTCACCAATCAACATTAAAATCAGAAAAAATTCATGCCGAACAGCTGTCTAGGAGGAACACCAAGCGAACTCGCAACGCCCGGCTTTAGCCACAAGCGGTCCAACAATCTTTTGTAAAATGTTCCAAAAAACAATCAAAGTCGATCCTAATATTGAAGAAGCAAAATTTATAAGAGGCATGTTGGAACTGCTATAAACATATACCACATTTAATGCATTGTTAAAAGAGATTTTGACCATTAATTTTCAATCTCGGTTTTAATGGCAGAAGGTTACCAGGTATTTGAGATGGATTCGTATTAGAATCATGGGTATGTGCAAAAGTTCTTTGGCATTTCTTGATATATTTTGCTTGAACCTGGTCCAACAAAAATGTGTTAGAAACAACATTCTGAATTTGATTTTCATAATTAGCAATCTGTTATAATTATGAAATGTGATGCTTGTTAGGAACTTCAAAAAATTTATAGTCATGGCACAATTGGTTGCATGATGCCATCTGATCTGATTGTTTTCTCCTCAATTTCCAAGCCCTTTTAATAATCAAACTGGATCATCTACATGAATTGGTGAGGAAGTGAATAACATATCAAATCAAAAAATTGTATATGTTTCTCCTATCATGAAGAAAAAAGGAGAGAACCTCTAGTTCATGACATTAGAGTTTTTAAGCGTTTGACAACATTATAATCTTGAAATTGAAAAGCAAAGAGTAATAGCATTTTAAATAAACGATGATCATCACCTTGGGATTTCACATCCAAATGGTTGTCGCCTCCATTTAACAAACTCATCATCCGGTGCCTCGTATTAGGATGACAATTAACATGTTGATCTACATAAAGGCATGAATCGGCGACATAATACTTCCATTCAAAAGAGCTACTTAGATTCCTCAAATTTTGAATTTTTTTTTACCATGATCTTGGTCTAAACCATCGGATTTAATCCATAATTCCACCACCAAATAGTTAACTAATAACTTTTGCACAAATTTCATTAAGGCTTCCACTTTTCATGTCCTTTGACAATTTCTTTGAAGGAAAGTCCCTGGTACTTGGTACCTATTATAGCAACTATAAAATCACATAGGTGCAAAACATGATCTTATGAAATAATAATAGATGAAAATTAAGAAAGCAAATAAAATCACTGTTGAAACTTAATGAAAGAGAATGAACAACTAAGCAAATAGTAAATTTCATTTAGAATAGCAGAACATGAACGAAAGATCAGTAACCACATACAAAACATGTAATATCAATACAATCAAAGCTAATAATCTAAAAACACTACACTGCTTAAATTAATTGTTATAAATAGCAACTAAACGCCTACCAATTGATAATGAGGACCAAGTGACTATCACTGAGGGACTAAAAGAGTATTTAAATAACAAAATCATATAAAAAAGGATAAATTATTACCTTAAAGAACATTGTGGGTATTGTAAAGAGAATTGTTGATATTTATGGTGTAATCAACCATATTGATATTATTCAAAAACTCAATCTTAGCTTTAAGAAATCGATAGTTTAGATAAAGTTGGTATTTTTGAGTGAATACCAACAGCGGAAACACCAAACACCAAACGCGCATTTATATTATTAGGGAAATTATATTATTAGGCCACAACAATAAATCACATTTTAACACCTCATAAAAATCAAAATTTCAAATCTTGTTTCCTTGAAATCACCATCAACCTTGTAAATGCAAATTGTTTTAAAACCGAATCAGAGTGTCCACAAATTTGTCCAAAGTTTCTAAAAATTAACAAACTAATAAAAATTATAATTTGATTAAAAGGAAATAGCAACAACACCCAGAACATTTGGATACAAACAACAGGGATAAATAAACCCTAATCAACCAAGGAACGATTTGAAAAACCTTCAATTGAGATAGGTATAAAGAACGTACTTGTAGCGACTGTGACAACGGGAATAAGGAAACCATAATCAAGTAAACCTTATACATCATATGATTAAAATTTCATATTGCATCGAATTTGCTGGATCTTTTATTTTCAACAATTTTTTCGGTGGAGAAGAGGGAGAGGAGGCGGCGGCGGTGGTGGCAGGAGGGGAGAGAGAAAGAGAGGGGGGAGAGCTAGGGTTTGGGTTTGTGAAAAAGTGTAGGAGAAGGGGATGAAGAGTAGGGTTTTATTACAAATAGGGTTTGGTTGTGTATCATATTTATTAATTTAATTAAAAAAACAAAAAAAAATTAAAAAAAATGCACCACATGATGCCATGTGGCACATTCAAGGGGGAGAGGAGACCACCAATAAATGTCATGTCATCAAAGTCTTATTCTTTTATATATATTAATAAATAATAAATTAGACCAGGTGTAATGGAGTGTTGTTTGGCCGTGGAAGGAGAGAAAAATGCCCTAAATCACAAGGCTACACTGCCCTCTGGGTGTTTTGGTTTTTTTTTTTTTTTTTTGTTTGGGCGTGAAATAGATAATGCTGCAAATTTGCGTGAAAATATTGAGCCATTTGAAATGGGGGCGTGGAATTGAGCTTCCTACGACGTTTGGTCTTAAGCATTTTGTTAAGACAATATTATTGTTATGTATATCTAAAAAAGTATTATTTAAAACCGAATGGTTAATAGTAATGTATAAGTGACAGAGACACACACTTAAATTTTAATAAAATTGTCTCACAATCTTATTATACTTTTTATATATAAAGTGATGTAGTTTACCAATTGTTATATTTTCGTAATAATATTATAATGTTTTCAAAATATTTCCTTGCTTACCCTTGAATGGTCATTTTTTAAACAACAATCAAAATGTCTCTAACCTAAGCTCATAATTTAGCATGTCCTTTCATGCTAATTTCTAAAAGTTGATTAGCCGAGCCATCACCATCGCCACTGAAACACATGCAACAAACATAAATAACGCCTTGAGACAACCTGTTAGTCTACAACACATATTAGACCATCATTAGGGGAGTGTCGTGATGTCATTAATTTAGATTCACACCAACACTATGGCTTCTCAATACGCTGCTAGCAACAATGTGTTCCTTTGCTTCCCTTTCCTTAACCCTTTCGTGAGAGGTCCTCATAGTCTCAGGATGCGGCGTTTGCACCATAATCCACCATGGGTTCTAGATCCCAAATGTAGATGAATTAGTAGTAACGATAATGGAGTAAAGGGCAAAGCATGAACCAAGATTTAACATCGCTAAGAAAACAGATGGTGATAGTTGATTTAGAGAAGAAGAACTTAAACATATCGTCTAGAAGAAGTCGGTAGAAGTTAGGGCAGAGTAACCTAACACATTACAATTTGATAAACTTAGAAACAGAAAGAAGGGAAGTAGGGTTTGGGAGGTTATTTATTATTTCTAAATACGAACTCAACACATTTTTTTCTAATACCAAGTAGTGAAAATAACCTAACACGTTACAATTTGATAAAAGTGTATCTAACCTAAGATATTAATATATCATATGATCATTTATCTAATAAAAAACAAAATTAACCAAATTAGCATTATTCTACTTAAAAAAACAGTTAAAACTATATTGTTGCCTTTCAAAATAGGTTCGTCTTTCCACAATACGTGAATTAGGGTTTTGCTTTCAAATATAAATGTTATGTTATGCATAATTTACACCTATTTCTTTTTATAAGTCACAACCAATATCCATGAAATCAAATTAAACTTGGGTCGATTTAATCTAAGATATTACGCATATGACAATGGAATCAACAGATGGAGAAGAAACAAAGATGATCGGAGGAAATCGGCAACTGGTGGTGGATTGTGACCTCCATGAGATATAGAAGATGGCAGCTTGGAGCGTAAGCGTGAGCTCTTGTAAACCTAACAATGGCACGCACAAGTTAGGAGATTAAAATAATTGTTTTGCTCGTCAGATGCCAATCATGTGATTAAGTTAACTAATAAACATAACTAAGTGTCTGGTAACAAACGTGCACTACAAAAAAATAAAATAAAAGTGCACTAAAACTTGGGTTATTTGATTTTATAAGTAATACAAACTTTCATCTGTTGGTCAACATTAAGCCAATTTAAGAAATTTCATTTGATAATCCCAACTTGTAACTATTTTCCTTCACTGATCCTTTTCTAAATAGTATCTATCCCATTTATTTTTTGGTGACGCTGAAGGCGTTTGGGGTTGCAACGATCGAGGAGATAGTGGTTGTTGCGGAGAATGGAAAGGGTGTGATGATGGTTTTTGGTGTTGCAGGCGGTGGATGGCGGCGGAGAAAGTGGAAGATGGTGGTGGATGATGACTTGATGGCTTCATAAGAAGGGGTTGGGTGGGACTCACGTAAACTTATTTTTTTTTAGTTTCATATCATTTTCCACGTCACCATACATAAAGAGTCAGTTGGTTCTTTTTACATGTCACCATCCCCGTCATCAGAAACTACTAACTGCGTTAGATCTCAGTTAGAAAATGGTTAATGGAGAAAAATAGCTTGCAAGTTGGGACTCTAATAGAGAATTTCTTGAATTGAGATTTCTACCACCAATATCTCAAAGTTAATATTGTTAAAATCCAATAATCCTTAAAACTTTAAAACATAAAATACGTGTAGTTCTCAACTTAACGTAAGTGTAAAGAATTTAATGTTAACATAACTAAATATATTTTTATATGTTTGGAAGAAACAGTTTTCAAAGGGTGTTTGGGATTTTGATTATTTAACTCTAAAAATGTGTTTTTGTCAAAAGTGTTTATTGACTCATGACTTTTTAAAAAATGGTTTTTTTAAAAAAAATGTTTTGATTAACTTTTATGATGAAAAAACAAATAAGTCAATAAGTTGTTTTTTTCAAAAAAAATGTTTGGCTTAGCTTATTATGAATATTGGTTGAATGAGACGAGTGGTTAGATTTGTAATTTGTATTCCAAAAGCCAAAACAAAAGACAGGATTTGTGACTTCTCGAAAACAATTTTTCAACCAATAACAAAAGGCCAAAAGAGAAAGTGTCTTTACTCTAACCAAATAGCTTATTAGCTTTTTGAAGAACCCAATAAATCAATAAGACCATGTGTAATGGTAGGTGAAATTTGGTCGGTGAAAGGGGCATTTTTTGACACTTGACATGTGGGGCCACTTTGGTGGGTGAAAGGGGCATTAAAGGGGCAAGGGTGTAATGGTGGGTGAAATTTGGTGTGGGACATTTTTTGACATGTGACATGTGGGCCACATGCCATTTTTTGAAAAATTCGACCGTTTGTTTTTTGTTTTTTAAGCCTGCCACGTGGCGGCCATTGATTGGCCCAAATCAAATTCTACGTACGTGAAATATTTGGCGTGGGAAGCTTTAGCGCCCAATTAACTTGGGTGGGGGCGGTGTAGCAGGGTGAACGGGGCGCCAATTTCCCCCTTTAACGCCCAATTAACTTATCATTACGGGTGGTCTAAACGATATTTTAAAAACAAAATTTTCAGGGGAGAAAGAAAGAAACTTGGCCTGGGTTGAGCCACACAACCTTCAGGCTTCACTTCCACCACTCAAATATCAAAAACCTCAATGAAATCACAAACACTTTAATCACTGTATCCACATTTCTTCTCCATGTTTGCAGATTCAATGTCTTCTTCATGTGCTACAGTGCCGCGTTCCGTTAGAACCGAGTGGTCTGCTGCAAACCGGTTCAGTCCCGCCATCAAAGTTCATCCGTACAGTAAGTTTTCCATCCAATTATATATTTCTATGCAATGTTCCGTGTTACAATTGTGTAAATCGTTAGCGTTTGATTGATTTTTTTTTTTTAAATAAAGATAAAATCTTTTCCATTAAAACCAATAAGTTTTACAAGTGTACTAGCCGCTACCTCCTTTTGAATATAAAAGTCTACTCTGTTAAAAATAAAACTTGGGTCCTTGGTCGCCATGGAGTTACTCTGCGTCACCTTTTGTACTCTCTCTAAGAACCAAATTGCCTCTCGGCCAAGACCTCCAAAAGTGTCAAAAACAAAGGGAACAAAGACGTGTTGGTTCTCCAGGCACGCAGCTTTATGTTTGGCAACTTTCTTGGATTTTGCTTTCAAGACTGCTTGCCCTGTCACTAACCCAGAATCCCGAAGTCCCACCAACGGAGACACCCATGTGAGATCAACACCTGAACACGAGGACATTTGTTGGCCTTAGGGTGGACCACCCTTCAAGTGGGTCCGTCAAAAAGTTAACCGTGGCTTCTTTCCTAGCCGAAATCCCTGCCCTGCGCAAAACATCCCTGGCCAGATTATGTCTGTATTTGAAGCCCGACAGCTCCTTACAGTGAAGTGATTGATTGATTGATTGATTAGTTGTTGTGTGCTGTAGGAAATAGGTGTGGTTTGAGTAGGAGAGATTTTGCTACCAAAGGAATTGTCGCTGCTGGTGCTTCTGTCATGCCGTCTACTTTGGTATCTCAACCTGCACAAGGTCCATTTCTGTTACCCTAGGCTTTTTGTTTTATTTTGATTAAGTGTGAGGCACTTAGTTTCTAAAGACGTGTGGCAATCCGATGCGTTAGGATCCCCAAAAGCCGATGCGTGATGCGCAATGCAAAGCGCGCATCACGTATGCAAGGTGTTCATTGTTAAAAGATAATAAAAGTTATATTTAGAATTATAGATAATGTTTTATCTTGTTAACTTTTTAAACACTACAATATAAGATATTCTCACCATCTATAGTCATATTTGTTTAATCGATGGTCTAATTTGTTCAAATACTCAAACCCATTGGTCATTCGATGGTTAGATTTGTTCAATATGATTGAAAAACTCAACCCACTGTACCCATCATGGAATTGCATCATGTGATGCACACATCATGGAATTGCATTGAAGCTCGCTCTTTTAAAACCAAGAATTGCTGATGTGGCTTTGTATGAACTATGAACTGAACTAGTAATTGGAATATTATCAGGTTTAGAGAGATTACCTTTCAAGAAAGATGGATATAAGTTTTGGACATGGAGAGGCCACAAAATTCATTATGTTGAAGAAGGAGAAGGCTTTCCCATTGTACTTATTCATGGTTTTGGTGCTTCAGCTTTCCATTGGAGGTCTCTTTCTATTCTGTTATTCTGGACTTATATTGTGCTATATACTTGGTTTTAAAAAGCGCGAAGCGCACTAAAGCGACGAGGTCCAAATCCGAGGCGCAAAGCGCAAAAGCGGTGGGATTTTCGTACGCGAAGCGCAAGACGATTATATAAATTTTTTTATATATGCTATAGGTTTTTAGCATCATTTGCCCAAAATATAGATACAAATAAGGTTTATATATGATTTAACTTAAATATACAAGCCTTTTAGCTACATATATACAAATTTTAAGCATAAAAAACACCCCCCCCCCCCCCGTATGAAAAGCGCGTGCCTCAAGGGCTTTTTTGGCCAAAAAATCGCGCTTTTCCTGCGCTTTCTGTACGATGTGCGCCTAGGGTTACATAAGGTGCCAAGCTCTACGCCTAGGTGCGCTTAGCTCTTAGCGCGCTCTAGGCGCGCTTTTTAAAACACAGGCTATATAGGACATTTGGTGTGATATTTTCATTATATCTGTAGGTACAATATACCTGAATTGGCTAAAAAGTACAAGGTTTATGCTTTGGACTTACTTGGATTTGGGTGGAGTGAGAAGGCGCTCGTTGACTATGATGCATTGGTGTGGAGAGACCAAGTTGCCGATTTCTTGAAAGAGATAGTGAAAGAACCGACTATTTTGGTTGGGAATAGGTAATTTCAGTTGACTAATAGGAATTCAATAATCCGTTAGATTATATATCTTTTGTTCCACATTTCCTTGATGTATTAATCGGAAATTTTCAGTCTTGGTGGATTTACCGCTTTGGTAGCAGCAGAAGCGATGCCACAGCAAGTTGTTGGCATTGTTTTACTAAACTCTGCTGGACAGTTTGGAAGCGCAGAAGATTCAACCACAGAACCTGAAGAATCCGCTGTGCAGAAACTTATCCTAAAGCCACTGAAGGAAATTTTCCAGCGGGTAGCTCTTGGATTCTTATTTTGGCAAGCGAAGCAACCTGCTCGTGTTGAATCCGTATTGAAGAGTGTAAGTAACTTTATTACGGGAGATGGAAAGACAATTTGTAAGGGATACACGAATACAAAAGGCAGATACTTGAATCTGATTCGTGTAGCAGTCATTTCACGCATTTTCTTGTTTGCAAGAATAATGTTATACAGTAAATCCATCTCTCTTTTATCAGACTGACAAAAATGTTTGATTCTATTTTCAGGTTTATAAAAATACTTCAAATGTTGACGATTATCTCATTGAATCAATCACCAAGCCAGCAGATGATCCAAACGCTGGAGAAGTCTATTACAGGTATCTTTTTTTCAACAATTATAATCATGGATCAACATGTCATTCAGTTCTTTTTTTTTTTTAGTTTTTTTTAATATTGATGATGATTAATGCAATCCGCTTTGCAGATTAATGTCACGGTTCATGTCAAATCAGCGAAAATACACACTCGACAGTGTACTAAGCAAACTGTCTTGCCCATTGTTGTTAGTGTGGGGAGATTTAGACCCATGGGTGGGCCCTGCAAAGGCGACCCGCATCAAAGAGTTCTACCCAAACACAACGGTTGTGAACCTGCAGGCAGGGCACTGCCCCCATGACGAAGTCCCTGAGTTGGTCAACAAGGCCTTGGTAGATTGGCTATCAACTCTGCCAGCCACATACACCGCTTCTCAAACCGTATAAACATTTCTTACTTAAACTTGTAGTATACTGTATATATACGGTTGTCATTTACGAATTTTTGCCTCACAGGACAAAAAAAAAAAAAAAAAAAAAAAAAAAAAAAAAAAACTGTATTTGAGATGTAAGGGTGAAATTATCTAATTAAAATTGTTTCTTGTGTAGAAATTGGTTGGACTAATTATATTTGTGTTCCAGTTTGCTGACAACCCTTTTCACACCTTGTGCTGCTAGTAAACCTTGCAATATTAAAAATGGATGAAAATCACCAAATAGTAACTTAGTAATCATGTTTCGCTATCGTTTCAATTAGGTTACTCAAACTTTCCCTTCTCGGGCGGATTCCTCCTTTTGCTCTTCACCCTACGGGGCATTAGTAGCCGTTTCCAGCTGTTGTTCCCCTTCCAAGGGCAGGTTCTTACGCGTTACTCACCCGTTAAATGGTCAGAATCGCCCATGGTTCAAATTTTGCTTTATTGTTGAAAATTTCAAGCCTTACTAATCAACTTCATGTGACAAATGAATTACTATAATACATCTTTCATATTCTTTCTCTATACTTCTTGTACCAAAAACCACCTAGCCGTTTTGAGAGTCGGTGACTAGAAACCGAACAGCCCCCGACTGCAGGGTTGAAACAAACAAACTTAACCCAAACACAAAAACGCGTCCGCTAGATTTCTATAGATAAAGATACAAATTCATTTCAATTAAATAAATAAAACTATGTTTTATTAACATATGAACCTAATTATAGATAAATTTGAAATCAGATTATATATTTTGGTTTAAAAAATAAGGAGTATTGGATCTAAATAATTTTAACCATCAGCCATTGGCCACGATCGGTCCTAACTAACGAAATATGTGTTAGCGGTCCCATCTTTTAGCATATTGGCCAACAACGAACTATGACTAAAAATATTATTCCATTTAGAAAATCAGTTAGTGTTATATTAGTCATATTCCGTTGGTGACCAATATATTAAAAGTTGGGATCACCAACACACATTTCCCTAGTTATGACCGATCGCAGCCAATTGCTAATAGTTAGATTATTTAAATCCAATACTCGAAAGAATAATGGTGAAAAACTTAACATTGATTAAGCAAAGTTAGGCAATGGAACAAAGCCATTCTAACTTTGTTTATCATATAAATTTGTGTACCTTTCCTAAATGGCATCTTTAAACATGTAACCAAACAAAACATCATTCAAATAAATAGACAAAACCGTTGCCAAATTTTGGCTCAAACGATAATGCCTGAGAACAAAATATACAATCTTCCTCATAGCTATGGACAATCAACAAATCTAATTAACAATAACTGTACAGTCTTTACCTATGCATTTGCCTTGTAAACGGCAGCATAATGCTGATCCTATATACACTGTAAGCTTGTATCTTCTGCCAACTTTACATTGTCTTTCACGATGTCAATGCATTGGTTTTTCCTCCTTATAATGCATATACTAAACGACATTTGTTTGCATTTATTATTGTCTTAGTTTATGTTTTATTGTTAGTTTAACTATTGTTGTTTTCGTCCTGGAGTTTTTGCATTTGTTTGGTGTCTGGATATGGAATTGGAGAGTCCTGTGCCATATAGTCGAGGGCTGCAGAAGCGTTTCGTATCGATCATGAAGCAAGGACGAAGCGGGTATGATCCGTCTGATACAGAGACAGAGTTACATGAAGCTCCTTGGAATGAGTTTAATAAAAAGAATGCAGAGTTGGGTAGCTTGAATTCGTTGAGACTTGTTAGGAGACACTCTTCGAAGTTTGATCCCGAAGGGCTGCCGCCTCCACGACGACGCAGTAAGTCTCCGTATACGACTAGAGATGGAAGGAGTTCCAGGTCGCCAACTCTGGTCCACTTCCTCTTCCGCCTGGGAGAAATATTAGCCCGTTTTCGAAGTCTGAACGTAGGAGTTATGTTTCGACGTTGAAACGTGCTGATGGTGATGATATGTTGGAGAATGATGAAGAAGGTGCTGGCGTGTATAATAAGCCGAGACACAGACAGTTTAGTAATGGAAGTTATCTTGAAACTGAGAAGGCGAGTTATGCTAGAGCGCTGTCAGCGCCTAGATTGAGATTAAGGGACAAGGATCAACAAATAAAACACGACCAACGGGTGAGTAGAAGAGACGGAAGAAGTAGAACACCTCCAACGCGTAGAAGTATTACCCCACGAAAAGATAAAGAAGGAAATCATAAAATTACGCCTTCTGTAGGCGAGATTAATGAGATGGTTGCAAATGCAAAATTGGGCAAAAGTCCTGTTAGACATGCTCCGGTTTTTGATAGCACGGATTCTCTTCCAGGTGGTGATATTTTCTTCTCTCGAGACTATGCAGCAGTGTCGGCCCAGAAGGTTAAGAACAGTGGGTTGGAAGATCGTATTGGCGCGAAACCCAAAGTGTTCGTAGAAAAGAAACCTGACCCGCATCAGCGTTATAAGTCAAATGGTGTTCATAATTATAATACTACTGGTATATCTTCTAGTAGTATTTTAACACCTACAACTATGGTCTCCAGCTCAGCTGTAAGCAAGCAAAGTAGCCATGTAAGTGACGTCAGTGCGAAGTCGAATGGGAGTTCTTGGAGGTTTACTGCGAATAGGCGGAAAAGCCAGACAGATACATGGTTTTCTTGCATGAAAGGAACTTGCAGTACCAAAAAGAAGTCACCAGAAAGAATGAGAGCCTTTGATGAAGCTTCGTTTATTGAGAAGGCTTTCGTCGTTGAAAACCTTAGACAATTCTGGGCAGATAAGTATCAACCGTTATCATTAAACGGGTTTACTTGCCACAAACAAGAAGCCTTGCAACTTAAACATCTGGTATGATTATGCACAATCATGATTTTTTTTTTGAATCAATCATGATTTTTTTGAAATTATGGTTTGAACTCTTCTTTTTCTCTATGTATTTGGTTTTGTAATTACTATTGTGTTGCAATATAGGCGTCACAGGAAATATTTCCGCATATTCTTTTGAAGGGACCTCAAGGGTCAGGGAAGAAAGCGTTGACAATGGCTCTACTATGTGAAATATATGGAGATGCTGCCCGGAATGTAATTTTTCTCTCGTTTAGTAGGACAAGATTTAGCCTTTATAATCTTGCGCATAAATACTCAGATGATTGGTTTTCTTTTTGCAGATATCTCATGATATAAAATACTTCAAGATTCAGGTATGTAAGCGTTGATAAGTTATTAGAATGTTGGCACATACACTTTCGAGAGGCATAAAAAGTATAATGATTGATAATAATCATCATCCACATACTTAGTTGTCAACGAATATCTCTAGAGATGACTGTATCTCTTATCATATTGTTTTTAGGAAACAAGGTCGGCTCAAGTAGCCGTTCCTGTAACCTCAAGTCCTCACCATGTGGAGCTTAATGTGCACTTGGAAGCTAATGCTAAATATGCTCTTATGGCATTAGTCAAACAAATAAGTAGTGACCATGCAGTTACACCTGAGATCAGCACAGTTAATTTAAAGCCCGATTATACAGGTCCGTTCATTTAATTAACTTATTTATTTTTCCTAAAAGGTTTTAAATTTAAATTTAAACTTAAGAGCTCATGTTATCTTATCCACAGTAATGGTCCTTTATGATGTTGACAAGGCTGACGAGAGCATTCAGCACTTGATAAAGTGGATTATGGATTGCTATTCAGATGTTTGTAAACTCGTCTTGTGTTGTGAAGATGATGTCAAGCTTTTGGAGCCGGTGAAAACTCGGTGCCATATTATTAAGCTTGATGCTCCTGTCACTCATGAAGTATGTGCTATATATTTTACCTATGGGTTGCATATTCAACTCGTTTAACTA
This sequence comes from Ambrosia x helenae, assembly GCA_030844895.1. Classification (NCBI taxonomy): domain Eukaryota; kingdom Viridiplantae; phylum Streptophyta; class Magnoliopsida; order Asterales; family Asteraceae; genus Ambrosia; species Ambrosia x helenae. Next base: position 36,349,542 of record CM061230.1, read on the forward strand.
TAAATGGGTCTATTTGGGATATATTCGACATCTAAAATATCAATCAGGTTTAGCTAAAAGATTTAACTTTAAGAAATAGAGTTCAAATGAGTTGAAACTCGTATGAAGTGTATTCAAATTTATAAAACTTCCGAAATCTTTTTTTTTTTTTTTTTTTTTTTTTTTTTTTTTTTGAGAAAGGTAGATTATCAATGTAATAATATAGTTTTCGGGATCATATTTAAGTATTTAACAATTTTATTATATATAAATAAATAATTAGATAAAATGTGTTACGGGTCAGCCACCCCAAACACGACCCATTTTGACCAATTACCCAACCTGCCCATTTTGCGCCATCTATTATTTGCCTAAATATTTAGTGTCTATCTGTTCCAATTTTAATCTATATTGTCTTAAATCTCAGGTCATGGAGGTGCTAATTCAAATATCAAGGAAAGAGAGTTTTGATTTACCAATGAAGTTTGCTGCAAAGATTGCTAATAAATCCAAACAGAATTTGAGGAAAGCAATCATGGCTCTTGAAGCCTGCAAGTCTCATAAGTAAGAGAAAAACATATTTTGTTAATTATATTTTTAATATTCAGCAAAACCTTGGCGTGACACAGTGATAAGCGCTTGCTTCGCTTCTAGTAGAGGCCTTAGGGTTTAGCATAACTTGTTGAAGGCCACCTGCTGAGCGTAAGCTAGACTTTACCTTGTGCCACCAGTATTGGTGGGGGCCGTGAGTTTCCCTAATAGATTATATTCAACAAGCTATTCTTACTCTGAATCTAAAAGTCCACCACTAATGCAGCTATCCATTTGTTGAAGATCAACCAATCCCCATCGGATGGGAAATATGTACTCGCTGAACTTGCTGCTGAGATTTTAGCCGACCCATCACACAAGAGGCAAGTATATAAAATGCATATTTTACGCCCCACTTACGGTGTGCGCATATAATGTATATATGTGTTGCCTTTGGGGGGCAAAAGTAAAGTTGCACTATTTTTAACGTTATTTTACTAATTTTGTGAAAATAACGTTAAAAACGACGAACGGTTAATCATGCATCATGTGGTGGCGTGGATAGCCAAAAGACAAAGGGGTACATGCACTGATCGGGTTTGTCCCGATTGCTAAGTGTTCTGTACCTTATGTCCAAGGCTTGATACCAAACCACATCGAGCCGGGGGTCTCACTGGAAGCAACCTCTCTATTCTTAGGGGTAGAGGTAAGATTGTCTACATCTTACCCTCCTCAGACCCTACCTTAGCTTTGCTATAGGTGGGATTAACTGAGTATGATGATGATGATGATGATGATGATGATGATTATTATTATTATTATTATTATTATTGTAGTAAAGTGGCAATAAAAATGTGACATAATATTTGTTTTAATTTCTCTAATTGTTACCATAACTAAGTGTTTCACATGCTGTTTTCAGGCTATTTCTCGTTCGCGGAAAACTACAAAAACTTTTGATCGAATTTGTTCATCCAAAACTGATTCTTCTGGTAAAGTTGTAACCTTCCAGTCAAGCAATCATTTCAATATCTGTCTCTATAGCTCAAATTTTTGTATTACAACGTTTCCACGATGCAGAAACTCATTGAACAGTTCCTCAAGGGCGTTGAAGCTAACATCAAAAGGGACCTATATTATTGGCACGGTTATTATGCAAGTTTCTGTCCTTGTACCATAACTTAAATATTTTAGTTATTATTTTTATGTATTTTTTGACAAATATTTGACTATATATCTATGCCAAACTATAGGATAAGAGACTTCCAATTGGAACCAGTGCCTTACTAAAGTTAGAAGGTAACAAGATTAATATTAGTATTTCATATATGGTTTACAATCACCATATGTTTCTAAAGTTGTTTATATCCGTTCCCTGCCCCTGCAGAGTTTGTTGCAAAATTCATGAGCATACACAGGAAGACGTTACATAATCGTCAGTGATTTAACCTCAGGCAAGCACAAATAATAGAATTAGGGGATAATAAGGTACTCCTACGTGCCTTTTAGCCGGTCATAGAAACACCATATTTTTCTTTCTATGATTTTATAGTGTAAACATAATGCAGTCCCAATTGTTGTGTTGAGATGAAATATGTAAGTTTATGTTATCAATTTGTATCAATTTGGTTCTGAATTGATGATCATGTTTGATGAATGATTGGGTTCAATGATCACTTCCATGAATGTATTTGTGTTATACTCTTGCCATTTGTTACCTTTTTAATGAACAAACTAATGCAACATGGTTACCATTCATGAGCCCTTGGATGCAAATCATGCAATATACATGTAATTTATTTTCTATCATTTAATGTTTCAAATTGATAAAATTCAAATTTGCATTATTGGGTTCAAACTAAAAGTATATTACGTTTAGTGTTTATATGGTGGTTTGGAATGTTGTAACTTGTAACGCATTTTATGAAGTGAAGTGGGCGCACGTCAGTCTTATCTTTATGTTTTATTTTTCTTACGTAATTGTTTTAAAACTAATAAATGTTATTTGAATTAAAAACTAAAAGAAAAAAGGATTGGATAGTGAATTATAGATTGATAGGTATAACATAGTTAGAAAGATAAGGTGATAGATGAAGGTGGTAACGTGACGCTGAGGTGATATAGAATAATAAATGATGAGTGATGAGGATATGAATCCACCTTACCAACAGATCAACCCATCTAAGTCAAATAGGTCTTGGATCAATTACCCTGACCCAGTCAATCAGTAGCAAAGATTTAGGGGTGAATTAGTAGGGGGTTGAATGAGGGGAGTCAAAGTCAAGAGGAGAATCAAAATGCCAAATTTAAGGGCTGGAGTTTAGGATTAGTAACTCTTTTATTTTTTATATACTACGTAATCTATTTTCTCCTCTGTTTGTCTTCCTCTTGTTTAAGTTAATTATCAAGTGTTATTCCATTGAAGATTAGTCCCTCTGGAATCGGGCCAACTATATTATTATTTCAATAAAAATCAGCCTTTATTATCTAGTATCTATCATTTGGTTCCATTGTCGGGAAAGATGACTCCAAGTAACCATGGTAACTTAGATGGTAGCGGTGATCAGACTAATCCAGTCTCTTGGAATCGCAACCCAATTTGAGTCCCTAAAGGTGAAGTTGCTGCCCTGAAGTTTCAATGAGAAAAGTCCAACTGTGGTACAAGGAAATATGATGAAAGTGAGACTTCTTGGTAGTGCAACCGACACCGTCATTCTACAAAGATCATCATACTCACCTTCAGCGGTGGTGATCTAAGAGGCTGGATCCGTAAAGCCAAAAGATACTCCAAATACAACAAGGTTTTCGACAAAGAAAAGGTTGATGTAGCGGCTATGCACCTTGAAGGTGAAGCTCTTGATCTATACTCTTGGTTATCCGCAGATCAAGAGATGTCATTTTGGAAAGAGCTAGTACATGCTTTATGGAAAATTTCGGTCCTGCAGAGTTTTAAAATACCGATGAATATCTATGTAATATTCATCAAACGGGCACCGTACAAGAGTATCATTAGGAATTTGCACAGCGGTCAGTAAGGGTCTCTAATTGGCCATACCATTGTTTACTCGACGTATTTCTAAATAGGCACAAAGAAGAGCTCAAAGTTGATGTTAAAATTTCCAAGCCGAAGATAGTGTATAATGCCATGATTTTAGCACAAAAGTATGAATCTAAGGGTGGTCATTCAAGACTCGTAAAAACTACAACTTGGAGTTCCAATCCTAAACCCCGCCAAACAGAACCCAAACCTACAACAAATCTCCATAATCAAGCGGTAGCCACAACTAAACAAGTTGTCCATATCTCTGATACAGGAAAATAGAACAGTTTTTTAATGGAGAATGTTTTAGGTGTGGTGACAAATATGGACCTGGTCACGGGTGCAAAACAGGAACCTTCAAACTGCTAGAAATTACTAATGATGTAGAGGACCAGAACAAAGAAGGAATAGCACTCACTGACAACTCTCCTAGTGATATGGCTGAGATTAGCCTTCATGAGCCTTCTTGCACTTTTTGGTTAGTCACCTATATCGACTATGAAACTTCACGGTATATTAGGTATAACTTAAGTTCTAATTCTGGTTGATATTGGTCCTACACATAATTTCATTTAAGAAAAGTTAGTCAACGAGCTCAAACTCATTACCCAGTTTGTCACTCAATTCGGTGTACAAATCGGGATATAATCCGATGCAATCAGATTTGCAAGGATGTCTCGTTGCAACTCTCTAATCTTCAAATAACCTAATACTTTTACTCGTTTCCATTAGGGGGAGCCGATGTTGTACTCAGAATTAAATGGTTGGCCACGCTAAACACATTTCAAGTAAATTGAACGAGATGTCACTAGTTTTTACCATCAACGGTCAAGACTACAAGTTGCAAAGACTACCATCAAATCTTTAAAATTTTGCCACTTTCCACCATCTCACACTTAAACCGTTTTGGAATCACTCACGCAAGCTGCCAACGCAGATTCCATCTTTTCAACTTGAGGACAAGTCATTTCTTCGGGCGGGAATTCTTGATATGACTCCACCTAATAAAGGGGTTAGTATTGTTTGACCCAGATAGGTTGACCCGCTAATAAGTTAATTATTAAGTGTTCTTCTATTGAAGATTAGTCCCTCTCATATCGAGACAACTATTTTATTATTTCAATAAAAATCAGTCTTTACTTTCTAGTATTTATCAAATGAGAATAATCCATAACCTAATAATAAGGAGTTAGTATTGGTACACCCTTGTAGTCTATCACTCTCTATATACACATATATGTATAGAGAGAGGGATAGAGTGAAGAAGAGTGTGTGAATACGATTTTGGGTGTGCCAATAATGTGAGGCCCAATATAATAACCACAGTCAAACAAAATTTGACTTTTGACACAAATAACATCGAATAGAAATTGAAATACCTCATAATATGGTGTCCTCACATAATACGATATGGTGTCCTCACATAATACGATAAAGATGCATTCATCAATAAAACTCATGATTCTATGCATAAAAATGATAGAATCCTAAAGGGCAGTATCAATCATACGCTGCCAATCAGATTTGCTAAGGGTACATGGGGTGGTCCGTGATGGTCAAACCGTGATGGCGTGATCACCGCGAAATACCCCCCTCCTCCAAAAAAAGAATCACGGCCGCGATGCAAATACTCGTGATATATATCACGGTTGAAAAGGGGACGTTGGTCAAATTATAGCTGTTGGAAAAGGACCGTTGGCTGGCCACCAACGGTCTGTTGACCGTTTAAATTAAAAAAAACATTCCAATCAGTATATATACATATACATACAAAATCAAAAATACACACAATCAAAACAACACACAATCAAACAATACAATCAAAAAAAATATGGAAGGATCAAGCAAGAAACAATCGGCTACGAAACGAAAGTTTAGACCAAAGGTTCGGCCTAACTTAGGCGAACCGGCTCGATTTCGTCAAGACGCACCACCGACCCCACAACCTACACACCAACCCTATCAAAACCAAGTTTTCAAAACCTTATGTTTCAAACCCAACAATTATCGCTTCCAAACCAATATCCAGTGAACTACTCTCAACCCAACATGCCAACACAAATCGCATCTGGAGTGTTCCAAGCACCTCCCGATCCGATTGATCTACCTATGTTCGACCATTATGGGGTTCGCGATCCGGATTACTATACGGTCGAAGATTCTGAGGAAGATGACGAATATGAGGAAGAGGAAGAGATACAAGTGCAATAAGGAAGAGGAAGAGGAAAAGGAAGAAGAAGAGGAGATAACACTGGGCCAAAAGAAAGAATTCCCTGGACGCAAGAAGAAGAAGTGGCGTTGGTGAAGTCGTTTTTACATATTTCCGAGGACAAACGCGTCGAATATCAACAACCATCCAACACCTTTTGGCTGCGAGTGAAGGCACACTTTGAACAACTTACCGGTATGACAAGAAGGCGGATGGATCAAATAACCGGTAAATGGAGCCATATACAAAAAAAAATGAGTAAATTCAACGCCCTCTACGTTACACAGGTATATGATGTTATTTTTTTATAAATCGTTTACTTTATATTTTTTTATAAAAATTGTTAACTTTATATTTTTTATAAATTTTATAGAAACGTCTTTGGCCAAGTGGAGCGGCTGATGTGGAAATCATACGTACGGCCCTCAACGATTATCAGCGGCTGTACGATAGGATTGGTTTTAATTCGTTGAATTTTTGGGAAGTTGCAAGAGTTCATTCGAAGTGGGTTCCCATTGATATTCCCGGGATAACCGAACTTGGGCCAACCGGCCCTCGTGGGGAAGGGGAAGGGGTGGTCGTTCTCAAAAACGATCTAAAACATCCGAATCGGGAAATTGTACACCATCAACGGACGGGCTATCTACCAACATGCCCGAACTTAATTTGAATGATGAATTTCCCGTCCCTTATGACGACACTACCCCGACAAGAACCGCGACTCGAAGGAAGAGTGTCGAGTCGTCAAGTGGCAAAGGGAAAGAACCTTGGGTGGATGCGATGACCGAATACAAGTCGGCAAAAATGGTGGAAATTGATGAGAATCGGGAAAAGCGTAAGCACTTGGCGGACTTGAAAATACAAAGAGAAAACACCTACATGAAACATTTGTCCCAAATTGAAAAAAATAAAGATTTGAAGGTGTTGAAGGAGTCACACGAAGACGCCGAAGAACCATACAAGTCGATTCTCATCGATCGAAAACGTGAAATTTGCCACAAGTGGGGTTGGCCATGTAACTTTTATTTTTTTTATTTTTTTTATGTTTGTAATGTTTATTTTTCTGTTTTTTTTTTATGTTTTTTAGGTTTATTTTTATGTTTTTTATTTAATGTAATGTTTTTTTAGTTTAATTTAATATTTTTTTTATATAAAGTAATGTTTTTTAGTTTAATTTAATGTTTTTTTATTTAATGTAATGTTTTTAGATTATTTTTTTTAAAAAAAAGTTTAGTGATGAAATGTGATAGAATGTGATAAAATAAGGTGGCAGAATCTGATTGGGTGTGATAGTGTGATGGGTGTGATAAAATATAAACCACCCATGTGCCCTAAAAACTAGCCTAAAAGTGACAAATACATAAATTAAATAACTTTCACCATTCGTTACGGTTAACTTTGAAAATTTGCCAAGTCGAAATTTGGTTAAAATCATATGGTCGTATGCATGTTTACACTCGATTTTAGTCACTTCAATGGCTTTGTCTTCCGTTGGGTCACCCCGCTATTCATGACTTGGTTGTAGAGAAAATGAAATCGCATTGTCTTGTTATGCATATCAATAAACTTTGAACTTAGTTGATGTGCGGTGCGGTCGGTATGACTCATATATAGGCGGAATCGAATAAAAACACTATGCCAAAACGATTGCGCTCTTTTAGAATGTGTGACTTCTTTGAAATTCACCCAAGCTGTAGCCAAGAATGTCTCCTCTTTCTCGGTCCATCGTGTTCTTGACATTTAAGAGATAGTAAAATTTATTTTGGTAAAAGACAGATGGTAAAAAATTGTGTAGAAAGGTTTTGAAGTATGTATTTCAAAAGAAGGGTGAAAAATTGCTGAAGAAATGGATGTATTTATATTGAAAATGGTTAAGAAAAAAAATTCCATCGATCAAAATTTTTGACCTTTACACATTCAAACCCACCCTCAATCCTCGGCTTCCACCACCTTTATATTGTAGACACTCAGCTACCGGGTACCTGAACTCAACACCAGCCATCCTAAGTAAGGAGCTAGCGTATATGACCACATTGTGAAATGTACTCATTATTTTTATGACAATGATAATTTGAATGATGATACAAGTAGTAGATATAATTATACATATGTTGACATCTAACTTAACTAAATCATCATACAAGCAGGCCCGTCTTAAACCCAATTATTTTGAGGCTAGGGCTTTGGGCCCCCAATTTTATAAGGCCTCCATTTTTTCTGTTAGTTTGTATATGAGAAATGCATTGGATTTGACATATGATAGCTTTATGATTTCCTTTGCTTTTTAGTTGAAGCCAGTCTGAAGAAGATGAACAGAACATTGAAGAAGTTTAAAAGTGAGAGGGCAATTACATGAATTTACATTCTTACCCTCAAAGCTAAAAATAATATATTTTTTTTGTGTATGGCTACTAAAAAAATCTACTTTTTTTTTGTGTTTTAGCTCTGTTGTGATTTTAATATTTCTAAATTAGTCTAGTCATGTCTGTAATATCGTATTTGTGTTGTTATATATATATATATATATATATATATTTTTATTATTATCGAATTATATCATTTATTATTATCGAATATGATATAATTCTAAACGATTATGAATAAAAATAATACACAAAATAGTAGTTAAAAGTTATATTCGCTTACATTATTTTTGAAATTTTAACAATGCGACAATGCATATTATGAAGTAACTGTCGTGTTGATAACATATTTAAATAAAGACTCTTTTAAAAATATTACTCTATAAAGATGACTTAAAAAAAGGCCCCAATTTTTATGGCCGCTTTAGGCCCCGAAAGACGTTGAGCCAGCCCTGCATACAAGAATAACTAAAATATCATACACGCAAAATAAATCACTCAAAAAATATTGGGCAAAAGAGAGGCACTCAAACAGTTTATAGATAAATGGAGTGTTTTTTAAATTCAGTAAGGATTATTTTAATATTACAAGTTTATAAGGCTTGGAAACATATTTTTTAGAGCAAAGTTTTTATAACATATTACAGGTGAAGAGACTTTCTAGCCAGTGAAGGTTACATATCGTTCTCACTGACTGGAATTTCCACAAGCAAAACTCCACTTAATATATACTCATTCTCATGAGTATATTTTCTTAAACTATTTTACACAATATCAAAATTGTTTTTTGTCCCAGAGAAAAAATAACAATGCAATTACTGAAATTCATAACAAAATACTCTAAATTAAAAAAAAAAGTACAAACTTTTTTTTTTTTTTTTTGAAAGGTACTAACTATAATTCATGTGACGGAGATTGCAAATCTTCAAAGTTGAGATTGAAAAACAATAATCTCTTTTTAAAAAAAAAAAAAAAAATGTTCAGGTTGCATTTTATTATCGATGCTTGAAAAATAAATAATAAAGGTTGGATTATTTGGGACCCATATGTAACCTTCACTGGCTAGAAAGTCTCTTCACCTCCATTAACTTAATCAAATATATTTTTTGAACCTTTTTTCCCAATCATTTACTTTTTTAATGGCATTGTTTTTTTGCATCTTTAAGTTAGTTCATACAATAAGATTTATTTTTTATACACTCTTTGGGCCATTGGTTTGCGGAAAATATGGACTTAATGGAGCCCAAATTTGGATAAAATATTTTATCTTTTCTTGCTTCAGCCTTTGTTTTTCAAAAGATAAAAGTAAAAAAACGGGTGTCGCTTATATTCTATTAAAAAAACTTGTACGAAGTTTTATGAAATATCGGAGAATATAAAAAAATTGTTTGGATCAAATACAAATAACATTTTCATGCTAAGCATACGAAACAAAGAAACAAAAAAAAAAAAAAAAAAAAAAGCACCGTGACAATTTTGTAAATACTTGAAGTTTGCGAATATAGTTTTTGAGACGGTTTACACATAAACGATTCAAAAAAAAAGTTTGTTTTAGAGTATTTATTAAAACTAGCATAATTATGTAAACATATAACTAGAGTAATTACTCTATAGTAATTATATTTGTAGCATAAGGGGATCGATATTATGAAAACCCACTATTAGAGTGAAAACTGTGGAAATTTAACTTCTTGAGTTTTTTAGGGCCTGAAAATTTTAGGGCATGTAATATACATAATTTTAAGCATTTTGAGCCAAAAAAAATCAAAAAAGTGCCGAGCGTTTTTTTTTTTAAATAAAGTTTTCGGGTAACACATGTTACACGAAAATTACACATGTTATTTCTGTAACATGTGTTACTCGGAAACGGTTTTTTTTTTAAAAAAAAAAAAAAACCGCTCGGCGCTTTTTTGATTTTTTTTGGTTTAAAATGCTTAGAATCATGTATTTTACATGCCCTAAAATTTTCAGAAAAAAAACTTCGGGAAGTTAGAGTTTTCACTCTAAAAAGGGTTTTCTCCATATACTTACACTGTAGCATAATTATGTAACTATATTTTAATCCAACTCAAATATATAACTATAGGAATTAGTTTATATAATTACTTTAGAGCAATTATGTAATTATATTATAATCTAACTCAAACTTACAAATAGAATAATTTTAATTCGGGCGACCAAATTTATTAAAGAAACCGGTAAACCAGCTAAGAGCATTCACAGTAGATGCTCCATAATAGTGTGAGGGAGGCCTCTATATTATATAGAGTGTGTATAAGTGGTTGTGAGTAAAGGAGAGAGAAAATATATAAAGGAGACACTGTTCATCAGTAAATTTGGAGGAGACATTGTCCACCCTCCATAATTTTTTAATATTTTTAAAAGTAGTTGTGAGTACAGGAGAGAGAAAAGATAATGATAAAAGTATAGAATAAGTATTATTAAATAGAAAAGAAGAGAGAAATGTAGTGATTTTTAGTGTAATTATAAAAATGAAGATAAAGTGTTTATTGTGAATGCTCTAAGCCAAGAAACATATAAATAGAGTATTTAGTTTAGAGTTTTTGTATAATATAGTATACAGAAAAAGGAGGTGGATGTAATTATTTGGGCCACCGCCATTTTTTACTTCACTTTTATACATTTATTATAACTAGCAGGGTATTCGTACGTCATGGACACTAAGACAAAAAAATCAAAAAGGCATGTGTTTCCTTTGTTGAAATAAGGACAAATGGTTTGATTAGAGATTTTCTAAGAATCGACTTAGCGAAGTCACCGATTTCATGTACCGTAAAAAGGAACGATCTAACAGGTTCAGGATTGATCTCTGAGAATGGATCAGCTCGGGCTAATGTCAATCCGTTTTCTTCCATTTATTCCTATTCCAAGGCAAGGATTCAAGAATCCCTTAATACAAATCAAGGAACTATTCATACATTGTTGAATCGAAATAAGGAATCTCAATCTTTGATAATTTTGTCATCATCCAATTGTTATCGAATAGGGCCATTCAACGATGTAAAATCTCCCAATGTGATAAAAGAATCAATCAAAAAGGACCCCCCTCACTTCGTTCATTGGTTCAGTTTATTTTGTTAGATTGTCGGTTTTCAGTTTGGTTTAGTGAATTTTGGTTAATAACCAAAATCAAACTTTGGTTAAAATATTTGCTTAGAAATACATGAAATGATGGTATAAATACATGGAATGAAGTTATAAAAGCTAAGAATATATATATGAATGGTTCGGTTTGTTTAATTTTGGTTAATTAAGGGTATAAAAACCGATAACCAATTTTAAGTTAATTCGGTTATTGTTTAATTTAGTTTTTAATTGATTTTGGTTTGGTTTTGTCTGCTTTTTGTTCGGTAACAATTTAGTTATTGCTCCTGTAGATATGAGTAATCACGTAACACATGAATTTTTTTAACTAAAAAAATAATACCAATGCTATACTTAAATTGAGAATAAAACTGATCTATTAATTTATTTATTTTGAAAAGTATTAACTATGAAAAACTTATGACCGTTTAAAAAATCATGGGGGTGATTAGTTTAAGATAAGGAGAAAAAGTATAAATATTGTCTAAATAAGCAAAATTAGTAGGGTTGAGGGAAATTGGGTGTAATTAAAATAAGAAGATTAAAGTGTAATTAGTGTTTGAAAGACCAATTTACCGTTATTTTAGGGTTTTACCTTATGCATTAAAAAAATAAAATTGGGTATATTATAATACCCTTGTGAAATGCTTTATATATAGTATAAATAATTTTCTGTTTGTTTGTACGTGAACCTAACTCTATAAAAAAAATACTTGCTAAAAATTGTTGGAAATAAGGTGAATGTAGATTTAATTATAATTTAGTGAAATTATAGTTATTAATTATATTTTCATGTGGTGAAATCAAGATAAATAAAAATTCTTTATGAGGCTTGAATAGAGTTTTATGGCTAATAAAGTCTCTAATTATGTGAGACTTTTCACTAGCCATGGTTCATGTATACATATGATGCTTTGTACTTCATTTTTGAGATATGAGATATATGATACATGTGAAACCCTTCACCATCCATGTTCTTATATAATTAGTAGGTTATGTGTCTTATTTGATAGTAGAAGGAATATACATGGGAAAATTACACTAAAAACTCTTGCAACACACATACACTCAAGAGTAGCAACCAAGTATCGATTTCTTTTCAGGCAAGTGGGATAGTCCGCAGTGCACCGCGCCGAACTGTTGAACCGGTGTACCCTGGGAACAGACGACGAATCTGTTTAAGGGAATTGTGTCAAACACAAGCCCGGTTCCTTTTTATATTATGTTACAGTTTTTTGCAGAAAGTACAGAGACTCGGAAACACGTGAGCTTCATGTACGAGAGGCGTTGCGGTGTTTACAATGTAAGTTTTCTAACAAACTTAAACAGATTAGTAAAACAGACTTTCGTGTAGATTGGGAACCAATCTTTAAACCTTCTTCTTAAGGACTTTTTGGTTCGCGAAAGTTTGTAAATATTTTTCTTTTGAAATATGTTGTGGTACATCGAATCGGATTAAATTTGTGATTGGAGTGAAATCTTTAATCCGAATATTCATGGTTTTTCGGGTTCATGGGTTTTGTGTCGTGTTTAGATAAACTGGATTATTAACATATATTTAGACGTTTTGGAAATACTAAAATTCTAATGAGAGTATTAGAAAAGTCATAATATTTGTAAACCCATGGAAAACATTTGATAATGTCTTCTTTCTAGTAAGCATATTAGAAAGATAATTTCAAAGTATTTGAAATGTTTACATTTTCTAATGCAAGTATTGGAAAATAAAAGGTTTCGAAATATAAGGTTTTGAAACATGTATTTCTAACAAGCGTGTTAGAAGTGACGACGTTGAAAGAATAACGTGTCATGATACATTTCTAATAAGCGTATTAGAAATTATAATTTACAAAATCATAAGTTTAATTTGTAAACTTATATATTGATTTCTCTAACGTGCGTGTTAGAAATTGATGATTTTGTAAAGACAAAATAAGATGTTTATATTTTCTAACAAGTGTGGTAGAAAAAGATTATTGTACAAAATACACAAACGAGTTGGAAATGATAGTAATAATACTAATTAAAACTCCAAAGTTGAAACTTAAAAATAATAAGAATACCATTAAGTTGGGTTAAATATTCTTAAAGGTTTTAATGGGGTGTTTTAACTCATGGTTCATGGAGAATTGGGTGTTTCAACCTTTTCCAACAATAAACCGGTTTGGTTAAAATTTGACGGGTTCGAACGAGCGAGTTTGAAACGGGTATATTTTGGAAAATCCAAAGTTAATAACATTTATGTAAATGGTTTAATTTTCTAACGAGGGTGTTAGAAATGGTTTATTTTGTATAAACCAACAAGGTCTAAAACGATTGTCATAATCGTGTATTTCTAACAAGCAGGTTAGAAACGGTTGAGAATATAAACCAATGACCTTTAAAATGATTTTGGTAATCGTTTATTTCTAAACGAGTGTGTTAGAAAAAGGTCCATATGATGAAACGTGTAATCTTTTGTATTCTAACAAGTATGTTAGAAATGGTTAATTTTGAAACCGTATATGTTTATATGGTACACGTATAGTTTCTAATGAGCGAATTAGAAATGGTTAATAATGAAAACCATATACTCTAACAAGTGAGTTATGAATGGTTTAATTAATAAAACTATATTAGAGTTTATGGTTTTGATTTGTAATCAAAACATAAATATGTATAGTTTATGGAAAATACTTGTAAAAGTAGAAATGTGTTGTATGAGTAAAACATGTCTTTTACAAATTATATATGGTTTGATACTTGTATGAGGAGTATGATGACTTGAACCATATAATAGTCTAGAGAGACTATTTAGTGTAAAACAACTTGATGTTGTTTTGGACATATTTACTTGTTCGACTACTTGTGAGTAGTTAAGTATAAACAACTGTGTTGTTTTAAACAGTGTATTGAGGGAGTACCTCGAAACATGCCACGAGACGATATAATTGCTATTATTTCGTCGAATGATAAAGTGTTGAAGAGAATAACACTTTGAGATTTGATGTTTATATATCCTTATAATCCGTTTAAATATATATGTAATAAGTTATATATATTTTGGATTATATTAAAATTATAATTTGGTAAATTATAATTATTAATTGGAATCTTAATGTGGCGAATTAAGAGTAAACTCTTGAGTAGAGTTTCATGTTTCTAATTAAAGTTTTATGTTACTTTATTAGAGTTTTTATGTCAATTTATTAGAGCCTTTATTTATAAAATTAAGTCTCTCTAATTAAGTGACTAAGAAGAAAACTCTTCATTCATCCCCATTGAGATAATCATGATCAACGTGGCAAGTGTATTGAGGTTAAATACACGAAAACGAGATATGTCATCCAATGTTGAGAGCATCAACATAGAATTGAACAAATGTATTTTCGATGAATATAACACATGATAGGAATATATGTTATTATTCATAAGTCGTTGATAAATTTTGCGAGATTTATTATAAAAGACTTAGAATAGTGATGGACGTGTAGAGTTTCTACAAACCATCAATGTTGGTTGAAATATATGGAGGATTCGTGATATATTTTGGGAGAGTCACCCAATAAATAGTTTCAACAAAATATATACATATCACTTAGGCATATGTGAATGTCATGTCGTTGAGTGTCAATCTAATTGACTTGTTGATGATGAATATGTTCATCAAAGTGACTTATGTTAAGACTTATGTTTAAGTCCTAAAGAGTCAATGGTGAAGCCTTGGAGATTAAAGGCAAACTAGTCTTGATCCTAATGGATGGAATTAATTATGGCTTTGAAGCATTCTTTAAACCAAGGTTTTGGAATGGTAAACAAAATCTCATTTTGTGTCTAAACTAAGACGTGAATGTTAGGAAGAGATAGTGAGTTATCTCTTAAAGTTGTGAAGAATCAGAATGATGCATCTTCTGTTCACATGCTAAGTATTCGTAGTCTAAAACATGCTAGACTAATACTTGTTAATTTAGATGCTCCACGGAGAATAAATTAACTTTGAACATTCAAACATATGTGACGACATAAGAATGAATTTTGTAAACGCAAATATATAATTTATTAAAAAGGATGGGTCGAAGGGACCGAATATATAGTTCATTGGTTATGATACTATTTAGCTGAATATGAGGAGAACTCATATAGCTCAGAAAACGGTTCGTATGAGAAATATGGGTTGAGTAATATAATGGATGACCTCTATAACACAAAGATATAGATAGTCTCTATCTTATCATGGGTGTCTAATGTCATCATGAGTGATATTACTCAAACATAATCAAAGTGCAAGCAATGTGGGGGGAAGAGCCATTTAAGAAACAATCCGTAAGGATGTAAAAATGGTACTTGAGAAGTTGTCAAACTACATATGAAAGGAATAAACTTTCACCACCCCAAATTGGTAGTTATCCAATAACACTTAAGTGTGGAGGTGACTTGCATTTGAAAATAGAAGGTTTGATATGAACGAATGTGATTTTGGGAAGTACAAATCAAACGAACCTAGAACAGACTTAGTATAAGTCAGTCCTATTATATGGACAAAATTCTTGAGAAGTTAAATGGAAATGACTCTAATGTGGCTAGAACTTTCATTGACACGAGTCAATGTCTAGCTAAGAATCGAGGTGAGCCTGTTAACCAATTAGAGTACTCAAGAATTATTGACAGCCTAATGTATCTGATGAGTTGTATCAGACCAGACTTAGCAAGCAAGCTAAGTAGATACACGAGCAACCTAAGTTCAATTCATTGGAATTACGTGACATAGGTGCTTTGGTAATTAGGATATATACAAGACTACGGGCTGCAATATAAAGATATCCAGCAGTTATTGAAGGTTACTGTGATGCGAATTGGATATCTGACATGAATGATTCCAAGGAAACGAGTGGGTATTTATTCACACTTGGAGGTGTTGCGATAATGTGGAAATTACATAAGCAAACTTTTAGTGCTTGATCCACGATGGAATCATAATTCATCTCTTTAGAGGATGAATAGGCAAAATGGCTACGTCAATTTGTTAAGGATATACCTAGGTGGCCGAAGCCGGCATTGGCCTAATGCATACGCTGTGATAGTCAATCGGTAATTGGCAGAGCTCATATCACAATGTGTATCAGTAAGAACAGGTATATAAGACGTAGGCATAATACGGTACGACAACTAATCTCTACAGGAGTTATCACTGTTGACTACGTGAAGTCAAAGGATAACATCGCGGATCCGCTAACAAAAGGCTTAAGCAGAGAGTTAGTTCAGAAGTCGTAAATGGGAATGGAGCTAAAGCCCATTAAAGGCTAGGTTTATGCGAAGGAAACCTAACTCAGCTGACTGGAGATCCCAAGATCTGAGTTCAATAGGACAACCTAATTGTATGAACTGGCGAAGGTCACTGTGGGGGAGGGTTGGTGGAAACCCCACATATTAAAAAGGGAGTTTACTATAAGATTTAATAAGCTTCCTAGTCCATTCCTAAAAAGTGACAAGGTTGAGGTTAAGCTTATAGCTTTTAATGATTTGACTGAGGTAACCAGTCCCAGTAGATCACCTATGTGAGAGAGAAGTGGGGTCGCTTCGAAGGGTATTGTTGGGGCATAATACTTAATAGCTCTTGCAGAACCAGGCACGTGTCCATGACCATAACAGACACAACAATAAGGACTTGACGTTGTCAAGGAGAGTTTTGTGTAAAGCGTATTGTCGTCCACACAAACGGCAGACGAGTTCAAAGACATCGCGTTCTACTCAGAGCCAGTGGGCTAAGTGCATTTCATAAGCGAAGGTTCAAAGGGTCACACCTACCTATCGTATGCAAAACTCAACTGTTGAAATTTAATCGGAATGAGGTTGTTTCTGAGAATAACTCCCTTTCATGTGGGGGTTTGTTGAAATTTTGTGTGTTTTGATCAATCTCCATTCATGTAGAGGATTGTTGGAAATAAGGTGAATGTAGATTTAATTATAATTTAGTGAAATTATAGTTATTAATTATATTTTCATGTGGTGAAATCAAGATAAATAAAAATGCTTTATGAGTCTTGAATAGAGTTTTATGGCTAATAAAGTCTCTAATTATGTGAGACTTTTCACTAGCCATGGTTCATGTATACATATGAGGCTTTGTACTTCATTTTTGAGATATGAGATACATGATACATGTGAAACCTTTCACCATCCATGTTCTTATATAATTAGTAGGTTATGTGCCTTATTTGATAGTAGAAGGAATATACATGGGAAAATTACACTAAAAACTCTTGCAACACACACACACTTAAGAGTAGCAACCAAGTATCGATTTCTTTTCAGGCAAGTGGGATAGTCCGCAGTGCACCGCGCCGCACTGTTGAACCGGTGTACCCTGGGAACAGACGACGAATCTGTTTAAGGGAAGTGTGTCAAACACAAGCCCGGTTCCTTTTTCTATTCTGTTACAGTTTTTTGCAGCAAGTACAGAGACTCGGAAACATGTGACCTTCATGTACGAGAGGCGTTGCGGTGTTTACAATGTAAGTTTTCTAACAAAAATTGCTAGAGTAAAACACACACTTAGGTTCACTTGGTCGATTAGGCTAACCATATGTTCAACACTCAAAGAGTCGAAGATGCCTTCATGCAAATCCACAAAGTTAGCCAACTCCTAAGCTAGCGAGCCTCATATAAAACTAAAATATGATCGACATTTACCTTCTTCCGATTATGTAACCCAACAATTCTCAAACCAAGTAACACCAAGGAATGCAACTCTAGCTAAATATTCAATTGTTTACAACCCTAGCATGATAACACACATACTTATTTTTTGAACAAAGGTATATGCTAGTATTCGAGATCTTCTTGGTCGGACTAAGGAGTATGCTAGATATATATAAATAATTCTTAGAATTTCTAAGTACATTGCTACACTTATATTTATAAACAATACACATTGTTAATATGAATACCCCATAAGATAAAGTGATAAACATAAAACTATTTCATAAGACATAGGCATAGACATAGACTTTTTATGCATATAAAGCCATGAGAGTTGTTGATGACATTAATGCAACAACAATAATCACCAAAAGGTGTTAAGTTCGCCGTAATACTGCGTGCTTTTTTATTTCGTTTTTTTTTTTTACGTATTATAATATTATGTAAAACAAACTAATAATAGCCATTCAAAAGATTTTTTATTTTAAACATTTGCCGAAAGTGTTGGCAATAATAGGGATTTTTTATACGCGGAATTTAAAAGAAAATATAAACTTGAATCTCAAGGATGTGGGATCACATATAAATATTTTACTCTTTTAATTATTGGTTCTTTGTATACATTGTCAAATAAAACTAGTGGTTTTTCAAGAGTGTGTTGCGACGAGAATGATGATTAGAACTCAGGTCTAAACGAATATGACGCCATCGTAAAGCTGGTTATAAACAAAATTTACACATAATAACACAACATATGTAATTTATTTTTTCATGTTTTTGTTTTGCTTGATAACGTGTATAGAGCTCATCAGTTGCAACCTTCTTCTTAGTCAGTTGCACCAGTTTTTTGGCAACATGTTGACTGTTGATTGTAGGCAATTGTCTGGCTTCCATTTTGCGTTTCACAAAATGGAAACATTTGCCATGCCATAACAATATACGTAAAGGTAGATGATTGTTGCTTAGATAAAACATTTTCCATGCCATAACAATATACGAACTCTTCTCTATCAATTATATATCATCTTGCCTCAAATTAAACCTGATTATTGTGGATGTACACATAAACGTTATTTGGCAAACGCATGCAAACTTTAAAAATAAGAAAATAAGTCTTATAGAGCCCTCGCTATATTTAAGTGTCTAGAATTTAGGCCCAAGACTTAGGCTTTGCGCCTCACGCCTTTAACAAGTATGGTTTAACGTTCTCAGTATAACAAAAAACTATGAGTATTTTTGTCACAAGAAGTAGCATCTCCATGTTATGATATTAATAATAACTTAAAAACCACATGAAATCGAAAAATATTTCCATCATACGAACAATCATATAATTAAAGACGTGGCAAGTGTTTGAAATGTCATGTGTACAACGATGTGGTAGTGCAGTAATAATTGTGCAGCATAAGATATCGTAGGTACGTAGCTACCTAAAAGTACATCAACGAGTGGTGGGCCATGTGTAATGAGAGAGAGACACGTGTACGGTGGAGATAATTAATGGCAAATAAGGAAGGTGTGGGGGACAAAGAAGTAGAAAGAAGAGTCATTCAATCAAAGGGTTTATGTGTGGATGTTTGCCACCTGCGCATATGTACTGTGGGGTGGAGTCATAGGCATCAATCTCCCATGTGGCTTCTCTCTCCTACCCTATTTGTTTCTACTTTTACCCACAAGGTTAAATTTAGACAATTCTTTTAAAACCCAATTAAACTATATTAATAATCCAACCAATAGTTTTTTTTTTTTTTTTTTTTTTTTTTTTTTTTTTTTTTTTGCAATGATCTCCAGCCCAGCTGGTTTGAGGTAGGGTGGGTTTTCCCTTAGGGGTTTCCATCCTGGGGGTAGGTCACAAGTTCGATTCATGCACACCACAAAAAAATTCCCCGTGATGGTTTGAGCTTAGGTAAGGAGGACACCAGTGTGTGGGTAGGGATTCGAACTTGAGATCGCTAGGTTAGGGTTGTACAAGGATTTCCACTGAACTAAGCCTTTCAAAAAAAAGTTATATTGTTTTTTTATTATGTTAATTATACTATATTAATAATCCAACCTATTTGAAGAGTAATTATATTGTATTTTTATTATGTTAAATTAGTGTGAAACTTCCAATTTTATGCTCCGACGAAACGTCATCGGAGCATCACAAAGTTACGGTAGTTTGAAATTTCAAATTGTCACATCACGCAGAATCATTTCGGCACAAGACTTTTCTAATATAACTAGCAAGAACATACACGTTGCAGCGGATCTGCATGTTGTTTAGTTGTTTCATCTGATTAATCACCTCGTTATTGTTTTCTAGTTCAATTTGAAGCGCCGTCAAAATGGTGAGGAAAGTAAAGTGACAATCTATGTTGGTTGGTTTGAGTACCTAAGTAATAATATGTTACGTGTGAGCCCCTACGTATGTGTCTGGTACAAAATTTGTTTATGCGAGCGAGATAATGTAGTGTGAACCCATGCGCTTCAGCGGAATCGACAATTTACAGCGGTGGGAGTCATCGATACTCTTTTGGTGAGCGTAATATAACTTGACAAGCCTTAAACACCTAATATATTTGTGTATTACGAAAGTTGTAAGAACAAAAAAACATCAATTATGTAAACATAAAGTCATTCCCTACTTATTAAACAACCGAAATCATTAACTAATTGTCAATACAGGCGATAAAAGTTAAACAACCAAAATCATTCCAACAAAAGTTAAGCTATGAACGATCATCTACTTGTTTTTTATTAAAGTCTTTTTTATCATATAATTCTCTTATGAGTCTTTATGCATCATCCTTTAATTTTAAAACCCTTTTAACAACACTCATGAATAGCAAAGCTTCATCGTGGAAGTCATTTTCTGCTACACATTTAATATTGTTAATCAGTGAAAACCTCAAGTCACCAATATTAAACATGAAAGAATGGATTTAACATTTAGATTTCTGAAAGATAATCCCTTTCTATTCTAACATCTCTAGTAGAAACATCGTAGTACCAACTTCTAAAATTTTGTAGGCACAGAGAGGGTTATTTGGGAATCTTAATCTTTCTCACAACTTTTGCTAGCAGTTATAGTACAGGTCGGAACAGAGGTGGTTGTAGTTTTGTTGCTGGACTTAGGTCTGTAGGAATGTAGTCAGAAACAGAGAGGGTTGAGGGAAACAAGTTTGGTTCGTGGTTTTGGGTCTTTAAACAGCTTTGTTCCGATCGGTTTCAATTTAATTTCTTTGATAATGATTGAAGCACATATAATAGGTTGAATTTAGTGGTTAGTTAATTACAAGTTAACGATTGGTCAACCATTTCTCTTTTCCACACCGGTTTCCTTTTCTATGATGATGTGCAGATATTTGGGGAAAATATGAATGACATGTTTCTTTTCTTGTTTTATTCACATTTTATATCTCCATTATTATTATTATTATTATTATAATTATAATTTTATTCATTTGAATCTGTAAAATATCATATAAATTCTTTTCTTTTGTCTTTTTGTGCATCTAATCAATAGAATGGTAATTTAATTGTTGTATTAAATTTGTATTGCCAATTTAATAAAATTACATTTTTACCCATATAGATAAATATGAAATGACTATTTTATCCATTCAGCACCCATTATATAGTAGTATAGATAAAAAAAAAACTTGACAACTCCATCATTTTTAATATGCTTCGAGTTGATTAGGAATCGTTGAGGATTGATAGTTGCATGTTTTTGGTATGGATTTCTAGACATTTTCTATAGAGAGAGTGAAGTAGGGGTGTTCAGAAAAACCGCAAACCAAATAAAAACCGAAAACCGAACCGTAACTGTAACCGAAAAAACCAATCCGAACAACGAATTTGGTGTTTGGTTTGGTTTTAACCGAAACCGAATTACTTATTCGGTGTTTGGTTTGGTTTTTGGTTCTACATTTTTTTATTTGGTTTATTTGGTTTATTTGGATAACCGAATAAACCGGTAAAATAAATAATTATTAAATAAAAATAATAATATTTAATAACTCATATATAATATATAAGCCCAAAATATTAAACCCAGCCCAAAATAAATAAAGCCCACCAATTTATAGAGGTAATAATCTGAGTATAAATTAGTAAAATAGGGTTCATTTTACTATTTCTAATTTTTATAATGTTTCTGTTTGCGTGGTTTGATTTTTTGATTTATATTTATTGCAAACTTTCTTTTCGGATTTTGGAACATATAGGTATATAAGTTAGAGAAAAAAAACTTCGTTTTAATTTGGTTTGTTTGGTTGAATTTGGTTTGGTTTTCATATTCCTAATTTGGTTTGGTTTTTGGTTTGAGGTACAAAATTTTGAAAACCGAATAAACCAAATAAACCATAAACCGAACCAATGAACACCCCTAGAGTGAAGTTGTGCTCCTTAGCTTGTCCCCTTTTTCAACTTAGCTTGTCCCCTTTTCAACTTTATCATATGCAATGGGGAATTAGTCCCTTTATATAGGTATTACAAACTCATTTGGCCCAAGACACCTAATATAAAATTACAGATGATTTGGGGCAGTGCAGCTTGATCTCAGCCATTGGATGTGTCGGTTGGGGGTTCAAATGAAATGATCTCAGGCGTTGATTGTGAACCGTCAGATTTGAACTTATTAGCCTTGCAGCGATAAGGCTTATTAAATAATATTTTAATTGGCCAATGGATGAAAGACACGTGGCGCTTTGTGATTGGCTGCCCTGGGCTGCGATAAGGCTTATTAAATAATATTTTATGCGGATTTTCTGATTTCTTTTTTAATTATTTAATTCACATAATTTCTTGGTCAGCATGGGCCGCTTGTTGGGCCTGTACTTCCTTGTTGGGCCTAGGCTTATTGGGCCTGGCCTGTTGGGCGGATTATTAATTAATAAATTTTTTTAATATTTATTTTTGTGTGTACTTTTTTAAATTGTGTTATAAAAAAATAATATTTTAGTAGCCATAGACTTTGATTACCCTAAGGCCAGCCGGGGTGGTCCGTGATGGTGTGACCACCGCGAAACACCGCCCCTTGAAAATATCACGGCCTGTGATGGCCATCACGATGTGAACCAGCTAGCCGTTGGCTAGCCAATGGTCATTTTGACCAATTTAAAATAAAAAAACCCGTTTTTTACCTATACACATATTCACAAATTTACCCATTCAAACCCACAATCATCAATCTATCTTCTTCTATACACTTGAAAAATTCACCAAATTCAACTCATCATCCTCATCATGGTTACTTGGACTCAAGAGGAGAAAATCACGTTAGTGATCGCATGGGATACCGTACACCCCAATGACGCCTCAACTAGCACGGGTGGTGGTCGTGTTCGTGGACGGAGCAATCCGAACTGGAAAAAAGTTTTATTCGAGTTTAGTCAACTTGTTGGGGGAACTAACCGTTAGTGTGATTCAATCTCTCATAAACACGTGAGCCTCCTTTCGAAGTGTCAAAACTTCAAAAATTTATTTAAAAATGGTGAATAAAAACCCAAACGAAACCGAAGATGTGCAAGTTGACTTTGCTCAAATCGACGCGGCTGAGTTTAGTGTTGATTTTGAACATGTTTCGGCGTGGCGAATGTTACTCCCTAAACTTTCTTAAGTTTTTAGTAGTTTCTATTTTATTTTTAGTACTGTGTTATTTTTTTAAGTTTTTATTTTATTTGTAGTAGTGTGTTTTTATTTTAATTTAATGGTTTTATTTATTTTTAAAATGTAATGTTTGTAGTTTCTATATTTATGTTTTTAATGAATTTTTCAAATTAAATAAAATACATTACATTTAAATAAAAACATTACATAAATAAAAACATTAACATAACTAAACTTAATTAATTAAACATTACATACATAATCCTAAATTACTTTTTTTAAAATAACACTAGATCCGAAACATAGATAACTAAACCTAAACTCCCCACTATGGAGAGTAATTGTCCCAGTCCTCCAGCGTATACTCTGACGGTTGAAATAATTTAAATATTTAAATAATTTTTTTTAAATATAACACTAATTTTATTAATAAAAATGTAATGTTTTTAGTTTATTTAAAAAAAGTTTAGTGATAAATTGTGATAGAATGTGAACACCGCCGTATGGGTTTAATGATAGAATGTAATGAAATGAGGTGGCAAAATCTGATTAGATGTGATAATATAATGAATGTGATGAATTTAAGATCACCCCTTGTGGCCTAATAATATGTTGTTTTGTAAGTACTGCAAATACTATAAAGATTTTTTTTTGGGCTCCTACACATTTAAAAAGCAACTACATATGTCTAAACAATAAAAATATCCCACCAAGTTATTTGTTCCTGTTGACTTTTTTAATCGAATTAATTATTGTCTTGAATTAGATTTTTTTATATATTCACCGTTTATATCTTTTTTACTTTCTAATTATATTATTTACTTTTTTTTCCCTCAAATATATATAGGATATGTCTAAGCAAATTAAGCTAAGCATCTATCGAAAGATGCCACTTTTATTGGTAAGTTGTTACGACTTTAATTAATCAATGTAAAAAAAAAGAAATTTAAGTTTTAACCCACATTTAATTTAATAATTCAACTTATATTGATTATTTTTCTTTTTTTAAGTGATCTGGAACGAACTCTATTATCTAACATTTCAAATGGTATTCCAATTGTAGGTTGTTCTTTCTAACTTTTGAATTTTATTTTAACTATTGATTATATTCAAATTTATTATTCTTATATTTTAACTTTTTACTAATGCATATGGTTAAATTTTTTTCATTTAATAAAATAACATTCAAAGTATTAGTGTTTACTGAACCGTACATGGGCAATAATCTATTATACACTATAACATTCCAAAACCTCATGGTGATGTTGCCAAAATTACCCTTATCACATATAACTAGTTTACTACTGGACATTGTATATTTGCATAAAATGATCGTACATTTTCCATGTCTTCCACTGCGTGATGTCTTCCTTTCATATTAGCTTATTATAGTCTAGTCCTTTTATGTCATTGTAGTCTAGTCCGCTATACTTCAAATTTCTTTTCATAACACTACCTAAAGAGGCTTTGCTAGTTGTATCATTTGCACGTTCCAATTCTATAAACAATTATATAACTACTTATAGGGCTTTATCATGGATTCCTGATATATACGAACATCTTAGTATGACTTATTTCAAAAGTACAATAAGAAGAACTAGAATACGTGAGATGCATGTTTTTAGTGTCCTTAATCTTTTTAATAGTTTTAGTTTTGATTTAATATATATTAATAAATATAAGAGTTTTTTTAATAAATATAAGTGTTTTTATTGAATATCATTTCTATTAAGTAAACAAATCCTAATCATTTTGCTTTTTATATATACATATATATATATATATATCAATAAATATAAGAGTTTGCATTGAATATCATTTCTATTAAGTAAAAAAATCCTAATTATTTTGCTTCATAAAAAACCTCAGTCTACATCTTAAGCATTCACAAACGGTCATCTCCGGAAAATATGAAAACATTTTGGGTCTCTAGTACTAAAAATATATCAGGTTCATATAAATTAAACCCACTCACAAAGCACAGAATATTAATTAACTTTAAACAATTAAACTCTATTGGGCTTATCTTTATTGGGTCTAATCTTTTAAACAAGTTGGGCTTATTAATGTATTAAAATAATCGCCCATAAATTAAAAATATGGGTTTTTTTGAAAAAATTATATATAAATAAATTTTTTAAAGGTTTGGGCCCTGAGGGAGACTGCCTGCGACTGTTGCCTTCTCGCCCACACACTTAACGGACCTTTGCATTCACACAAGTGTCAAGTAGATTTGACAGGGGCATGACACCCTCTTTTTCATCCAATTTGAACTTTGTAAGATGTCTATCTCGAAGCAGTGAAGGAACATTCTATTACACGATTATAGAATCTTGTGAGTAATTGGTGCAGTTTGCTACCTACATTCGCATTCTCCGTGCGGGAGTTACTTTCTCTTTCACAATGTGATTTTGGGGTAGCAAAAGAGCAAAAAATTTAAGGCTTCATTTCACGGCTTATTAGTGTATTTGGAAGGCAACGAATTGACAGGTTTTTTTTACAACAAATCAACCTTTATCTCTAAAACTATAGAGGGCATCAAATTTCTTGGGTATCTTTGGATAAAAAATAAATCTTTGTTTAAATCATAAAGAGATTGGTGTGATTTTTTGTTATAGTTTTTGTTTTATTGTTTCTAATGCCTTGCTAATTATGTTAATGAAGTTGCCATCAAAAATAAAACTACCTATGATAGGTTAGTACTCATGATAAGAGTCTATGGGCATAGAGGTTTTGGTGTTTCATAAATTGTGGAAGGTCTTGGGTTCAAGTATCACAGACCATAAGATTTTAAAAAAATTAACCTTTCAAAATAATTTTACTTATACCTATATTGCAAACAATATTTTTAAAGAAAAAAATTACTAAATAAAACATGGAATAGATTGTAAACAACATGGTTAATTATTATTATTTTTTTATTATTTTTGAATAGAAATGTTCTTAAAAGTATTTTGACAAAAAATTATTTTTGAGTTGACTGGTTCCATATTTTTTATAATTTATAATTTGTTAATTATGTTAATAAATACTATCTGTAATGCACATGTAACAAAATATCCTCGAAGAAAGTGATACATTCAAAACAATGTTCTTTTTGTGGCTTCTTTTTTATTCTTCAAATGACTATAACCATTTTTTAAGCTACGTACAATGTCTTTGGATATCGTAGTTTAACAAAACTCTTCCGATAACAATCATTTATATATTTAGCTACCATACATCTCCTCATATTATTTGCAAGCAACTAAACCTATCAAATAAAAGAAACACTTTTCCAAAAAGAAATAAAATAAAATATATTTGAATATATTCTGCTTTTATTGTTTCCCACCTTTTTAAAGTATTCATAGGACCCATTTACCCGTGCTTCACGTCTATAAATACCCCTAATATTTCCATTGTTTGAAAATAAAATATCACAATTCACCAACATTATAAAAACCGGACCAGACATTCAACCGGACACTTTACTGGTTCACTGGTAACACAGATATCCAACTCCGGTACCAATAATCATCAAGACACTACTAGAAAAAAGGTCTTCCTTGACAGTTTTTTTATGACATACCACATTTTATGACATGCAAAAGTGCATGTCATAAAAAAAATGTCATCTTTGGAAAAAATTGATCATTTCTTGACGTTTTTTTACGCGTGTCAATAATTTACCGTCATAAAATAAAAAACATGACAGTTTTTAAATCGCATGTCATGATTTGTGTCGCCTAAAATCTCAAAAGAATTCAATACCCACGGGTTTTTCCATAAACCTTCCTCTCAAATCAAAACCCCTCTCTCTCTCTCTCTCTCTCTCTCTCTCTCTCTCTCTCTCTCTCACTCTGTCAAGATTTCAGTCCTGAATTTCTTCGAAACCTTCCCTCCTGAATTTCTTCGCTCCACCATTCAATCCTTCATTTGATCGAAACCCTAACTTAGAATGTAAGTGTTCAGAAGGTTAGCGAAAGAGGAAGAGGAAGCCCTAACTGTTCCTCGATTGTTAGCGAAAGAGGAAGCCCTAACTGTTCAGACGAAGCCCTAACTGTTCAGAAGAAGCCCTAACGTCTGGTCCTCGATTGTTAGCGAAAGAGGAAGCCCTAACTGTTCAGAAGGTTTCATAGCTCCTCAGTTCACCATTTCTGTCTCTCTAACTCAGGTATGCTTCTTTCTCAACTCTGATTAGTTGTAGTTTATCTTTACCTAATAATATTATAGTGTTATCCACTCTCAAAAGGATTATTTGTTTTGTATGATAAATAACTTCTTAATGTTGATTATGACCAGTATTTGTATGTAGATCTGGTCAATTGAGTTGGTACATAAAAGGTTCGAGAGCTTCCTAGAGGCCTTTGTCAAACAACTTGTGTCTTCTCAAGCAAATAGGTATACGTTTTTGTAGTCCTTTTTTTTAAATAATAGATTTTAGTGTAATAATTTCTGATTTCATGTCTTACGTTGTGTTTCCTCTAGGTTTCCAATGAGTGGAGTGCAATATCTATGCAACAAGTTTGATGGAAATATGATATACGGCAACACACAGGTACTTCTAGCCCCTTTAAGCTTGCACCACAATTGGTATTTCATTTCTGCATCTTAATGTTTTGGTACAAAACTTCATAAATTCAATAATTTACTGTTCTTTTTTTTTTTTGGATCGGCGTCCCAGTGGTCTATGACACATCTGGGGTGAGACGCGGCCCGAGTTCGAGGCGGCGCCAAAGCGCTTCAACCGACTTTCCACAACGGGGCCTGGCCAGGGTAAACCCGGGGCAGCCAGGAATCGAACTCGCGACCTCAACCGGGCGGGAACTCCGAGAAGAAAACCCTCCCACCTCACTGTGTGACCAATTGCCCCACAGATCATTGGCAATAATTTACTGTTCTTATTTTGTTTTTTATGCTTCTTTTATTGATTTAGGATGATGTGTGCCAATTAGTGGTAATTAAAACAAGTGAAGTGAAGAACAGAAGGTTTGTGTCATTTAATGTTTCATCTTCCATGTGTACCAATACATAATAATACTGATTAAATATTGTTACAGTTTAGGAGTGTGTTTTTGTTTGATTTAATGTAGTGATATTTCTATTCTTGGTGTTGTTTAGTGCTGTTGAGATTAGTTTAATTGTAGAAAAGCTTATATTCTTTTAATCAGTGAGTTTGTGGTTGATACTCGTTTTTTCATCAGGTTCCAAAAGAGAAATCAGACGACAGAGGAAACGTGTGAAGGTAATTACTTTCTCCCCTAAGTAGGGTATTATGTGTTAAACTAGGAGTTTTAATCTGAGAATTACTTTATTATGTGTTTAATGTATAACTAGGTGACATGGCATAACCGAAAAGGAATCGAACTGGGAACAAAACCAGAGCAACGATCAGTAGACGCTGCCATGTCACCTCAATCGCTTATGGTAAGATCCACTGCCATCGATTTCCTATATTCAATGAGCATCTTAAGCCGATTTCCTAAGTTTAAGGTTAGACAATGTGGCTGCTTGGCATGCAATATAACCATGATAAGATCTGTTAAATGTACCTTGTAGTGTTTATGCTCCTCTTTTTAATTGTTGATTAACTTATTTAATGTTTTTTTCTATAAAGATTTCAGAGCTCAATAGCCAACTTGAGAAGAAAAGGGGAATGCTAGAGTCCTTGGAAAACCTTGACTACACTTTAAAAAAGTATTGCGAGGATACTTGGAGTTACAAGCAGTTATGACTTTTCTTCAACTGCTGTTACTTATTTTCTCTTACTCTACAACATGCAGATTTGAAGGTTTTCTAAAGATTAAGGACACGCTGACTGGACTTAGTCATCGAATATGATGGAAACCGGATTAGTTTGTCTTTAAGAACATATGTTCCTGAAATAAACATGGCTGAGCAGAATAATGAATTGGCCATAGAACTTTTGGATGGCACATTGGAACTAAAGAATGCTGAGGTATTATTGCCTGTGTATTTAACAAGTGAAATGGCGTTTTTATAGAATGTTTCATTGCTAATATTATATACCATTTTATGGTTCCAACTTATAATACTCTCTCATTTTTTTCTTCAGATTTTCCCAAATGATGTGTATATTGGTGAAATAATTGATGCTGCCAAGTCCTTTGTGTAAGTTACCTAAAATTGTAGTGTTGCTTTTAGTTTTCATGTCAACTTTGTGATGCTGATCGTACTTATATCTATCTCTCTACTTATCTAGATCTTAATCATGTTGAAAATACTCAAAATCGATACTCATCTAACAAGCATTGCCACATTTGGAAATATCCTTTTCATGAGGCATAGCACCACATTACTCTGTACCTGTTATCATATATATGCCAGAGGTGGAACCCATTTATATTGGAATGGGTCATTTTGGGTAGTATTTTATTGGTAACAGTTCAAGTTCAATATTCTTAGCTAATAACAAAACATGTTAGACGGATCAATGGTCGCATAAAATTTATTCAGATGCTTGCAATGTTTCCGAAACTCTCTTAAAAACTCAAACAATGTCATCTTCATCTTCGTCGGGTTCGTCGTCTACCCGTGAAGCCGTAAACTTTTTTATAAACATTGTAACGCAAGCGACACAAACCATTGTGTAGGAAGAAGAGAAACAAGTCCGCGTACTTGATTAGTATAATATTTGTCTTTGATCATGCTTTGTGTAGTTAGCTTATATACATATTGTATACTGGTTTAGATATTTCTACCACTCTTTGAAAATAAACTTCATCGGGCATATGGTTTTCTTTATTTAGACTTCTTTCTCCAGATACTTTACTCTATTTCTTTGTTTACTGTTTGTGGTGCAGCTCTTGGTTTGCTAATTCGTCTTTCAATATGGGTTTCACCAAATACAAGGTTCGTAGTTTGGGTGTCCCTTTTTGATTGCTGGTTTAAAATTTCATTACCTAGCTACATATAGATTATAATAATATGATTAGTAATGTTCTAAGGTTTTTTTTTTTGTGTGTCAACAGTTACATTTTAGGCAATTTTTTCTAAAAAGACGATATATGACATTTCAGGTGCCACCACAACGGTTGTTAAATCCCGATGAAGCGAGGGTAGCGAATATTTATTAGAACCCTTTTTTGGTTGTTTTTGTGTTTGAGTCCTGTTATGAAGACTGTTAATCTCGGCTTGCTAATGTTTAGAGTACGCCAAGATTAAAAGGCGCGCAACGCGCGCCTCGAATCCCACTAGTTAAATGAATAGAAAATTGGCGTGGTCTCCTTTGGTTGTTTTCTGAGTACTGTTAGTTTAATCCACACATTTTTTTTATTCTTTTAAACAAAGCATGAAAACTACCTTCATGCTTGTACTTGATTTTCTATTATTGCATATACCATTCTTAATCAATCATGTACCATATTAGTAAATTTTCTAATGCTAGGCCTCAAATAGTTACTTGAATATGCAGCACATTGGTCAACTATATTTAGATTTATGGCCATTATTGAATATGTGAATACGCAGCACATTTATGGCCAAAAATGTTCACTGTTCATTTATATTTAGATTTAGGTTTAGTATTTTTCTTATTTTTTTTAATGTGTAGTGTCCATGCCAGCCGGGAATCGCGGAATGTGGTTTTTACATCATGAAATTCATGAAAGAGATAGTGCAAGGCGGAGTCGAAATATTGGGCGATGTAAGTTATGGCAAAATAAACGCAGCGATGCGTTATGATTTATGTAAAATAATTGGCCGGTCTCGATTAATGTATTAATTTTATTGTTGTCTCAGGTTGGGGGAGGAGCGGATCATTACGGGGATGAAGATATGGATGCCCTTCGCGAAGAATGGGCAGGCTACGCCGCAACATTTATTTTCAAATGATCCAAACTTGTTTGTTTAATTTGAAGGCAATGTCGATACAATATTTTTGTAAACGTTAAACGTCTCGAATTATATAATGAAATGATGTTTTTGTTATTATTTTGCATATAATAAAATAGCTATAAATCCAGGAGGGTAAATATGTAATTTTATAGGAATTTTTTTTTAGATTAATAAATTATGACACGCAAAAAAATGTCATAAAATTCTGTCATAAATTTCTGTCATAATATGTGTCAAAAAGGTGTCAACAAAACTGTCATAAAAATGTGTGTCATTAAAAAGTGTCATAACGTGTGTCAATAAATGTTGTCATAAATGTGTGTCATAAACAGATGACATGCGAAAATATGTCATCTTAAATTTATGACACCGCCATCCTTGACGTTTTTTTTCTTGTCATCAGACCCTTTTCTTGACACGCATTGCGTGTCAAGAAAGGGCTTTTTTCTAGTAGTGAGAGATGGATATATTCGACATCCATAACCTTAAAGTAGAGAAAGCAAATGCGATGAAACAATACCAACGTTTTCGAAAAATCGCTAAACTGTTTCGACTCATTGAGCTATTTCTAGCTATGATTTTGATCTTGTGGATCTTAATTCAGTTACCGTTTGTCATCAGACTGTTTTCCGGCTACTTTCGCCAGCTTTTCTCAATCATCATCAGTCCTCTCTTCATATTTTTAATCGGTAACATGATTATACTTGTTCTAGTAGTTAAATCCGGTCAAGTTACCGAAAACCCTAGTGAATATTGTGTGTTAGATAATGCTGGAAGTGATTTGTTTAAAGATATTGCAAATCATGTTCAAGAAGACGATGTTCATGTTCATGTTCCGGTTATGGAACAAGAGGAAATTGTTTATGAGGATAAACGAATAGTATCTGAAGTAAACATAAACACTAATCCGTTTACAGGTAATTCTTTTTTCTTTTAACAGTAAATGTTACTTCTTTACACCAATAATTCTATACTATTTTTTTTTTTTTTTTAAATACGTCTTTACACCAATAATTTTAAACTGTTTTCTCTTTCCTAGGTGACCAGTTTAACAACAATAAAAGTAAAGTTGGTCAAGCTACGAACAATCCTCTACCCAATTCGGTTCCAAATCCGAAAGTTTATAAAAGAAGCCAGTCGGAGAATATGATGAAGAACGACTGTTTTTTAAATCCGGATAAACATAACGGCAAGTTGCGGCGATCGGTGACGGAGAAGGTTACAAACGACGTCGTTGAGGAGCTGAGCAATGAGGAGTTTCAAAAAAGGATTGAAGGGTTTATTGCTAGACAGATAAGGTTTCATCATGAAGAAAAGCTTGCAATTGTATCTCATAAGTTATAAATAAAATGTGATTTGTCCGTACAATATTTTTGGTAAAAAAAAGGGATAAGAGAATTAGAGAATGTCATATATGTGAGGTTATGGTTAAAAAAAAAAAAATTCTACTTCTAGTTCTCTATATGTACAGTGCTTTTACTGTTAACGATTCACGATATTAGTAATATCTAGATTTCAAATTTTACAAAAGTTAGTTGGAAATTTTTGTTTTTTGTTTATGTTTTTTACTTTATCGAGAATGCATGGATACCGATTATACTTTGAAGCTTTGAACTGCGTATAGTATGGTCATTTCTCGTTTATGCATGGATTCCTATTTTCTACTTGCTCCCCTTTTTATCTTTCACATGTGTAATGATATTGTATTATATAACATAGGGGAGTGTTTAGTGAATGACAACTTTTATATAAATTAATATCCGGAAATCATATAAACTAGGAATTGGTTTAGTATCGAATACCCTCTTATAAATATAATAATATGTGTTATTATTAAAAGTATAATTAGGGAACACATATGAGACACATAACGTAAGACAAGAGATGTCTAACTCATTTATAAGAGCATCCAGTTAACGACCTATTTACTTCACTTCACCTGCTCCTCTCCAAAGTCATCGACTTTGCAACATCTCTCCTCCTGACGTAAAATTTCTCTCCCTGTTAAGAACGGTCCCTGATCAAAGACTTTACTTTTAGGAACATGTGAAATTCTTACTTCTTTTTTTCGGTGTGACATTCACCTCAACATTCTTGAATTGAAAACGCCAATGTTGTAAACATAGAGACCTTCTAATAATAAACTTGATATGCACAATATTTTTAAATGTTTGTAAATGAAATACACACACATATATATTATTAATGAGTTACTCACATATCATAGCAACAAAAAGGTTTATGTCATCATTGAAGGTTAATGCTGACTTGGAATGGTGATGTGGCAGTAGTTGACCAAGAAATATGACCGAGTAAAGTGGTAGAAGCAACGTACATGTGAACGTTGGAATTAGTTCAGAAAATAAGGGAGTATGACCCGGTTTGTAGGTCCTAGTTAGTTTAGTTTCTGTTTAATAAATAGCAGTACTTCTATGTTTTTTTTAATTGTACTCGTCGAAAATTTTCTTTGAATATCTTTCAGATCTTGTAAGCTTTTAAAGCAGCAATAAAGTTTGAAACCATTCTGACTGCATAAGTTTTGCTTCTATTGTTTGTGTTTTGCTGATACTTTCAGTTTTGATAGCCAACATTTGGTATCAAAGCTTGAGTCTCGATCCAACCCTCACATGCCAAAGATCTTGAAATTCAACACATGTCTGCTCTAACCAACACCTCTAATCCTCACAAAGAAACCCCATTCCCTTTTCAATGTCCAATCCTAACCTCAACGAACTATACAACCTGGGCGATAAAGATGGAAGCTATAATGGATGCACAAGGTTTATGGGAGTCCATTGAAACTCCAACCGGTGTGGTTGGTGATGAGAAAAAGAGCAAGACTGCTTGTGCTTTCATATTCCAGGCGATTCCGGAAGAGATCCTTATGCAAGTGGCAAAAAAGAAGACTGCAAAGGAAGTTTGGGAGTCATTGAAAACCCGTTTCGTAGGGGCTGAACGGGCGCAGAAGGCGAGATTACACACATTGAAAAGCGAGTTTGAAGCATTTAGAATGAAGGATGGGGAGAACATCGATGAGTACGCGGGAAAGTAATCGGGAATAATCTCGAAGTACAATAGTGTTGGGGCTGTGTTAGAAGACAAAGAACTTGTGAGGAAACTCTTTGATACTATGACTGATAAATATATTCAACTGGTGGCCTCGATGGAGCAGTACCTAGATGTGAATGAAATGCCGTTCGAGGAAGCCATAGGTCGCTTGAAAGCCTATGAAGATCGATTAAAGCTTCGACAAGGGAGCTCTACCGGTGACAGTTCGTTACTCTTTACGAAAACAGAAGGAGTATCAAACAATAGAGGGTTTAATAAACACAGTTCCGGGCGTGGTCGAGGACATGCAGGTGGCGAAAGGGGTGGAAGAAATGGCTCACGTGGAGGTCGTGGGTCCAGTCGGGGTCGGGGTGACCGATATGGAGGAAAGACGTATCATGAAGAAAATAATTATCATCGAAAATCACGTGACAAAACTCATGTGAAGTGTTTTGAATGTAACCAATTTGGCCATTACGCCTCTGAGTGTAGGAAAGAAAAGAAACCAGAACAAGAAGTTCATTTGACAAGAGACCTGGATGATGAACCAACCTTGTCGTTATGTGTAGGGAAAGAAGATACACCATCAATGGTGTTATTAAATGAAGAAAAGGTGTTCCCTCAGCGACATGAAAGCCGTAACGAGATGAACAAAGACGTGTGGTACCTTGACAATGGTGCAAGTAACCACATGACCGGGATGAAGAATTCATTTGTAGAACTGAATGAGAACGTAACGGGTGAGGTACGGTTTGGAGACGGGTCAAAAGTGGAGATTAAAGGGAAAGGTACACTTCTCTTCCAATGTAAAAATGGTGATCAACTAACCATCCCAGATGTCTATTTTATACCAGCTTTAACCAGCAATATCCTTAGCCTTGGTCAAATGACAGAATTAGGCTATGATGTTTGGATGCATAAAGAGTTCTTAAAGGTGTTTGATGACCATAATCGGCTAGTGATGAAAATTCAAAGGTCAGCAAATAGGTTATATAAAATTGTTTTGAAGCTTGCTAAACCAATTTGTTTGAAAGCTAGTCTGGATGAGGATGCATGGGCATGGCATGCAAGGCTAGGGCATGCTAATTTTCAAATAATAGAAACCATGGCAAGGAAGGGTCTGGTGAAAGGAATGCCATGCATTTCGCATCCCAAACAAGTATGCGAAGCGTGTCTCATATCCAAGCAAACTCGAAAATTTTTCCCGAAGGAAGCACAATGGAGAGCAACAAAGCCGTTGGAATTGCTACATGCCGAACTTTGTGGTCCGATAACGCCAAAAACTTGGGGAGGTAATCGGTATTTTTTATTGATTGTTGATGATTTTTGTCGTTATATGTGGGTGTATATGCTTAAAACGAAGGATGAGGCACTGGATAAATTCAAGATTTTTAAGACACGGGTCGAGAAGCAAAGCAAACACAAGATCAAGATGTTGAGAACGTATCGTGGAGGGGAGTTCAACTCTCGAGCGTTCAACGATTACTGTCATCAAGAGGGTATTAAGAGGCAAACAACGGCTCCCTACACTCCACAACAAAACGGTGTCGTGGAGCGTAGGAACCGAACTGTAGTCGGGATGACACGATCCCTACTGAAGTCTATGAACGTGCTCGAACAGATGTGGGGTGAAGCCGTGCGCCATGCAGTTTATTTACTCAACAGAATAATAACCAAGCCTGTGAAAAACATGACACCATATGAATGCTGGATGAAGAAGAAGCCCAATTTAAAGTATTTAAAAGTTTTTGGATGTGTTGGGTATGCTATGAAACTTTCTGGTCATTTCAGAAAGTTGGAGGATAGGAGTCAACCTTTGGTTTACTTGGGGGTAGAGCCTGGGAGCAAGGCCTATCGATTTTTTAACCCAAGTGATAAGAAAATTGTGGTGTCAAGAGATGTCTCATTTTATGAGAACAATGCATGGAGGTGGCAGGAAACAAAAGTGGATAAGTCTTTTTCAACTTGGACTTATGTACAAAATGGTGAAGTAAATGACCTTGGTAAAACTGATGATGTAGAAAGCAACTTGCATCGGAGTCCACACACTCCATGTTTTAATAATGATAATCATACATCACCTTTTGTGTCAACAGGTACCTTTCATGGAGAGACCTCACAAAGCTCTCAAAGTCACACTCAAAAGTCAGCAACCAGAGAAGGTATTGAAGATTCAAGTTTGTTTGACC
Source organism: Ambrosia x helenae (assembly GCA_030844895.1). Lineage (NCBI taxonomy): Eukaryota > Viridiplantae > Streptophyta > Magnoliopsida > Asterales > Asteraceae > Ambrosia > Ambrosia x helenae. Next base: position 36,386,118 of record CM061230.1, read on the forward strand.
ACACTCCTCCGCAAGGTTATCAACAAGTTCAAGAAATTTATGAAAGAACTATACCAATGAATGAAGATGAAATACAAGAGATCTACAATCACGAAGCTGGTTTGCTGTTAGTTAGTGAAGAACCAACCACGTATGAAGCTGCTATTGATAACCCACTTCGGAGAGAAGCCATGAAGGAGGAGTTAAACGCCATCAACAAGAACAAGACATGGACGTTGGTCAATCTGCCTTTGAACCACAAGGTGATTGGACTAAAGTGGGTTTACAAACATAAGAAAGATGCTAAAGGTATGGTAACGAAACACAAAGCTCGTCTCGTAGCCAAGGGTTATGTGCAGCGGAAAGGGGTTGATTTCGAAGATGCGCTCGCTCCGGTTGCACGTTTGGAAACCATCAGGTTGATATTAGCAATTGCCGCAAAAGAAAAGTGGCTTGTACATCACATGGATGTTAAGTCCACTTTCTTAAATGGGGAACTTCAAGAAGAGGTCTATGTAACTCAACCAAAAGGCTTTGAAGTTAAAGGTAAAGAACAAATGGTGTACAAGTTACATAAGGCTCTCTATGGGTTGCGACAGGCCCCTAGAGCCAGGAATATTAAACTCGACAGGTCACTGAAGGACATGGGTTTCACCAGATGTGCTGAAGAACAGGCGGTCTACAAGCTGCAAAATTCAGGCTCGATTTTGATTGTTGGAGTATACATTGATGACCTGATTGTTACCGGGTCAAGTGAGAAGGAAATTCAGGAATTCAAGAAAAGAATGATGTCTGTTTTTTATATGAGTGATTTGGGAAAGTTAAGCTACTACCTTGGTATTGAGGTTGATTAAACAGAAGATGGCATCACTATAAACAAGAGGGATATGCAAATAAAATACTTGAAGTGACAGGTATGTTAAATTGTAACGCTGCCAAGTGGCCAATGGAACCTAAGTTGCAGTTGCGCAAAGATGAAGGTGGAAAGCCAGTGAACCCAACTGAGTATAGACGGGTTATAGGAAGTCTCCGGTATTTGCTTCATACTCGTCCTGACCTTAGTTACTCAGTTGGGTAGTAAGCAAATACATGCAAGCTCCTAAAGAAAGTCACTATGCAGCAGTAAAACAAATCTTAAGGTACATTAAGGGCACAACCGGGTATGGTTTAAAGTATCGAAAGGGAGGAGATGGAAAGCTAGTGGGTTATTCCGATAGCAGCCATGGGTCCGATCTAGATGATCGGAGAGGAAATTCTGGTACAACATTCTATTACTCAGGAAATTTGGTCACATGGATGTCACAAAAGCAGATAACAGTAACACTCAGTTCGTGTGAAGCCGAGTTTATGGCAGCAACCGAGGCGGCGTGCCAAGCGCTTTAGTTAAGGAATGTGGTAAGTGATTTGACCGGTGAAAAGGCACAGAAAGTTATACTTTTGGTTGATAACGAGTCCGCATTAGCCCTCATGAAGAATCCCGTTTTTCATGGGAGAAGTAAACACATTGACACGAAATATCACTTCTTACGTGAATGTGTGGAACACGGTCAGATTCATGTAGTCCATGTGAGTGGAGATGTACAAAAGGCGGACACTTTAACTAAAGCTTTGCCACAGGTCAAGTTTTGTGAAATGAGGAGTCTCATTGGTGTTGAAGATTTGAAGAACCAAGTCAACATTAAAGGGGAGAGTGAAGGTTAATGCTAACTTGGAATGGTGATGTGGCAGTACTTGACCAAGAAATATGACCGAGTAAAGTGGTAGAAGCAACGTACATGTGAACGTTGGAATTAGTTCAAAAAATAAGGGAGTATGACCTGGTTTGTATGTCTCAGTTAGTTTAGTTTCTGTTTAATAAATAGCAGTACTTCTATGTTTTTTTTTAATTGTACTAGTCGAAAATTTTCTTTGAATATCTTTCAGATCTTTTAAGCTTTTAAAGCAGCAATAAAGTTTGAAACCATTCTGACTGCATAAGTTTTGTTTCTATTGTTTGTGTTTTGCTGATACTTTCAGTTTTTATAGCCAGCAATCATCAATCTCACTCTCTAATGTGAGTTCAGATTATAAAACACTTAATTTTTATAAACCTTTTGATATAGACATGCATGCCTAATAAAAATCAAATAATAAAATTAAAAGAAAATATGAGATGTAAGATATAGATTAATGCTTGTTTCCATACGTCGAATATCAGAAAATTTTTTAAACAATTCCTAGACTTTTTAGGTTAAATGCATTATTATCTACATTCTACACTGTAACAACAACCCTGTGAACTAGACTACATACCTACTTTATGTGCCCCTGCTACTCAAAATAAATGGGAAAATATTTTGATATATATCTAGACTAAAGCATTGAATGCAATTAGAATATTAGTGGCAAGCTTTAAAGAAGTTGTCCTACCCCTCTAATAAAACCTGTTCAAAGGCAATCTGTCACACAAACACCTCTCGTTCGTCTCTACTCTACATTAGCTTAAAACACCCTAAAGATAGGCGTTGGAGATGCTCTTACAATGATCGTATTCCATAAAGCGACTTTATGTTTATGGAAGAGACGAATTGATGAGCCACAACCTACATATTGGTTGATTGTTCTAACCTTCTGTTTTTTCAATTTTATGCATTTAATTGACCCTATAGCTTTATTTTGTGTGCCATCTGTTTTGTGCGCGAGACCTTCAATAAGCGTTACCAGGGGCAGATGCATCATAGAAGCAGGGGACATCTATTATCCCTTGATTTTCCAGTCGAAGTGAAAAAAAAAATTTGTTTTTTAAGATATTTTTATAAAATGTTATCCCTAAAACAATTTTTTTGTTACTCCTTAAAATAAGTTTTATAAAATGTTCCCCTTGTTTTATTTTTTAGATATGTTACTGAGCGTTGCTATTAATAGTTCACAAACGGGAGGTTATAGTCATCCGCATCACAATTAATTTACAATGGCCTAATTAAACATTTTTTTACCGTAACTTGTCTACTCCAACATATATATAGTTCACGAACAGGAGGTTAACAAGTTTAATAGTTATAAAATAACACATTTAGTTTTAAGCAAACGAAATAACTAACACTGGCCAACTACTTTTATATTTTTCTTTAACATGTAAAGATGTTTTTAAGCTAACGAAATTACAAACACCAAATTTACATTTGAACATGAAATTTTTTATAGAAACCTTTCCATAAGGAGTAAGGATTAGACATTTAATAATTACGTGTGCACATGATTTTTTTTTTTTTTAGAAATACCTCCATGAGGAGTATGGATTAAAGGGACATTTTGTCTAGCATTTTCTTGTGAAAAAGGTGGAGAATGATGCATGTTGTCTCACTATATACCAAAGGCATATTTCCTTTCCTTAATGATTTGTGTGGTTTGGTCAAGTTACTAAAGCTCAGCTTTTATTTATTTATTTATTTATTTTTTGTGTTTTTATAAATAATATATTAAAATTCGGAATTCTTTTGTTAATTTCTTTTATAAACAATACAATATCAGATGTCAGCTCTTTCCCTACATCAACTTTTTGTTCAGTCCAAAATCTGTTTAGATTTATTAACAATGAAATAACTGATGAAGCTCGGATCATCAAACATATATCCCCTATAACAAAGAAAAAAATAAATAAAACTAAACAATATTTCTACCGAAAATCTAAAAACTGATCAGTTTTGCTCCATTGCCAAACCGCACCGAGACATTCTCACTCTTAAGAAAAATGGATATACGGGTGAATCAAATGGTGAACATGTCCATATGATGATGATGGGCATGGTTTACACAAGAATATGCCTAAAGGAACTTGTGTACAGTTACACTTTAAACCACTACAAACCTAATCGATTACACTTCATCATTTTGCATAAATGCCTTCCAGATTTTGATATTTCCAGTTGTACGTTGTATGTTATATTCCAAATTATATTCGGTACTAATTCTACATATGATATTATGTCTAAGATGTCAGTATAGAGGGATTTTGTTTCCTTACAGCTTTTGGATGTGGAAAAATAACGGATTTAAGTTATGAACATGTTGGACAAAACGTTCTGAATTCGACAATGTTTGTTTTGGTTTATCAATATCATCATAATTTGTTACGTTTTCTTTTGTTGAATAGAACGTCTATATTATTAGAGATCAATTTGAAAAAGGATAAAGTTGTTTTTTTAGTTTGAATTTATTCATTACTTATTTTGAGAATCTTTAACTTATATCCAATGTGTTACAATGTTCTAAAAATAAGTGACAATATGATAAATCTCGACCCTTGAAGTTGGTCATGTCATATCATATGTCAAATCTTGTTGCAAAGTTATATGACATGTTTACAATCAAGGGCATATGTTCCTTCTCACATCGAATATGGTTAAAAATATTATCTAGTAAGAAAGATAAATAGCTTTGTTGCATTTTCGTTATTTGAATTATAAGCATTATATCATGTGCTTTTGGTTGTCTTAGACACTCACCAAATGGATATTCTTCACGATTATTGTTTCAGTCATGTACCATTGCGGTTATGTGGCCAATATTATGATTGTCATGAAGATAGATGCTCGGTATTATATATAGACTATTAGGGTCTAGACACTCGAATGTTTGTTATGGAAACATTTAATTGTGTGGCGTATGCGCCTAATACCATTTTCTAAAACTGAATATAAGAATGGTTCAAATGCATTTTATTATAATTAAATAAAGGTTATGCATTCAAAATGAAACATAAGTATTGTCCATTAAATCACCAATGCATTTTTTAGAATTAGCTACAAGATGTGTTTTAGGTGATAAATTGAGATAAATTTCTAAATCTTTTATGTTGATCAGTTTTGATTGTATGTAATGAAAAACATAATAATAATTGTGTACTTGATTGATTGATGGGATCTGATACTGATGCTGTAAGCGTATTGGAAGATGACATCTTTATCAGTATGATTGGGTTCCCTTTAACATGTATACTAATGATGGCTAATGATCTCAAAGGAGGTCGTATGAGAGAGAGAAGTGGGGCGGCGATTGTTAGTAACTTATGGTGTTATATCAGTCCAACCTAATACCTCTAGTAATCTCTCTATTTATACACACAAGGAACACCCTAATTAGGTTTAGTAAGGGTAATTCCGTCCATCAAGGAAATACCTATTATAAACTTAGGGATATAAAGGTAATTGACCAATAATAGATAAATGATTATAATGGCTATAGATAAATATACTAATATAATGTATATTTATTCCGACATTCTCCCACTTAGTCGAGTAATCATCTATTATGAGTATTATGTAAGTCTCCATAAATTAATACTCATTTTAGTTCTAAACTCAAACTGTAGCATAGAAATACAGTCGTTAAGTCGATATCCAACTTAGGACCCCCATTAATCATACTACAATCCAAATTCAAAACTTAACGTTAGGGTCAATTTAAGTTATGCCTTTAATTGTTGATTTCTTACATTATTGTCTTTATGATATTATGCCAGCTTAACATACTAAAAGACAAACAAATCAAAATGAGAAAAATTAATCATTAATCATTAGTCATGAGTCATTCATAGGACGATATGCTATTGTACATGGTCAATAGTAAAACCTTTTTCTCTTATTTAGCCCTTAGTGAGACTTATGGATAATAGTCCTTTAGTTATTGGATCTATAAGTATATCATGAATGCATTCGATATAAAATTTTGATTTCCTCTACTTGTTCTTAAAATAAGCGAACAATAATTTCGTATCGAACTCTAATGCAGCTCCTCTCAAACTGTTATTGTCCAAGAAATTAGGGCAGCTGTGTAATACCATACCCATAATACGGGTAATTAAACGATAATATACTTGGTTTGTACTTGGAACGCTAAAGCATTTCATAGTTTACTTTAACGCATTAACATCCAAAAGCGACATTGATTAGTACAAACATCCTAAATTATAGTTACGGCTTAGCATATTACAAATAACCAAGTATCTTCATAAGTTTATCAAAACATTGCGGAAACGGACGAGTTAAGCATGTTCGGTTCTTCAAATACGCCTCGATCATCATCCGGTTCATGTAGCTGAGTACCTAAGGGTTTATCATAGTTAGACAACCCATAAATATGTTATTATGATTGAATTTAGATGCAAAATACAAAAAAAAAAAAAAAAAAAAAAATTTGGTTGACTTGGCGTATCCTACCCCAGTTTTGGTGTATCCTACACTATTGGCGTAGGGAGAGGGCATCTGGTGGCGTAGGACAGAAGAAATCAGCGTAGGCACTCCGACGTTGGCATATCCTACGCCAAAATTGGCGTATCCTACGCCATTGGCGTAGGCAACTCCAAAAGTGGCGTAGGCTACACCAATTCCTGACAAGGTACAAAATGTTTAAGCACCAAGCTGCCCCTTTTAGGTCAGTCTAAAACTACTCCCGGGGCTTCCAGGGACACGTTTAAGGGTTCTCATGCGTAATACAAACATGATTAGATGTATATTTGAATTCCTTGTTCGGTTTCTAACCCAAGAACCCTGAATTATATGTCCATCAATATGTTAACCCGTTAACGTTTGCATACATCCAACTTTTTAAGAGTTTATGATTTCCAAGGCCTAGTAATGATTTTTCTATGCTTGTCAAGCCTCAACTCGACTAGGCGACCTCCGCCCAAGTCATTTATACCGGGTTTGCAATGCCTCGTGTCCATGGCCACATGCGCCATTTCTCTCGGTCTTGTTCAGTCGGTCTCTATGACTTGCAACGTGATCTACACACGATGTTTTCTTATAACCCTTGGAAATCACAATCTCATCTCTTCTAAAGATATACCCACGATTTATACACCTAACATGAGCATATATGTGTATATATATATATATCCTACAAAGTCATAGATATGACTTACCTTAGTCGTGTCCTTTTTGCTTCAAATCCTTACCCGAGTGGCTTCCCGAAGACTCAAGCTTTGCACCTAGAATTGAGTATTACACACGTTTGTTTAGGTAATTGCACATAGGTGCTTTTTCACATATTCATACAAGTCTCATTAAAAGAATATAGAATCAAATGAAATCGAGTTTCATTTAGGCATTATATCAAACACTTGGTAGGCGCCCTTTTAACCAAAGTTATTTTTTTATGGCCTAAAGACCTTGTTGATCCATCTTTGTCTCCATTTCAATACTCATGGCGTATATTTGAACATTTATTGCAAGAATTTCACTCATAAACATAGCATACATGGTCTTGTCTAATTTTTTAAGGCAAATCCTACAAAATTAACAAAACCCAACACTTTCTATAAAATGGATTCTTATGAATCCTTCACCATATAAGAATTTTACTAAACACACATAATTTAACACTTATTAAGGCCCTCTAATACTAGAGTAACATCAATTCCACGATTTGAAACAAACCTCAATATCACCCATTTCAAGCTTTGATAAAAATCACCAATTCAAGGCAGTTAAAACTTACTAAAGTGATTGCTATGTCTTGATGGTTCGTTTTAGAGCAAAAGCACTAAAAACCCCTTTGATTTGGGCTTGATCTAGCTTGATTCATAAGTTGTTGATAGGTGTGTGTGTTTAGTGTGTGTTGGAGGTGAGATGATAAATATCCAGGAGCTTTGATTATCCATCCTCTTTTATTTTAATTTTTGTTTTAATAATATTTACTTTGGGTACTTGGCAAGATTGGCCCCTCTAGTTCCATAACTTATGTTTGTATTATAACTAGTTTTTGACCCGCGGGTGTTGCCTTGCAAACCCGCATTTAAACTAGTGAATAGACACACCGAATATACACGCTTCAAAACGCTTCATCAACGCCTAACATATTGATATATTGCTATCCTATGATCTAAGTTTTTAAGCGAATAGACATAATAAAAAACATAGATCATGGGATACCAATATATCAATATTCGTGTGATTATTATATGCTTATAACCTATAAGCATATTCGGTGTAAGGCACAAAATAAAGGTGCATAAAAACTTAATCATAGTAAGCCAAAGCAAGAAACACAAAAGACACGTAAGTTGTAACACTCCAACCGATGGCGGAATCATCGAGGTGTCACGTAGTGACGATTGTTCAAAAGCACATGGTACTAAAATGTAAATATATTATTGAATAATTTAAATTGTCTTACATGGATGAAATGGGAAAAATACATAAGTCTGAACAAAACATGAAATTTGAAATAAATTATTAAAAGCAAGCACTAAAATCCAATGCTATGGAACTAAGATCAAACTGCACCTGAAACATGTACAAAATAAGTTTTGTCAACATATGAAATGTTGGTGAGCATTCCTAGTTTTAATACATATAGGAAGTTGGAAAAATGTTATACAATTCAAGTGCAAAGCTACAGTGCATTTATGTAAACTATGTATCATACAAATGAGCGAAATCAATCCTGTGACTGTATAAATGTACTAAAATGAACGGCGGTGTACTTATCCAATAAATGGATAATAACTTAACAATGACCATGGATTCTCCAGTGAAAAAGGGGGAGAATCACCTAGGTGGGTTGTCAATCCAATAACGCTATCCAATGTTAAGGTCGGCTTGTACATGGCTAATGATTTCACTAAGTACAAATGTATTCTACATGTAATGTCCAAGCATAAAGCACGTTTGTAAGCAAATGCACATAGTACTAGAATTGTATTGTAAAAATGTGAACTTGTATGTGTAATTTGTACAAGTGTACATGTAACACCCCAAAAGTGAATAAAAGCAAAAAGGGGATAGGAAATACTCACTTTCGCTAAATGACTAGATGACTAAGCGAGCGTGAAAATGCGAGCAATCCAAATATTCAACAACGAAACTAGTCCAATTTAGAAGAAAAGAAACCGACTAGGAAAAATATCAAGTTTCCAATTCGCCAATTACAAGATCTTATAATCAAAGCTTCAAATGTAGAAGTAATATACTCTAGAAGAAAGGTATGAGGGAGAGTTTAATCGAATTGAAACAATCGATTTAGAGGTGCAAAGTGTAATGGGTCATAGGGGGGGTTTTATACTAGTTTTGGTTTCAATTAGGCTTTAAAAATTGGTCAACACAATAAAGTAAGGTTTTAAGATGAATTGACTATTTGACTAGGACTTTGACTAGGATTTTGACTGAGACTTTGACTAGGACTTTGACTAGGACTTTGACTGGAACTTTGACTGTCTCAGCGGACCGCGGGGGCTAAAAAAATATTTTTTTCTAATTTACTCAATTTTAAGTTCTAGACTTGTTTCCTTCTATTTCTAAGTTGTTTTAGGACCGAAAATTAAGGGCTTTGAGTATCAAGGTCTGAAACATACGTGCTCGGGTGTAGATGTGAGTATAAAACGTGCATGCTTTTACTTATAAAAATTTTAAGTTTTATTAAATTGTGAATTTTGGTCCTATTAAAATACGAGGGTTAAAAATGAAAATTTTGAAATAGTTGAGGAACCAATTATGCACATTTATGAAAAGTGAAGGGTGCAGGGTGTCACATAAGTAAAAGACTTGTACAAACTGCATCAAAGAAAGGCAAGCATCATATAATATGTGGACATAAAAACATAAAAGCATTAAACACTTGTACCTTAAAATACAAAAAATTATACATAAAAGCCTTACTAAATGTATATATACAAGTATACAACTACCAATACTCCTCATATAATAAAATAGATGTCCATAAAGCCCCACACTTTGAGAAACAGGATACCTAAATCAGAAAGGGAAAAGAAAAACTGAAACTCCAAGTGTACTCTGAAGCTTTCATTTCTTTACAAAAAAAAAAAACTTTAATTTTGTATTCCACATACTTCTATCTCTAAAAAGGGAAGAAAAAGTAGAGTAAACTTATCAAGCATCAATAGATATGTTTGTCTGACTGTGTCTTTCTCTTATATTAAACCCCATGCTTAATTTTAACAAAAGCATATATGAGGTGCTCAAGAAAAAAGAGAGGCTTGGGGTTTATTATAACTTCAAAATTCTTTAGCGTGGAGATGTAGGCCTTCAAAATTTAAGATTGTGTTTAGTAAAACTTCTCATCGCATATAACGTGTTTTAAAAGGGTGATGCATAGCCCGTAGGTTTACTCCTTCATTGGAAAAAAAGGCACCAATCTAGTTTACGGAAAAATCCTCACATCCTCTCTACGAACCAACAAAAAAAAAGGACTTTCATCCTCCATTCTACGCCCTTAACATGCAAACCTAGAAGTCAACTAACCTCCAAAGTTTATCATAACTGAATCATTCACCTTAACAACTAACTCGATATAATCTAGTATCCAGTACACTTAACACATTGAGATTATTTATAAGCAGTTTAGTTATAAGTCAACTAAAGTACAACGTCAACCACAGCTAAATCATTCACCGTAGCAACTAATTCCATATAATCTCATTCAACTTACAGTCGTGTGTGGAACAATCAAGCATCTAGGGGTTAAACTTTCAAGAATATCATTAGCAAGAAAACAAACAGATACAAATAAACTGAATCATTATTCATGATTTGAAGAAAAGAAAGCTTCATAATGTACCTGAAAGAGTTCGCGAACAACAGAGTCATGGTTGGATTCGTTCAAGCTCTCGAACAACATCCGAATTTCAGTTGATAATCTTTGCGCCAACGGAATCATGGTGAAATCAGTTAGTTAATCAAGTGATTATTATTTAATTGGTTTGATGATCAAAAGCTAGGGTTTCGAATTTAGTGTGAGGGAAATTGGGGATTTTTTATGATTGTATTGGATATAACTGTGAATAATATGTATGGTATGCTACAATGCATGTATATAACAAAGAAACAGAACATAGTCAAATATAAGGTAAAATGATGATTGATGATGATCCGTAGGTGGGGATAAAGAAAAGATAGAAAAAGATTGAAACTGAGAGAATGAAAAATGGATGGGGAAAGAAGGTGCACCACACGTGGAAGAATAAACACCTCACAAATACATGCTTTCAAGAGTGTACCAAAAGGTACAAAAAAACATGCATAAATGCCTTACTAAATGTGTATATATATATATATATATAATAGGAATTAAGCAAACTAGCATCATGTGATTATTTATGCCAAGATACTAATGGGTTTTAACCCGGTTACTAGGCCAAGATGGAAATACTAAGATTTCCTCATCCTGTGCTCGGTTAGTAATTCTCCTATTATTCGCTTAAACAAGATTAATGATAAATAAAGGATTTTTGGGGCGTTACAAGCTGACTTTATCACAGTAACTCTTTAGCATAGTATTTAAATGGACTTAATAAGTTATAAGTCAACTGATAAATCTACCAACAACATTTAATGACCATTCTGTTGTGATCAGCAACACATTATGTCATGATAACTTAGGTTGTTGTTAACAGTTCCTTATGACTCCTCCATGAGATAGTTATGTCTGCTGACATTATAATACACCTCGAAATTGACACTTGATTTCCTTTGAATATAACAAAGTTATAATAAGGTAGTCAATCACTTTGAGTTCTCACTTCTTCTTTAGATTATAGTCTCTTGTTTCTTAAAGATATTGTAATGTTCCATTAGATGCTTTTCAATAATCTAGACAAGTCTAGTGATAAGCAATATGAACAATATCATAAACAAGCATAGACATAAATTAACTTAAAAATTCTAAATTATGAAGCATAAGGTAATAATCTCATTTGTCATTTTATCCTCTAAAAGAGAGCAATGTTTACATATTTAAGGACCCGCTTAGAGTAGAACTTATTGGATGAAACTAATGCCCCGTTGTGTCTATCTCGATATATTTCTATTCCTATCACGTAAGAGGAATCCCCGATACTATTCATCATGTCATGCATGAATAATGCTTTGACTTATGTAACATATACTTGTGAAGAGAAACACCATCTATGTAAGGACAAATTTTCATTAGTTGCTCCCACTCATCTTGAGGTAGGTTCTTTAATCCGCTTAGTTCTTGATAAAGAGAAATTTTATTATGATTCCAACACATTTTATGCTTGCATCAACCCATACATGGATCTTATTGACTTATAAACTAAGTGTTCTTAACCTCCAGTTTAGAACTTTCAGGTTGTTTGTTGATGCATTTTGCGACTAAGGATTGGATATACTATAATTAACATGTGTTAGTAGATAGCCGAAGGTGACTGGTATGGGGCGAATGTAGTTAAGACTGGGCGAAGGTGAAGATAATGGGGCGAAGGTAGACTTGATATGGACGAAGGAAGATTGGACATGGAATGAAGACACATTCGACCACTCTTAGTGGGCGAATGTGGAACTTGCTCACATTCGACCAGAAGAAAGGGGCGAATGTGCAGAGCCTATATATAGTTTTTGAGTTTTTGATTATGTAAGAGAGTTGTCATTTGTGTCCAGGTTCAGTTCAGGTTTAGGAGTGTTTTTGAGAGATTGTCTTTGTGATTCTAGATTAACATAAACAGTTGTAAATGCTTATTGATTGAAGTTAATCTATGAAAATGATATTGAAAATGATCTTGATTGTGTCGTGATTTGTATCTTATCAATTTGTTCAGATCTAGGGTTTCCGCACCTAGATTTGTGACTTGTATGATCATAGAATCCTGTTTTAGATAAAATCCAACGCTTACAAAGTGGTATCAGAGCATAGAGGATCATACAACAACAAGTTTGATAAGATCAGAGTTGATTTGGACATGTTTTAGACAAATTATCATCTGTTTTTACAAAAACTCTTAAAAACATAGTTTTTGATCGATTTAAAGGTGAATTTGTGGTCGAATTCAAGTTTTCCAAGACTTAAAGTTGTTCCAAATCAAATCCGAAACATAACCTGATTAAGATCATTGAAATCCAAGAACTTTTGAAAATCTGAGATCAAAATAACCGTTTTTCAAACAATAACCGTTTTTCAAAAATGAGATCTGCTGATTTTGGGCGAACCTGGAACCTGGACTGAGTGTTGTGGGCGAATCTGACTAAAAGTGGGCGAACCTGAAGAAAAAGTGGTCGAACCTGAAAATTTGTCTAGAAATTTTTCACATTCGGGTGAAAATTCCACATTCGACCGTTTTCATTGAGGGCGAAAGTGGAAAGTGTGTTAGTGTGATTTACATTCTGGTCATTTTCACCTTCGGTTGATACTGTTTGGACGAAAGTGAAACAAGAAGGGACGAGAGTGTGATATTTTGGACGAAAGTGAAAATATTTGGACGAACGTACTATTTTTGGACGAACCTAAGGATTTTTGCTGAAAATTTTTCTAAGTGTTGAGATTTTCAGATTGTGATCATGTGGCGTTTTCAGACTACTCAGGGATCAGCGACAACACAACCACAACAGCAGACAATGGACCCATGGACAGTGGCAGCTCAAAAGACGAACACACAATCCTCACAACCACATAACTACATGACAACAACGAGCACGATGCCTCAGAATGTAGCACATCCGGCATTACAATCAGATTACTGGGGAGTAGCTGCAGCGGCGGTAAATACTCAAACCACTAACGCTATCTCTACTTTGATTAAGGATTTGTCTACAGGTAGTGGAACTCGGCCACCGAAGCTCATGGATATGCAAGAGTATAACCAGTGGCACACCATGTTCAAGATCCATCTGGAAGGCATGGGAGTTGAAGGAGCTGAGGCATGGAGCATGATTATGAAAGGATACACAGCACCGATTCTGGAGAATACCGGTGAGTTGATTCCTCTGGAGAGCTTGACTGAGGATGAAAAGAAGAAATACGTGGTGGAGAAGAAGGCATTTTCTCAACTGACACAGGCGATCACAAGTGACCTGTTGCATCAGTTTGGGACGTGTACTACGTCAAAGCAGCTTTGGGATAAGCTGAAGAGGAAGCATGATGGTAACGAAAAGACCAGGAGTTTGAGAATGGAGGAATTAGTTAAAGAGTTTGATAATTTTTCTTTCATTAATAATGAAACTTTGAAAGAACTAACTCCGAGAAATATGCATTTATTGTCTGAATTGTCTAGCTATGGTGTACAGATTCCAATGACTAAGCAGGTGGATAAGTTTGCAGACGCTTTACCACCACAGTGGGATCAGCATGTGGAGGTACTTAGAGAGAAGGATGCTTATCAATTCTGGACCATTTCAGAATTTATTGAGAAGCTGGAGAACAAAGAGCTGGAGGATAGGAGGAAAGCTAGGAGGTCACAGATTCCTCAGAATCCAAGTCTGTATTTTGGAGGAACTTCAGTTTCAGCTGGAAACTCGAGCTCTGGAAGCGTTGCACCACATGTTGCATGTATTTCCAACGTCATGGATTCATCAAAACCAATCACCAATTACACACCACCACAATACAATTCCTACTCACAACCATCATACACACCACCACAATATACTTCCTACATTTCACCAGTCTCTCCAATGCAACAAGCTAGTTTTTACACCGCCAACCAAACACAACAACCATCAAACCAAGTTACTCAACATAAACAACCAGTGGTTTTGGATACATCCAATTTGGGAAATGTGACTGTGGAGGTTGCTCAGCAACACATTGCTTTAGTCTCAGCAATGGTTTCATCCTATAATGGATTGGTTGCTAGTCAGATTGGGAACAACAACTTGACCAACGAAGACTACGCACAGATCGATAAAGAAGAGATGGAACTCATTGACATTCAATGGGCTTTTGCGAGTATAATGAGGAGAGCAACAGAGTTCATAGAGAAAACGGGAAGGACTGACTTGGCAACTTCTCCCAACACAACCTATGGTTTCAATAAGGAGAAGGTTACATGTTTTAATTGTGGAGAGAAAGGACACTTCAAAAGGGAATGCACCCAGCCACCTAAACAAGGTAACCGAAACCCTTTCAATGCAAATTACCAGAACCGTCAACAAAATCAAGTTTCTTACCAAACCAACAACAACTACCAGAACCGAAACTTTAACAACCAAAACAGACAACCAAACACTCAACACCAGATTCAAAACCAATCTCCTAATCACCCAAACCGAACAGTTGTACCTATCACCACACCTACTGAGACTCAACAGAATGCGAGTCAGAACCAAGCTTTGGTGACTCAACAGGATGAGAGGTTTGACTGGTCAGGTATGAAAATAGGAGTTGAAGAAGTGACTACTGGTGGGAATGTGGCCTGTGTTGCTTATCAGGTTGATTTGGAAGAGTCGGTGGCAGTTGATGAGAAGAAAGAAACTGAGGAGAGTGAAAGTGATGATTCTGAGACAGAGATGGAAGTGGAGAGTGAACCTGTTGAGGTTAAAGCTGAGGAGAAGAGTTCTGGGATGGTAATTGATTCAGTCTCTGATGTTCCCGAAGAGTGTAAATCAGTCTATTCAGATTGTGAGAGCGAATCAGACACAGAGGGAAGTGTTGATTCTTTGGATGATGATATTGACCAGTTGCTGGCAGAAGCTGACTTTTTGATGACGAGGAAGTCATGCATAGCTGATGATGCTTTCACCAAGATCGACTACTCAAAGTTTTTCACTGGAAAGGAAGCTCATTTTGCTTTGATGGCCATGACCGAACCGCCAAAACCTGTAAGTTCTGAATCTAGCACTAATGTCATGAGTGATAAATACTGTGGGACTTGTGATAGATTGACAGAGGAGAATAAACAACTCCGAATTTCACGTGATAGTGCTATTTAAAACTGTCAATCTACTCGCAAAGAGTTAAATGCTTTTAACAAAGTGTTAGATGGCTATAAAAAGGACATTTCCGACTTGAAAAACACTTTGTCATTGAAACAATTGGCCATAAATAACTATATCAATGAAATAGAAAACACCAAGTTGGAAATGGCCGCCATTAAATGCTTTGCTGAAAAAGTTAACAAGAAACTGGAAAGTTATAAGAATGTTGCTTATGTCGTGGATCATATCATTGATGATAACACCACCAACTACAAGTCTGTACCATCTCCGGTTCTTTTTGAGAACCATAACTATCATCAAGTTATACCGGAGAGTTCGGAGAAATCAGACTCATCATCAGAAATGGAATCTAATACCTCGAGTATTGGTGATCCATATCCTGAAGATGTGAGACCGATTTTGGGCTTGAACAATGAGGGTGTTTATGCTGAGAGTGATAGTTCAGACTCAGATAATGATGATACTGGTAGTGATCAATCTGTTAATGAATGTGAGATTCCAAAAGAAAATCACATCATTACTACTGAACCAGTGTCACCATCTGATCATGTTCATCCAATGGCTAAAGCTATTCATGATAAAAAGTCTGAAAAGGTTGATGTTAAGAAAACTAATGTTGTTAAGAATGTGATTGAAAAGAATGAGCTGAATGAATCAAGTGACAAACCTGTAAAGGTATTTTATCGGATGGAAGGATCCGATAAAATCATTGCTGATGAGGAATTTCCGATTAAAAACGTTAACTATTCTAAACTTGATAAAATCTGGCAAGAAAGCACAATATGGTTTCCAAAACATGAAAGAACCAATGAAATTCCACCAGAAATTTTAAAGAAACTGTTTTCAGAAGTTCCTCAAGAGCCAAAAATTCATGTCACTGAATTCATTCGACCAGATGATAAAGCAAATGGTTTTCATGAACCTTCTTACTCGAAAGGACCACTTCCTGAGAGTTTAAGAAATCAACAATATAATGATCAATTTCCTGTAAGATCATTTGCTTCACCAAATGCTCATTATATGTTTGAGGAATATAGAAAATGCTTTAAATGTGGAGAACGCGGGCATTTACTTGCTCAGTGTCCATATGTAAGGCACAAGAGGCATGAAGTTGAGGTTAAGAATTCCATGAAAAAGCCGATTGATCATTATATCCCACCGCATAGACGGACTGTTCCTCAACAACAACATTTTTATAATCAAAACAATTTTCAAATGAGGAACAACCGTCCATTTCATTATGATCGGAGGAATCGGATTGCAATGGAACAATCTTGGAGAAAACCAGTGATGAACACAACAGCTGATAGACAAAAGGTTCCACAAAAACCAATTGTCAAGTCAAATGTTGGACCTAAGTCTGTTCATTCAGATAAGGTTGCTAAGAAAGTTACTTTTAGTAACAATGTTCAGAAACCTATTGAGAAACCAAAATCTCAAATTCGTATTCTCAAAAGGTCTGAACAATCTTGGACACCTAATGGTTCTCCAGGAGCCTCTACGTCGAAGGTGAGTGATAAAAATGAAACTGTTTGAAAAATCAGAAAACGATTGATTCAAAACAGAAAGTTGTTGAAAAAGTCATTGAGAATGATTCTTTGAAAGCCAAAGTTCAAAGGCCCAAGACTCAGGCTTGGGTCCCCCGAAAGAACTAATTGTCTACTTTTTGTGTGCAGGGAGCTTCAGTTGGCCCTATTAGCAGTCTCTGGATTGTTGATAGTGGAGCTTCAGGCCACATGACGGGGGATTTGGCGTTGTTGTTCGATGTGAAGAATATCAATGGAGGATATGTTGCGTTCGCGGGAAATAAAGGAGGTTATATCACGATGGAAGGAAGCGTGAGTAACGGGATTGTGACTTTCGAGCGGATTTCTTATGTCAAACAGATAGACTATAATCTGTTGAGCGTCAGTCAAATATGCGATAAACAATTTTCTGTGCATTTTGATGACAAATCCTGCTACATACTTAAACCGGGCTTCAAGATTCCAAAGGAATGGGTTATGTTGATGGCACCTCGAGTCAACAATCTTTACATTCTTGATATGTCCAAGGCAATGACACCACAGGGACAGATAACATGCTTTCTATCCAAGGCGACCGAAAAAAGAATCGATAATGTGGCACCGCAGAATGGGGCACATTCATCTGAGGAAAATGAATCAGTTAGTGAGAAATGGACTTGTCGATGGAGTAAACGTGAAACATTTCCATCTGAACGACAAGTGTGTGAGCTGCATGAAAGGAAAACAACACAGACAATCCCATAAAGTGAAGAAGGTTAACTCTGTTGAGATGCCGCTTGAGCGATTGCACATGGACCTTTTTGGACCGGTCAAGCGCAAAAGTCATCTTGGAGAGCTTTATTGTTTAGTCGTCACTGATGACTATTCACGATTTTCATGGGTGATGTGTTTGAAAAACAAAAGCGACACCTTTACCAACTTACAAGTTCTGTTCACTCGGCTGGAGAATATCTACAATTTGAAGATCAAAAGGATCAGGAGTGACAACGGGACGGAGTTTAAAAATGCAAAGATGGATGAACTTTGTGAAAGCAAAGGGATTCATCATGAATATTCAGCTCCGTATACCCCGCAACAGAACGGTGTTGCTGAAAGAAAGAATAGGACTCTGATTGAGGCTGCAAGAACGATGCTCGCTGACTCAAATCTTCCAGTAATGTTCTGGAATGAGGCGATTTATGCAGCAAATTACACATTAAATCGGGTTTTGACAGTGAAGAAGTTTGGAAAAACATCTTATGAGCTGTTACACCGACGAAAGCCCAATTTAGAGTATCTAGAACCATTTGGGGCGCCATGTACGATGTTGAATCCAAGCGAGAAGTTTAGTCCTAAAGCTGAAGAGGGATATTTTGTTGGATATGCAACCCCGCTCAAACGGGTATTCAACAAGCGAACTCGTCAAGTGGAGGATTGGGCAAACGTGGAAGTTCAACGATACACACAAAATTTGCAAGGCACGGGCCCTGATTGGATGTTTGATTACAAAGATTTCTTTGAATCATTCAACCTAGATACTGTAACATCACGAAATTTTTTTATAAACACCCTTAACTTTGTTACATTTTTATACAAATGTGCCTACGTCTCCAATTATATATATACATATATATATATATATAAATGTAATAAAAATAATTCAGATTTTATATAATTATTTCTAAAAAAAAAAATATATATATATATATAAATAAATTTAGTTTATGCAAACTCTAAACCAAACATTTCTTGTACAACAGCCCAAACCCCCCCTCCTTTCTGCAGCCCAACACTAGGCCCAGGGAGCCGGCCCAATCAGCTCAAGCCCAACTCCCCTCTTTTATTGATTAAAAAGAAAAATGATGTTTCCCCCATGTCTCGAACCCGGACCACCCCCCTCACACCCACACGCACCAACCACCCGAGCCACATAAGTGTTTTGTTTTGAATCCAGACCCATTTATATAAATACACGCGTAGCTCTCTTTTTTTTTTCCTTGTTCCTCTTTACGAACAGCAGCAGGAACAGATGATATTTTATTTTTTTTTTATTTTTTTTCCATTTTGACCAATCTAAGCAACATTTTTAAACGCGTTTAATCCTGAAATGGAATGGAACCATGATTGCCGGCCCTATACGACTTGATTCCACGTCAATTACACGGCAATCATTGACCAATTGTTCAATCATACGCGTATGATAATAAACGAGGTCAAACTTTCCAATTAACACAAACCATCGATCACCTATATAAATTGGACTTCTGCGAAGCATCACAACTCGCTCACAACTCTCTCTCAACCCCCAATTTTCTCTGATATACTCTGGTTATTACGATTGAGCTCGTCGTTTGACTTTTGCTTGACCCGACGATTATAATCAAATCCTTCACTGTGAGTTCGATTTATTGTGTGGGTTTTATTCATCGGCTATCACACATCAATAGCCCTATGGTTAATCAGGCTATTGATGTGTGATTTACCCGATTGCAAATTCTAGGGCTCGTTCATTTGGATTTGGGGATAAACTTGATTCGCGTAATCGTATTTAATTAATTTTAAACGCAAGACATCACAACCACCGGCCTAGGCCAAGTGGTTGTGACCTTGTTTCACCACTGAGGTTACCCGGGTTCGAGTCCCGCTCTGACCGTTTTTATTCATTTCTTTTCTTTTCTTTCTTTTTAAAACAACAATTATAATTATATATATATATATATTAAACCTTTTTATCTTTTAAATTCATTTTAAAATATCAAAACTATTTTATAAATTCTAAAAAAATTACATTTGTTTAATCTGATATAAAAGTTTTATTTGTAATTTTTACTTTTCAGAAATTCATTTATTTAATATTTATAATAATTAAATCATTTTTATACTATTATATTTATAAAAATCCATTTATATATCAAAACAATTTATTTAAATTCCCCAAAAATTATCCTAACTTTTTATAAAGTTAAACTTTACTGAAATAATTTTTAATTCAGTAAAATCATTTATTTTATATTTTTAATCAATTTTTGTTAGATTTAATCATAATTAAATCATATTAAATCCAATTTTCATCATTTTTGCACCAAAATTTTATACAAATTATTTTTAATCATTTAGAACAGAAATATGATTTTTAAAATAAGAATTCTTTAATTTTAGTATTTTTGAATATTAAAGTTAATAATTGGCTATTTATAAATAAATAGATTTAAAAATCTATTTTAAATGAAATAATTTTATAAAAATTATTTTTATACTCCAAACACTTTAATGTGTACATTCAAAATTCAAATTTTATAAAAAGACTTTCTTTCATTAATTATCAAATTTCCCTTTTATTTAATTAACATTTTATTTTTAATTCAACAATTGGTTATCCCCAAATCGAAACCCTAGGATACACATATAAATTAATTAGACTTAGACTTATTATTTATTACCTAATTATAGGGTAATATTTGGCATTATTTTGGGCAACACCATCATTTCATCTTTTCAAGAAGTTTAACACTTGCCAAGGTGAGTTTACATAGCCCCTTTACTCTATTTTCACTATTTTTGGGGTGAAACATGTTCAAATATTTTATACTATCATTTACTCATATTTACTTGTGATTCAATTACAACATCATCCTATCATTTGACTGTAACAAAAAGACACAGTACAATCATTAACAATGATCAAGCCGCCTGTTTAGATTATAGCGCTATAGGTCTGACAAACCCATCCCACCCGCATAGACTCAGGGATGATCGATAACAGTAATAACATTTAACTAACTTGCGAGTTAGTCATCAGTCGACACAAGGTTTGGTTGTACAAAGACGCATTGTTGCATGTCGGTATCATACTCTATCATCATACAACCCTGAGTGTTGTACAAACTATTGTTATCAACTATTTCTCAAAAACCTATGTAATTCTCACCAACTTTTGTTGACCCAAAATATTTTCAACTTAACATGTTTCAGGTTCTACTTGTTTGAAGTTTTGCTTGAAGATACGTGCATAGTTTCATTCAATTTGATGTATGAAGTCTTGTAGAATCATTGTATGTAAGTTAATTAAATCATTTAATGAAATCTGATATTCACCATGAGCTACTGAACAATCATCACTACGTGACATCCCGATGTTTCCGCCATCGGTTGGGGTGTTACAGATTGGTATCAGAGCCATGGTTATAGGGAATTAGGTTATTAGAAAAATAATCTAGTCTATAACCATAGGATTTAACAAGTAGTTGCTTCTTCTGCTTGCCATTCTCTATCTCCCTCCTACTTCTTATCTCTACTTTCATCCTTACAAGAAGGTTGCTCTCCATCAATGGATCTACTCTTAGACTAATAGGACAAATTCCTCAGGTTAAACATGAACCCCCTTGAGATCTCATCGAAGTTCTAGATTTTAATAACGAACACGTGCAATCTGGAAGGGTGAACGCCTGTATTCTGAGTCTTCTGTCTAGGCTGGCATTGCGCATATATCCCAATCAGACGAGGGACCCGGATGCCTACCTGGGAATTCTCGGGATGAGTGTTCACTTATAGGCTAAAGCATGTCTTCATATGTTATTAGAATCTGGAGTCTTTGATAAGTCAACGTTTTCGTTTATTCGTTTTAATTAATGAATAAATGATTACATTCCTTATATCACCTCATTCATTTCATGCCACATTGAACCTTCATTGTGTCCCTTACGGATCATGTCTCCACATCGTAGCACTCGCAATAACAATGGTGAAAACCAAGAGGAAAGTAACAACAACCACAACACCAACCACGACAACAACAAAAACAACAAAGGTGTTGATGCCCGACTGGCTGCGATTATCCACAACCCTGCTCAGGTTACTAATCCTAAACGTCTTGGTAATTACAACTATGGTCAATGCTATAACCCAAATCACTACCGTAACCGATGCCCTAAACTAAACCGAGATCAAGACCCTCCAGCTACTTAACAGCAAGTCCCACCATTTAAATGTTGTTTGCTTTTAATTCTATGTAATGGCACTTTTGATTCAAGTAATAAATCCAAGTATTATCATAACATCTGTGTGCATGCTTGTTTGAATGTGAATTAATTGCTATATCTATGACCATACGTGCTTACTTGTATAACAATTAGTTAACTACCAAACGACCAGCTTAACGATTGGTAGAGGTCATCATGTCATTCCAACAGTCGGGAGAGGCCCTACCACCTGAACGACTAGCGGAAACTATCAGACCTGCTTAACAATCGGTAAAGACATAAAAGGACGCAAAACCCTAATGTAAGGTAAATTGGTAATTACGGTCCGGAACGTAATCATGAATTTACAGGTACGTTAAGGTAGTGTGAAATTTTATCAAGGTTTTCAGTAGTTGACCAATTGTAAACACTAGTGTTTCTCTTAACTTCGGGACGAAGTTTCCAAAAGTAGGGGAGACTGTAACATCACGAAATTTTTTTATAAACACCCTTAACTTTGTTACATTTTTATACAAATGTGCCTACGTCTCCAATTATATATATACATATATATATATATATATATATATATATATAAATGTAATAAAAATAATTCAGATTTTATATAATTATTTCTAAAAAATATATATATATATATATATAAATAAATTTAGTTTATGCAAACTCTAAACCAAACATTTCTTGTACAACAGCCCAAACCCCCCCTCCTTTCTGCAGCCCAACACTAGGCCCAGGGAGCCGGCCCAATCAGCTCAAGCCCAACTCCCCTCTTTTATTGATTAAAAAGAAAAATGATGTTTCCCCCATGTCTCGAACCCGGACCACCCCCCTCACACCCACACGCACCAACCACCCGAGCCACATAAGTGTTTTGTTTTGAATCCAGACCCATTTATATAAATACACGCGTAGCTCTCTTTTTTTTTTTCCTTGTTCCTCTTTACGAACAGCAGCAGGAACAGATGATATTTTATTTTTTTTTTATTTTTTTTCCATTTTGACCAATCTAAGCAACATTTTTAAACGCGTTTAATCCTGAAATGGAATGGAACCATGATTGCCGGCCCTATACGACTTGATTCCACGTCAATTACACGGCAATCATTGACCAATTGTTCAATCATACGCGTATGATAATAAACGAGGTCAAACTTTCCAATTAACACAAACCATCGATCACCTATATAAATTGGACTTCTGCGAAGCATCACAACTCGCTCACAACTCTCTCTCAACCCCCAATTTTCTCTGATATACTCTGGTTATTACGATTGAGCTCGTCGTTTGACTTTTGCTTGACCCGACGATTATAATCAAATCCTTCACTGTGAGTTCGATTTATTGTGTGGGTTTTATTCATCGGCTATCACACATCAATAGCCCTATGGTTAATCAGGCTATTGATGTGTGATTTACCCGATTGCAAATTCTAGGGCTCGTTCATTTGGATTTGGGGATAAACTTGATTCGCGTAATCGTATTTAATTAATTTTAAACGCAAGACATCACAACCACCGGCCTAGGCCAAGTGGTTGTGACCTTGTTTCACCACTGAGGTTACCCGGGTTCGAGTCCCGCTCTGACCGTTTTTATTCATTTCTTTTCTTTTCTTTCTTTTTAAAACAACAATTATAATTATATATATATATATATATTAAACCTTTTTAT
The DNA here is from genome assembly GCA_030844895.1 of Ambrosia x helenae. NCBI lineage: Eukaryota > Viridiplantae > Streptophyta > Magnoliopsida > Asterales > Asteraceae > Ambrosia > Ambrosia x helenae. The sequence goes on from CM061230.1 coordinate 36,409,914, forward strand.
CTTTTAAATTCATTTTAAAATATCAAAACTATTTTATAAATTCTAAAAAAATTACATTTGTTTAATCTGATATAAAAGTTTTATTTGTAATTTTTACTTTTCAGAAATTCATTTATTTAATATTTATAATAATTAAATCATTTTTATACTATTATATTTATAAAAATCCATTTATATATCAAAACAATTTATTTAAATTCCCCAAAAATTATCCTAACTTTTTATAAAGTTAAACTTTACTGAAATAATTTTTAATTCAGTAAAATCATTTATTTTATATTTTTAATCAATTTTTGTTAGATTTAATCATAATTAAATCATATTAAATCCAATTTTCATCATTTTTGCACCAAAATTTTATACAAATTATTTTTAATCATTTAGAACAGAAATATGATTTTTAAAATAAGAATTCTTTAATTTTAGTATTTTTGAATATTAAAGTTAATAATTGGCTATTTATAAATAAATAGATTTAAAAATCTATTTTAAATGAAATAATTTTATAAAAATTATTTTTATACTCCAAACACTTTAATGTGTACATTCAAAATTCAAATTTTATAAAAAGACTTTCTTTCATTAATTATCAAATTTCCCTTTTATTTAATTAACATTTTATTTTTAATTCAACAATTGGTTATCCCCAAATCGAAACCCTAGGATACACATATAAATTAATTAGACTTAGACTTATTATTTATTACCTAATTATAGGGTAATATTTGGCATTATTTTGGGCAACACCATCATTTCATCTTTTCAAGAAGTTTAACACTTGCCAAGGTGAGTTTACATAGCCCCTTTACTCTATTTTCACTATTTTTGGGGTGAAACATGTTCAAATATTTTATACTATCATTTACTCATATTTACTTGTGATTCAATTACAACATCATCCTATCATTTGACTGTAACAAAAAGACACAGTACAATCATTAACAATGATCAAGCCGCCTGTTTAGATTATAGCGCTATAGGTCTGACAAACCCATCCCACCCGCATAGACTCAGGGATGATCGATAACAGTAATAACATTTAACTAACTTGCGAGTTAGTCATCAGTCGACACAAGGTTTGGTTGTACAAAGACGCATTGTTGCATGTCGGTATCATACTCTATCATCATACAACCCTGAGTGTTGTACAAACTATTGTTATCAACTATTTCTCAAAAACCTATGTAATTCTCACCAACTTTTGTTGACCCAAAATATTTTCAACTTAACATGTTTCAGGTTCTACTTGTTTGAAGTTTTGCTTGAAGATACGTGCATAGTTTCATTCAATTTGATGTATGAAGTCTTGTAGAATCATTGTATGTAAGTTAATTAAATCATTTAATGAAATCTGATATTCACCATGAGCTACTGAACAATCATCACTACGTGACATCCCGATGTTTCCGCCATCGGTTGGGGTGTTATAGATAGCCTGGTTGAAGAAGCTGTGATTAGATTACTTTACGAGTGTGAAAACGCGGCAACTTCACCATTGATGCGTCCAATCACCGTAAACCCCCCACCAGCTTCTAGTGATACCAGTGCTCCTACACAAGAAGAAGAGTTATTTCAAGAAGCTTCAACTTCATTAGACACTTCAGAATCTGAAGATGAACAATTTGAAGAAGCTGTTCTTGAAAATGCAGAAGACTTAGAAGAGCAAACTGTGAACCCAACTCCAAATCCAGACGTTGCTTCATCGTCTAACACGGGTCATGATCAGGATGCTGTAGAGAACTTGACTGCTCAGACGGGAGTGATTGTACCTGTTAATCCGGAATCTCGGATTCATCGTATTCACCCGCTGGAGCAAGTAATCGGTGATCCTGGTAGTGGAGTGATGACCAGAGGGCAGCTTAAAAGCGTTAATACGCCAGAGAGTTTTGGTGCTTTAGCATTGTATGCCAAAATTCAGAAATCTGGTAGCCAAAATGATTGGTCGTTTGCATGTTATGTGTCACAGGTAGAGCCAAGGACATACAAAGACGCTTTGCAAGAAGATGCCTGGGTTGAGGCAATGCAGGAGGAGTTATTGCAATTCCAGAAATTGGGAGTCTGGACGCTCACAGATTTGCCGCCGGGAAGAAAGAAAATAGGCACTAAGTGGGTGTTTAAGTGCAAGAAGGATGATCGTGGAGTTATTGTAAGGAACAAAGCCAGATTGGTTGTGCAGGGTTTCCATCAGATTGAAGGAATTGATTACAACGAAATCTATGCACCAGTAGCACGAATGGAAGCTATTCGGATGTTCCTAGCGTTTGCTTCGTATAAGAAATTCAAAGTCTATCAAATGGACGTCAAGAGCGCATTTTTGTACGGTAAAGTCAAGGAGGAGGTTTATGTCGGGCAACCACCAGGCTTTGAGGACCCAATCCACCGGGACAAGGTCTACGTGCTGAACAAAGCTTTATATGGTTTGCACCAGGCTCCAAGACAGTGGTACGAGGAGCTAAGTACATACCTCATCTCCAAAGGATTCAAGCGCGGCCTCGTCGATTGCACCCTCTTTACGAAGAAGACGGGAGATGACTTGCTTCTAGTACAGATTTACGTTGATGATATTATATTTGGTTCAACTAACGAACTCTTGTGCAGGGAATTTGAAACTGTTATGCAGGAGAAGTTCGAAATGAGCGCTATGGGAGAAATGCAGTTTTTCCTCGGCTTACAAGTGGATCAAAGACCCGACGGGATCTTCATTCACCAGACAAAATACGTAGCCGACATCTTGAGCCGATTCCAGATGGAGGACTCTAAGCCGATGGATACCCCGATACAACCCAATCACGGGATTGGAGTGGACGCTAAGGGGGAGCTGACAGACCCATTCACATACAGAGCAATCATCGGATCTCTGATGTATTTGACAGCGTCTCGACCAGATATTATGTATGCAACGTGTCTCTGTGCGCGTTACCAGTCGAAGCCGAAACAAAGTCATCTGACGGCGGTCAAGCGTATCCTTCGATATCTGAAGGGTTGTCCATCAAAAGGACTTTGGTACCCTAATGATGATGATTTTGATTTTATTGCTTTTAGTGATGCAGATTGGGGCGGCTGTGACAAAGACAGCAAATCAACAACAGCCGGTTGCCAGTTTTTAGGGAGCAGGTTAATTACCTGGCAATGCAAGAAACAGACTTCCGTCGCACTGTCTACATGTGAAGCCGAGTACATTTCAGCCTCGAGTTGCTGTTCACAAGTGCTCTGGATCCAACAACAGATGGTCGATTACGGTTTGCAGTTTCTTAAAACCCCTATACACTGTGACAACGAAGCCGCAATTGCATTAACTAAAAATACTGAAAATCATTCTAAAGCTAAACATATCCGGATTAAATATCATTTTATCCGTGACTGTTATGCTAAGGAATTGATTGACATGGTCAAAATCCATACTGACTACCAACGTGCAGATTTGTTTACAAAAGCTTTTGACAGATCCCGCTTTGAATATCTTTTGAAAGTAAACAATATAAAGGAAAAACAGGACTAATCGGCTCCTCGGTTTATCATTTTTCGTTTTTAGTTTTAGATTTAAATTTTTTCTAATTGGGAATTTCTCTTTGCTAATTGGGAATTTCTCTTTACTATTTTAATCCTCAAAGAAGTTGATGCTTTCGAGGGGGTTGTTTAATCCTCAAAGAAGTTGATGCTTTCAAGTGGATTGTTTCTTTCAAATTTTTTGTTTTGTTTTTCAGAAAATTTAAAAACTCATAAATATGTTCTTTATTTTAGGGGGAGTCATTTTATCAGAAAAACCAAAAACATTGAAAAAATTTTCAAAATACCTAAAAATTAGAAAAACCCAAAATGATTTCCTGGATAAAAAGAGGAAATGATAGTACATCAGTGGGGATCTGACACAGGCTAAAGAATTGTATAGTTTAATGCGACGTATGTTGATTACGTGTGATATGCTGATAGGCTTCGTAGACTATATATTGCGTGCATTAGTGATACAAACATAACAAACTACGCGTTTGTGGATGAACACCTCATGGACATATGGTCTTAGTACCGTAATTTCGTTTGATAGGGTGTTTGTACAAAACTCGGAGGTTTAGGGTCGTTATGTTATTAGTTGTCTGGGGATAGCCTTTCTGATCTTCTGCTGTAAGTCATTACGGACCTAGATCAGACAGGATGTCTTTATAAAAGAGCTTTATGCCAAAACCTAAAGTTACCGAATTGAGGAACTTTCCATGTTATATGATGATCAAAGATTATCTATAATATCGTATTGATCATTGATGCAAATCATGATTAATATCAGTCCTCAACCTGGTATGGTGCATATGTTACTTTGCTGCATTAATTTGCTGACCTGTATACCTCTATGCATTATATCTTGTACAATTACAGACGACGAAAGCATAATCACGCTTTACAATGAGTCTTTGTGCAGATTACTTCTTGATACGGGAGTATGTCGTGTGTGTGGGAACCACAATGTGTTAGTCTAATACATCTAATTCGTATCATTTTAAAGCATTGCGTAATTGTCTGCATGTGAGCTTATGTGGACAACAATATCAGCAATTGCCGTGTCACATATTGTTTCTAATGATAATATTGAACCAGATCAACGCTGTGTTCAGATTTCTCAGAAAACTGATATGATCCTCTTACCGGAAATCACAAAAATGTTTACTGCTTTCATTTACTTTAATGCATTTTATTTTGTTGCATTTTACTTTTATTGTCAAAAAGTTACAAAATCCAAAAAGATTTTAGGTGTGTTTTGATAAAAAAAAAAAAAAAAAAAAAAAAATTCAGAAAATCCAAAAGATTTGCATTTCTGCTTTATTTTTGATATCCGGGGATGCTTGATGGTCAATTTCTGAGATTTGATAACACCATCTGGTCTTTGTAACATTCAAAATGTGAAAATTTGAGTTTTGGAAGTTTAACAGATTGAAAAATGTTGAACGGAATTCGAATTCGTGATTTGGCGAAATTTTCAGATTTTTCCATTTCACATTCGCCCCTTAATTGGGTCGAATGTGGAAAAATCATCTCTTTCGGCCGTTTTTGTTTTGGGCGAAGGTGGATATTTCCACTTCCGAGTGAAAATTCCACTTCCGGGTGTAAGGTTTCACCTTCGGGTCTTAAAAAGGGGCGAAGGTGGCCTATTTCTACATTCGTGTCTTTAACTAGGGGCGAATGTGGATTTCACCCACATTCGACCATTTCATACGGGCGAACGTGGAACCCTATAAATACGTCTGTTACTTTCGAACCCCTCATTCACAAACTTTTTCAGAATTTGCATCCTAACCAGACCTTGTTGCTTGTGTTTTCCTTGTTTCACTGATTTGTTCCCTTGTTAATTCTGATCATTTTAAGCATAATATTGCAGGTAATGGACTTCGAAACAGTTCTGAATTGATTGATTTAAGAACACGACCTAGGGTTTCAAATCTGGGGATTTTTGATGTTTATTGTTGCTTGTTTTTGATAGCCGATCATTTTTACATAGGTTTTAGGGGGAGATTATGGAAGGAATTAGGATAAAAACAAGTTTAGATGATAGTTTTTGATCGATTGAACACATAGAACCCTAATTCCATTTGAAAACCTATGTAAACTGATGTTTTGACAAAATTGATTATAAACGAGTGTTAGTCGGCATTGTTAGCATACATTAGAATCAAAATTACAAGTTAAAATCAAAAATGGTAAAAATTTTGAATTTTGGGGGAAATCAGGTTTCACCTTCGGTTCAAAAACCGGGCGAAGGTGAAAATATTTGGGCGAATGTGACTTTTATCAGAAATTTTTTTCATATTCGTCCATATATGTTCACATTCGACCAGTTATTCCCACATTCGGCCATTTCTAAAATGGGCGAATGTGTAAACCAGTTTGACCAAAAATTTTTATAATTTGTCGTTTTTGTGTTTTGACGCGTTTTATTGATTTTCATGTGCAGATGGCTGAACAACCAGAGAATATTGAAACTCCAGCAGTGAATGTTGAGACTCCAGCAGAGATAACAGTTCAAGATCCAGTCCCCGTAGCTGAAACATCTACTCCGAGCAGTTGGTCTTTTGAACGATCGCACAACTGTTGCGCGTATCTAGGAGACGTGGAGAAGAACACGGAGTTTACAGGGATTATTGATTTTCTGAAGAGGAGCAGGATTGTACATGCTCTAGCCACACCAACCATCATTTATAAAGACATAATAGAAGATTTTTACCAGAACGCTAAGTATGACTACTGGGAGAATCAGACTATCATCAAGAGCAAGATTCAGGAGATGGAGATGTTCTTGACTGAAGCTGACATTCGGGAGGCATTACAGATTAAGTTCGAAGACAGTGAGGATCCCAGGGAGTTATCTTGGACAGAACAGAAGGCGTGCTTCTTAAGAATGAAATACAAAGGTCCTATCACTGACGGATCGATGTATAAGGGGAAGCTGGGAGTGCAGTACAAGTACTTTGCACATGTTCTGATTCATGTCTTTGGTTGCGTGAGTGGTGGTTATGACGTGATGAGAAAGAGTTTGAGTTCATTAATGGTTGCGTTGACACTCAACAAACCATTTAATGTTTCTGGGATGATCCTTGACCACATGCTGGAGATGCTGAAGGGTATAAAGTTTAAGAAGTTTATGTTGTATCCGAGGTTTCTAATGATGATCTTTGATTACAAGTATCCAATGTTGAAAAAGGATCCTACTATGATTCTAGGTCAAGATCACATGAATATTAGAACCTTGATGAGGATGAAAGGTTATAAAGGTGTAGCTGACAATGAGAAACCACCTAACAGGAGATTGTTTGGGGCTTTGGCTCGTCCGGATTACACTGATCCTGGCAAGAACAAAGCTAGACATGATGAGAGTGACTCAGACAACGATGATCCCTTAGTGTATGCTGATTCAAGCACTAAGCGGAAGCGTCAAGTAGTCAATCCTGGAGCCAAAGGGAAGGGCAAAGGAAAGGCTATTGATCAGGGAAGCACCAAGCAACAGGCTGCTAGAAAGAAATCGACGGCGAAGAAAGGATCGGGTTTGGTGGATGAAGAGTCTGTTGATTCGGAAGAGACTGAGGTTGATGAACAGTGGGATTCTGATGATGAGAACGTGAGGACCACCAATCGTAAGGCCACTATGGTTGGTGAGTCTGAATCCTTAAATCAGTCGATTGAAGAGTCTGAGAGAAGAAGGAAATCAGTTGAAGATGAAGGTTTGGGAGTTGATCTAGCTGAATTGAGTGTTGGAGATACAGTAGTTGTGAATTTGCCAAAGAAGACAAAGAAACAAAAGACTATGGCAAAGAAGTCTAGTGTGAAAGAACTGAGAGAGAAGGAGTTGGCTCAGTTGTTGAAAGGAAAAAGATTACCTGATGCTGGAACACCATCCAAGTTATCTTCACCAGTTGCCAAGAAGCAGAAGAAAGGAAAGAGGCAGAGACTTTACCAATCGATCAGTTCAATATCGATATGGATAAAGTGCTCGATATGTTCAGGAAGCCTCAAAAGGAGAAAGCTGTTGAAGTTGAGCCCTCCAGATCAAAATCAAAGAAAGTGACTGTTGATGATGATGTTATGAAACAAGTCAATAAGAAGATGGAGGACATGATGAAGATGTTGATTGCTCAACAAGCTGAGATCACTAAGTTCAAGCAGAATGAGGAGAAGATGCTCCAAATTGTAGTTGCTTCGAAATCAAATCAGGATGATATTAATGATAAGATTAAACTGATTGAAGCAAAGAATGAGAAGCTTGAGAGGAGATGTGATAGAAACAAGAACAAGATCAAACTGATCAAGGCTGATAACAAAGAGTTAAAGAAGGAAAACAAACGCTTGTGTGGTTTGATTGAAGAGTTGTATAGCAGAGCACCCCAGTTGAAAGAGGGTGAAGAAGATGAAGAAGAAGATGAACAGAAAGTTGATTATGAGTATTCTGAATCAGAGAAAGAAGATGATGAAGATGAGGATGATGATGGATCGGATAAAAGTGATGATGACAATGATGATGATGACAACAACAATGATGATGATGATGATGCTGAAGGTACAGAGAAAAAGAAGGTGATGAGTTTAGCAGTGGAAGTGATCATGAAGGAGGAGATGATACTTCTAAGTATAGTTATGAGAAGAGAACATCGCAGAAGAAGAAAGATACTGGAGAATCGAGTTCCAAGAAGAAAGGTGGGAATGTAGATTCGGATGAAAGTATTTTCTGGAACGAAAAGGTGAGATCTTTGTCAGATGATGCTAAACTGATATACAAGAATATGTTAGAGAAGAGAGAGTGGACCATTGAGTTCACTGGATGCTTCGCTGAAATATTCCAGACTGATGATCTGAGATATGAGCTGGAATATGAAGATCCAGATCTTGAAGAAGGGGAACTACCTGCATCTGTGGCGAAAGAAATTTTAGATGGTCTCGCACAGAGGGTAGGAAAGACGTTTGAGGAGTTTATGATGGATGAATCGATTCCTGATATTCCTGAAAAGGATATGGGAAGTCATTCAGATGATGTGCAGACTCCAGAGAACAATGAAGTTGAGATAGAAGATATTACTCATGAAGAGTTTCCCCAGTATTTCAGAAAAGAAGATGAGAATGAAGTATTTCCTGACTTCACAGAGATACCAAACAAGTCAGCGAAACAGAAAGCAAAGAAAAGAAGCGAAGAGTTTGTTGAGAAGGTGTTTGGTAATGAAAAGAAAGATTCTTCTAACCAGTCTGATGAGTTGAAGAATTATCTGAAGAAGTTGAAGGAGATGGATGAGAACCGACCTAAGCCTGAAGCTCAAGGTAACTTTTATCGATTTCATAATGCCAAGTTCAAAGGCAGAGCTCTTGGGTGGACTTATCTTGGCAGACTGAAGTGTATTGCAGCAAAATGGGAAACCGGAATTCTGTATTTCAACAGATTCTGTGATTTGCTTACTCTACCGTACTGGGCGGTGAGAGATTTATGCAGATTCCCAATGTCAGGTGCCGAGGTAAATGGATCGCATGTCGGTTGGTGCGCAGACAAGTTAGTTTGGGAGAGTCGCACAAGATGGAACAGGTTCAAGCCTCAATATCCCAGAAGAAAAGAGCATAGGGATATTGATCCTCAAACCAATATGAAGCGTGTGACTTTGATATATAAAGCACCAAATGTGATGAGGAAGATACCATTGATGCCAATGCCACAGCATTTCAGTGCTGATTTCATATTCTGGTATTACGATTGGAGGAAGGCAGAAGCAGTGATTGTGTTGAGGGATGGAAAGGATAAATACAAGCATGTTCATGTATTTGATCCTATGTGGCTGATCAATTGCACATTTGAAGACATCATCATGTTGTTCTTTAATCCGATATACTATGAACCCAACGACTTTGCTCAAGCGAGAAAGTATACTCAAGTTGTGGGAGTTTGTTTTGCATATGACATAAATGCTGGAAGCAACTTGGAGGGAAAACTTGGCAAGACTGTGAAGATCGCCAATGTGTCGAAGCCTGTGAAGAAAACATTCGAGCCGCCAATGACTTCTGAGCAGAAGAAGCAGCTCAGAATAAAGCTGATGAACAAGACGATGGATTATCAAAGAAAACTATCCAATCAATAGTCGAGGGGGAGTTTGTTGATGCATTTTGCGACTAAGGATTGGATATACTATAATTAACATGTGTTAGTAGATAGCCGAAGGTGACTGGTATGGGGCGAATGTAGTTAAGACTGGGCGAAGGTGAAGATAATGGGGCGAAGGTAGACTTGATATGGACGAAGGAAGATTGGACATGGAATGAAGACACATTCGACCACTCTTAGTGGGCGAATGTGGAACTTGCTCACATTCGACCAGAAGAAAGGGGCGAATGTGCAGAGCCTATATATAGTTTTTGAGTTTTTGATTATGTAAGAGAGTTGTCATTTGTGTCCAGGTTCAGTTCAGGTTTAGGAGTGTTTTTGAGAGATTGTCTTTGTGATTCTAGATTAACATAAACAGTTGTAAATGCTTATTGATTGAAGTTAATCTATGAAAATGATATTGAAAATGATCTTGATTGTGTCGTGATTTGTATCTTATCAATTTGTTCAGATCTAGGGTTTCCGCACCTAGATTTGTGACTTGTATGATCATAGAATCCTGTTTTAGATAAAATCCAACGCTCACATTGTTTAATGAACATGTAGGTCATTGTTATGGAAAGTTGTTTTAATGTCCATCTAATCTGGATCTTAATTATTATGAGCTACTAGAACGGCAATAATCTTTAAAGAAATCTTTTGTAATACAACTAAGAAGATTTCTTTGATAATCTAATCCCTCTTGAGTATAATCTTTTACAATCAATCTTATCTTATAAAGTTACCATTCGGATCTAGTTTAATTATGAATACCTTTAGGCTATTAAACCAAATCCCAAACGTTATTCTAATTTATGGAATTAAGTTTTGCTAGTAATAGCTTTATTCCATTTAGAAGATTGATTGATGCTAATGATTTTAATTAGAAGATGTAGGATCGGTAAACTTTCCAAACATCCATTTTGTATTAGTTAGGAAGGTTACATAATCATCAAAGTTAATGGGCTTTTAGACCCTGATGACCTCCTGAGTTAAACATTGGGTTTATTATGAATTAAATTTAACTTTAGTTAGGTGTTTTTATTTTCAGGTATATAAGGGGCAATATTAGTTTCTAAGTGTGTAACAGTTGGTGCAGTAAAGTGTACAAGAAGAATAATCGAATTTAAATTTGGAGTTTAATTTAATGAGTCTCAAATTTTAATGAGTCTCTCCCTCGCATCTTGTACTTCCGGAAAGTCATAATAAGGACTTTTACTGCTCCCACTTACCTTAGAAATCTTAATGAATTCAGCATGCATAATGTCTAACATTTGGAAGACCCATAGATTTTAATAGAGAAAACAACCTAATAATGTTTATTGTCGTTTCTCTTGATGAGGATTACTTTAGTTTTAGTAAGAAATCTAAGTTCGTTCACATTTAGTGTCACACCCCGCCTAAGGCGGAAACGCGAGGTGAGACAAACATGGTGATCACAAACATTGTTTACATGAGAAATACTAATGACATTTATTTCATCAAACACATTAGTCACATAGTCGAATTCAAGTTACAAATCCTAGCAACTGCTACATCAAAACCACAAAACAAGACCTTCTTTATGCAGTCCTAAACTTGGCTCCTTAATGTCCTTACTTGGTTTCCTGAAAAACATGCTTACAAGTGTCAACTAAAAAGTTGGTGAGTCCGTAGGTTTTGTTGACTCGATAAAACAGTTTTGTTGCTCAAAAAGTTTCGTTGTTTGTGTCCATGCAGAATATAGTTACCATGAGCACCATAACCAAACCACGACGTTCGTGTGCACCCCGCCCCAATGCCTTATCACGGGACATTGTAAAGTAATGGATAATATGCATTCATATGTGTTAGCGTGACTAACAGTGAAAGGGGGTGTCAACCCAAATAGTACTATTCATATAATCCACGGCTTATTGCTAAGCTAATGGTTATGATTGTCCGGGGAATTTTTGTTGATCTGTGATAATTGTGGGTCTAACTCATGTAACACATATTGTTGTCATGTACATATGTTGGTCTGTAGCATGTTTCTCCCCCGAAGTTGTAAAACAGTAAAACAGTAAAAGGGGCCACGAAACTCACCTGATGTCTCGTTATATCATATAGCAAAGTAGAAGTAACTACTGTTCCGACAAAGAGTGTCCTATAACGTCAAATACATCTTAAGTTGTGTGTACTTATTGTTTACCATACGAGTTGTTCACCCGACGTTTGTGGACCTTAGTTTCAGTGTATGTGGGCCACGTTCTTGGTACACGTGATGTTTTATAAACAAAACAAGTATTTTAACATACGTGCTTGAATGATGATCTAATGGTGTTAAAGTAACAATGCGATTGTATATGTGTAAATATGTGAGTGATTGAAATCGACTAGCAATAGATAAGAATATGCTTACGAAAATCATTAACTTATGTGACTAGGGTCGATTACTAGGTGTTTAGCGGTCGAGGGTCGGGTAACAAGAGGGCCGATTGTAGTTAAGATTAAACTAGTGACTTTAGATGTACTTAGTCGATGCTAGAGTGTAACCAATTGCTTGGACCTTCAAGCTTCCAATCGAGCCTCTTAACCTTGAGTGTTGATCCTCTTTTTGCTTGCCTTGATGCTTCGGTTAGGGGTGGGTTGGGTTCGGCCGTGAGTTAGTGAAAGGAAAAGAAAGAGTTTTGTTGGTTTGGGAGTTTGTAAGTGTGGTGTGGGTGTTCAAAGCTCAACCAAGAGCCTCCTTATATAGTCCACCAAATAGCAAGTCCATCACATTGATCTTTGAGGTTTGGAGAGTACATACTAATCTTGTGTAAATGTTTGACATTGGATGAAAGGGACTAGTGATCATGGATGTCTTGGGATCGACCGAAGCTTGAGGACAATGGAGATCTTACTAGTTTTGGTTGGTATCTAGTCTAGGAAGGATCTTAGTTGTCTAATTAGGCCTATAAAGGTGTAAGAGAGTGTGTTTTGTCCATAAGTGTCATGCATGTTTGGAAGCTATAGGCTGATTGGAATAGACAATACAATAGAGAGCATGTTGACTATATTTGGGAGGGTGTTAATAGTTTGGATTGTATCTATTTTACTGTAAATTGATGATGAGTCAACATGTTTCTTGTCCTTTCATTCATGTTGGCCGATTTCCTATACTTGGTTATAACTAGAAGGTGGCTGACTAGGGAAGAGGTATGTCATGTTTGTCTTGTTTCCTTCTTTGGTGTTAGTTGACAACTAAGCTCTTAATCATGTGTTTCTTGGGAGGTTTCGGCCTATTAAGGAGAAAAAGGTAGGAGTATAGTCGTGTTTGAAAGTGATAGCTCATGCCTTATTGTTTTGATTGGTGATCATACATACACATATAGGTAGTGATTCTTGGATGGAAAGATAGTTACCTAAGGTCAAGTATCTTATTTAGTGTAAGTAGTGATCTCATGAGCTAGTGTAGTAGCTTACATCATATGTTAATTGTATAAGATGTTATGGCTGAAAAATCCATGAGGTGTAGACATAGGTTTTGTCCCTAGCTTGAACCAATCATAAGCATACATATACATGGAATGATAGTGATGGTTCATGGGAGTAGGTTAGGCCTAGATTAGTTGTCACATGATAGTGACTTATGATTGTGTTAGTAATTGGCCAAAGCAAAAAAAAAAAAAAAAAACAAAGAGGAAGGTTCCAAGAGTTATGAGATAGGGAATTGTCACATGTCTATTAGTTAATTAGGTAAATGATCATGCATAGGAATGGGTTTAGAAGATGGTAAGGCCTAAAAGGGTATAATGTAGGCTTAGTTGTGGCTTTTGTCTTATTAATGAAAGTGGCACATGAGAAATCAAGTTTGTTGTTTCTTGGTGTGTGAAAATGTATGTATGTATGTAGGTGCAGGATTAGTAGCTTGAGTTGTCAAGATTTGTCTTATATACAATACACACATGTTTATATATATATATATATATACACATACATACGCATACATATGTGTGTGTATACAAGTCCATTGTCTTATCCCCATCAACAATATCTAATCACATGGTAATATAGATATATATTGTTTTTAAATGTTTTGATCATGCACACAAGTATATATAAAAAAATATATCGTTTTGTCAAATAAAATATTATGTGAAAACCTATACGCTTTTGTTGATCCATAGTATTTGGGTAGAGTTTATTTTCACATGGTCGTTCAAATAATGAGGCACACCGATACACTTATTCTAAACACATAGTGAAACAATACTAGTAAATTGTACGGACTCGACTAGTGAATTTGGCGGGTGTCGCATTTAGGCACCCACAAAACTTTGTTAGGAGTACATTAAATGCTAAGGAGACAAGTTGTGATAGAGTGTTGTCCAGTGCAAGTGGTGTAATTTAAGGATAGATCAAATTATCATTCCCCCCACCTCTGTAACTTTTGCAAGTTATAATTAGAACACTTAATGCTCCCACTAATCTTTTAGGTCTCTTAGTACCTCCACATGATAAGTTTTAGCGATGCGTGTAAACAAGAATATTTCATATGATTTATACTTGATGTCCCTTATCGTCCATATTTCATAAGATATTTTAAAGACATACTTACAAGGAATCTTATTAAGGATATATGAATTGATTTCTTTAATACTTTGGTCAGTAGGAAACAGATTAGATACAATCAGATATTTATCTAAGTTGCACTAATGTCAATTAATTATGACTTATGATGGAAACACATTTATTCCTTTCGCCATTTAATGTTTAGGGCGTTTAATACATGTTTTAAAGTCCTTGAGAATGAGATTTGATAGCCAAGGATCCTTTAGTGACATGCTCATGATTTCTCATGAAATTTTGGTCTTAAGGGATGAATTGCATGGGTCTCATTTTTCTTTGTTAAATTCTCATTTTCATGATAACAAAATTGTGAAAACAAATTATTGCATCGTCTAGTTTTATTTCATAAGGTTTCTATTCAGATAATGACAACAAACAGTATCAGAGTTTAAGTTAACAGTGGCTTTGGTTTAGTGATTAAAACCTTGTAACTGTAAAAAAAATGAGCTTTTAGTATTGATGCTAAATTCCTAGTAGTCTCAAGAATATTGTAAGGTATCATAAAGTTTCAGAACTAAGATCAGTTAAATGGTAGTAGACCCTTAATTTTGCCATTAACTCTCATCTTAAGTATTTGTTGAATTCTGGTAAGGAAACGTATAAAACTAGACTCAATCATCATGTGTTAATTGGAATTCATTAGCATTTGTGGAGTTAAATATCCTTAATTAGGCACTACATATCTATGACAACCGTCCCTTTTATTTTATCACTGGTACAACTTTAGTCCTCCTTGTATTATGTAATTGCAAAATTAGCCTCATACTTTTCGTTTAGCCCAAATAAATAAAATTTCGAGTTAAGTACTCCTTATTACATATAAAAAACACGTTTCATTTGAATACAAATAAACTATTTTGAAAGAATAAAGTTTGATGTTATTTATCAAGTTTTTAAATTCTAAATATGTTAACTTCATAGATTTTTTTTTAAGCTATTATAGTTAGAAATTTTATAAAGTTTGGTTAAGTTTTTATAAGAGAGTTATTAAGTTTTATATATAATATATCAAGTTTATAACTTCAGGGACCATTTTTGTCAAAATATAAAAACTTTTGAAAGGTTTCCCTTCCCACCATTCTGTTCCCTTTGGTGTCAGGCCAAGAAGTCGCCGCCGGTGACGATTCCGGCGAATGGAAAATTTGGCCATTTAGATGCTTTTACTCGTTTTTTTATTGATCAGGAACGTTTCTCCATCTTTATACATCAGTTTCAGCCGTTACTAGCTGTCTTAAACGCGTTATAAAGCGGGTTATAATAGGATTTACATGTAACCGTCGCCTATGGTCTTTAACATACGAACCCGCTTCAATTCGAGTCATAGACTATAAATTGATCTTATAATCATAGTCTGAAACACTTCTCGACCATAATCATTCTTTCAATTATATCATATAAACGTTTTGGAGACCCAGATCGTACCACATAAATCGGTGACTGAAACTTGAGCATTTCGGATCCAAATCGCGTTTGTAAGTACGATCTTTTTTATGCCGTTTTGTTTCCTATCCAGTTCCGAACAAAAGCCCTTTATCACAGGTCATTAATCTTGTCTTAATCGGGTTATTATAAAACCTAGGGTTAGGGTTCTAAGTGTGAAATGGGGAAGAAGATGAGTATGTGTTATTGTTTAAAAGCTTTCTTATTTCAAGTAAATTAACAATTGTGGTGCATGGCCTAGTGGTTGCTAGTGTGTTGGTTAAGGGATGGTACTCAGGTTCGAGTCTGCCATCCCATTGTTTTATTTCCGTTTTTTTTACATTATATATATATATATTATAGTATTTAAATTATATAAACCATAAAAACCAAATAATTCATAATAAATTCATTTTTGATCCAAAAATTATAAAAATTTAGGTGTAGCATCTTGACACCATAAAGAAAATTACCACACTTTTATTTTCTGGAAAATTTCTTATTTTTATATTTTTATTAAATTAAATTATTTTAATCATAATTAAATTGATTAAAAATCCATTTTTAATGATTTTAATCTCAAACTTTTTGGGAGATTATTTCCAATTATCAGGAACTGAAATAAAAATTATAGGTTCAGAAAATACTTATTTTTATTAATTTTCCTAGTTTTAATCATTTAAACATGATTTAATTTCATTAAATCAGTTTTAAATATAAATAGGTTTATAAAAATTATGGGAAAATTATTTTCATTGATTTACATTATAAATCATCCATTTTCTATAAAAATAGCATTTTTAGATTATGAATTGTATTATTAGTCTTATTTATGTTTAATTAGACACAATTAATCATTTATTTGTTTATGCTATTTAATATCTATTTTATAAATACTTTTCTTATAAAATAGAAATGTTTTATGTTTGAAAATCTTAATTACCACTTGTCGGATCATTGTGAAACTCATAATTATTTAGTTATACATTTATGATTATTGTATTTATTTTAATTTAATTAAAGTAATTAACTAAATTGTTTTGTCTTAATTATTCAAACATATTTTTACCTTAATATTCAATTGGTAATAATTATATTACTCAAACCACATTTACAAACTTTGGCATAATATTATTTGGATATACAACTTTTATATTAAAAACAATACTTCCCCAAATCGACTTAGCAAACCCTAATGCCTTAGACCCTAGATACCTTAGACTCTTAGACATTTCCTTATTAGTATTCTTACACATTATAGGTTGAATTCCTTGGAATTCCCATTACTTAGCTCACGACCGCTTAAGTTGGATTTTGATCGCTTCTGTAGACTGTGAGTATATCTTTCCCCTTTTTCATGTTTTACTATTTTGGGGCTAATCATGTACACTATTATCAAATGTTATTCTTATACTTAATGCAATTCTCATGTGTGTTTGCTTTATGTGAATTTGTGTGTATGCTTAGTCAAAATCATTAACCGCTGGGCGGCCTAGCATTTCAATGAATAGTACTATGGTATACCCCCTTGAGACTCTGTTGAGAGAATCTTGGTCATTGTCTTGTTAATTCATTATTCAAATTGTTAGTCATGTGTTAGTCATTATTCATAGGCTTGGTTTTGACTGATACTACTTATTACATAATTGCAAATGGTACCGCTCATGAATTGCTAAACACTTTTTTCTACTATATATATATTCAAACAGGGTATGCTCACCAATACATTTTTGTATTGACATATACTATTTTCATACATGTTTCAGTTATTTATGAGATGACTTTTAAGCTTTTGGAATTTTTACTTAGATTTTGGATTCACTGTATTTCAGTTTTAGTTGTCACTTTAGAATTATTGTATCTTGTATTTTTCTTTCAATGTAATAAACTACTTAATCAATATATCAAAAATTTACACTTTTAGTCCATGAGCTATTGAACAATCGTCACTACGTGACACCTCGATGTTTCCGCCATCGGTTGGGGTGTTACAATATCTTAGCCAATTTTTCTCTTTACTTATGGGTAATCTCATTGCTTGTGCCTATTCTTAATGGCATAGTTTTTGTTTAGTAAGACTTTCCCTTTGGAAAGATTTATAGCTAAAAGTAATACTTGTATTTTGTTTCCAGACCTTAGAATTATCTTCTCTATGGTAATTATTCTTCCTTTTTTAGACTTAATGGTAGGAAAGTGAATAACATCAACTTTCCAAGTTTAATGCGTTCCTTTTCCTGTACGTAATTCGCTATCAACACACTCATTTTACTTTGGTATTTCTGAGTGTTATAGTTGATTCATAATGCATCTAATCGTACTTGTGGAACAATTATTATGCACTAGAAATTTTTATTGATTTCCATGTATAAGCCCTTAGATTTCTGGGTCATGTCATTCAATATTAAGATGTATTTACATATCCCATTTAACCATAAAGTTGTATTTATTTATTGCATGCTTCTTAGAAATTCGTTATATTCTTTCATTTCCATAGATAATACATCAATCTTAAAATTTCAGAATCTTTAATAGCTCACCTGATAGGAATCAGTAAAAGAGTTCTTGATTACCATAAGAGACATTTTATGTATCCCACTTTCTTATGCTCAATGTTATTTAGCAATACTTTATCATATAGAGCGTAGGAATGTCATGTCTTAAAAGGTAATTTAAGACTTAATAAGAACAAAGTTTAAGATAACTCTTCTTAGTTTTGATAATTAGAGTGGATCACTTAGTTGAAATAGTAATTTATAGAAGACTGTGAGATTAGTTTCAAGTTATGGGCATTGATTTAAGGCAGACTTAAATTTATGATCATTATATTAATGAAGGATCATTAATTGTGAAGATCAATTTTGTAATGAAGATGTGATAATATAATAACACCAACATAAGCTACTTAAATAACACGCTCTAGCTTTGGCTGTATGCTATTTATTTAAGTATTAAGTTTTGCAAACAGTGAATGTAACACATCACCTTTGGGCAGAAATGATACATTATGAAAGTTATGTGAACCAAGCTACAATGCTTAACAAGACTTTAAATAACGTGCTAATGTGAACGTCACCTTTGGGCAGAAGTGACACGTAAAATGTTATTTCGAGTTAAGCAAAGTTTTGGAAAAGTAATGTTTTGAATAAACTTGATACATTAGGTTTTATCAAAACTCCAAATTTATAAGAGATCCTGAAAACTAATGGGTTCTCGATAATCTTATGAGTTCTCTGAAAATTAGTGAGTTCTCAAAAAATTTATGAGTTCGGAAAATGTTGATTTCTCAAATTAATCTTATGAGTTTTCGAGAAGTAACGAGTTCTCAAAAAATAATGAGTTCTCGAATAATAAAGAGTTCTCGAATAAGTAATGAGTTCTCGAATAAATAATGAGTTATCGAAAATTTTATGAGTTCTCGAATAAATTTTTGAGTTCTCAAATAAATTTATGAGTTCTCGAAAAGGTAATGAGTTCTCGAATAACATAAGGAGTTCTCGAATACATAATCAAAAACATAATGAGTCCTCGAATAAAAAAGTTAGTACTCGATCCTAATACTGTTCTCGAAAAAAATTGATGGGTTCTCAAATACATAAGGAGTTCCTAGAATATTATGGTTTTCGAATGTGGTTTATGTTCTCGGATTACATAGTGAGTTTTTGATTTTTTTTCTTAATGGTTCTTGATTTGTATGTTGGTTTTCAAATTAATAATGGTTCCCGGTTGTAACAACCCGAATTTCGAAAACCCTAAAGTAATTGACTTTTTATAGAAGATATATTTTTTTAAAAATTTTACTTGCGTTAAAATGTTTAAATAAATATAGGACACCGATTTAATTGAAATTTAAAATCTCAAATATTTATTTCCTTCTCAAACATAAAAATGATAAAGGACATTATAGCGTTTATGTTGATAACTTATGATAATTATGATCAACAATTAAGTGCCATCATTGAATGCTATTTTCCATCCTTGTCGAAACCAAGTATTGAAACCTTTAAAAAGTGATGCTCCTTTCATCTCGAAACCCACCACAATCACATTCATTTTTCTTCAAATGATTCGGTCGCTAGCCAACATAGTTTGTCACTTCCTCATTCAATTGTGATGCGGCTATGAAGCTTGTCACGCCATAGAGCGAGTTTCGATCGGCAAATCATTTTCGCATCGTAAGGTAATCAATTACTAAATTTCATGTCCTAACTTACGAACTTCGACGACATTTAAAACTTGTTTTGAAAGATGAAAGTGGGTTATTGTATCCTTGTTGGCAATATGTATAATATATATACATATAGTTTATAAACAAATCAAATTGATTTTTACTAAAAAGTTTGAGTTGTTATAAGTTAAAAAATTTGATTCCAAATTACACTTAAAAAAATATTTTGTATAAGTTGTGTGTGTCAAACCAAGCGAAGGGAAATTTTTCGGTAACATGTGATTATCTATTTCCTTCTTTAAAAAATATATGTATTGATTGTACCATTGAACTACTGCACCGAAAGGTGACCATTAAAACCACTGATATCACCGCAAGGTGATCACTGAAACTACTGATATCACCGAAAGGTGAGCACTGGATGTGCTACTGAATGTGTTACGTGAACCACTAAACGTGCTACTGAAAGTGAACTACTAAATATGATCCACTGAATGTGTCACAGATTGTTTATATATGTATATATAGATATTGTTAGGAACTATATTGTTGTTGTCCTACTGAGTAATGTTTACTCAGACGTGCATGTGTTTTATGTACGTTAGGTTCATGAATTCAAGAAGTCTTAAGAGTGTGGGCCCACGGGAATAAAGATCAAGGAATTCAAGACACAACGATATATATATATATATATATATATATATTATGCCAGACATAGTGATATTTTTTTTAAATATTGTAAATCATTGTAAAGTTTTATTAATTATTTATTGATGTATTGAATTTTGATTACTGTAAGTCACACGTCAGCCCTAGAACGGGTTGGGTGTTACAGTTATGGTATCAGAGCCAGGCTCTTTCCTGTCGAAAACTTTTTTCTTAAAACAAAACTTGTGGGTAATAGGCAGACATCAATTAGGATATATCTTTATGATCGTTATCATCAACTGACCTTTAGATACCTCTTTTGGTGCCTTAATATAGTTTATTGGAGTCACCTATCTTGCTCCAAGATTATATTGGCTTCAAGGACCAAGTTATGTTCACCACTACCGTTTGAGTATATAAGAGTACTTTTGCATGCGTTTAGAGGTATGAATTTATAAACTTTTATAGATTGCCGAATGAATTGGGTTCGTTGTTTTTATACTTGGTCAATAATTATGTATTTTGAAATTTTGGGACGAAATTATTTTTAAGGGGGTAATATTGTAATAACCCGAATTTTCGAAAACACTAAAGTAATTGACTGTCTTTTAACCATTATTTTTTATGTACAAATGTTATATTTTTTTTTTATAGAAGTTTTATTTTTTTTTTATTTTACTTGCGTTAAAATCTTTTAATTAAATATAGGGCACCAATTTAATTGAAGTTTAACATCTCAAAGAATTTTATTTCCTTCCCAAACATAAAAATGATAAAGGATATTATGGCTTTTATGTTAGTAACTTATGATAATTTTGATCAATAATTTAGTGCCATCATTGAATGCTAATTATTTTCCATTATTGTCGAAACCGAGTATTGAAACCTTTAAAAAGCGATGCTCCTTTCATCACAAAAACCCACCACAATCACATTCATTTTTTCCTCAAATGATTCGATTGCTAGCCAACAAAGTTTGTCACTTCCTCACTCAATTGTGATGCAGCTATGAAGCTTGTCACGCCATAGAGCGCGTTTCGATCGGAAAATCGTTTTCGCATCCTAAGGTAATAATTTACTAAATTTCATGTCCTAACTTATGAACTCCGACGACATTTAAAACTTGTTTTAAAATATGAAATTGGGTTATTGTATCCTTGTTGGCAATATGTATAATATATATACATATAGTTTATAAACAAATCAAATTACTTTTTACTAAAGAGTTTGAGTTGTTAGAGGTTAAAAAATTTGATTCCAAATTACACTTAAAAAAATACTTTGTATAAGTTGTGTGTGTCAAACTAAACGAAGAGAAATTTTTCGGTTACATTTGATTATTTATTTCCTTCTTGAAAAAGTGGCGCTAATATATATGTGATTCAATATTCATGTATTCTTTTGTAAAAGTTCTCTGAAAAAAAAAACAATTTTATGATTTCAATTACATAACATAGTTATTGTTAAACTAATTTAAAGTAATTATCTATTTTCAAAGCAATTACGTAAATTATTTTTTTATCGATGTCATATACATATCTTGAACAAATCTATCGGTAGGGTATCATCGCTTAGCGAGGAAGGCATTAGAGTTACTCAAGTTTGAATATACGCGAATAAAGTATGGACTCTAAACAACATTGCATGACGGGTTTGGGTTCTTTACTACTTCGTAGACGATAATTCAAATTCGATATTGATTGATATATTATATATATTGTTTGTACATATGTATTGATTGTACCACTGAACTACTGCACCGAAAGGTGACCATTGAAACCACTAATATCACCGCAAGGTGATCATTGAAACTATTGATATCAACGAAAGGTGAGCACTGAATGTGCTACTGAATGTGAACTACTGAATGTGTTACGTGAACCACTAAACGTGCCACTGAATGTGCTACTGAAAGTGAACCACTGTATATGAACCACTGATTGTGTCACCGATTGTTTATATATGTATATATAGATAATGTTAGGAACTGTATTGTAGTTGTCCCACTGTGAAAATTTTACTCAGACGTGCATATGTGTTTTATGTACGTTAGGTTCATGAATTCAAGAAGTCTTAAAAGTGTGGGCCAATGGGAATAAAGATCAAGGAATTCGAGACTCAACGATATATGTATATGTAGCGAAACTTAGTGATGTTTCTTTAAATATTGTAAATCATTGTAACGTTTTATGATTTATTTATTGATGTATTGAATTCTGATTACTGTAAGTTACACGTCAGCCCTAGAATGGGTGGGGTGTTACAATTATGGTATCAGAGCCAGGTTCTTTTCTGTCGAAAACTTTTTTTTCTAAAAACAAAACTTGTGGGTAATGGGCAGCCATCAATTTAGGATATATCTTTATGATCGTTATCATCAACTGACCTTTAGATACTTTTTTTGGTGCCTTAATATAGTATATTGGAGTCACCTACCTTGCTTCATGATTATATTGGTTTCAAGGACCAAGTAAAGTTCACCACTACCGTTTAAGTATTTAAGAGCACTTTTGCATGCCTTTAGAATTATGAATTTATAAACTTTTATAGATTGCCGAATGAATTGGGTTTGTTGTTTTATACTTGGTCAATATTTATATATTTTGAAATTTCAGGACGAAATTATTTTTAAGGGGTTAATATTGTAATAACTCAAATTTTCAAAAACCCTAAAGCGATTGACTGTTTTTTAACCATTATTTTTTTATGTACAAAGGTTATATTTTTTATAGAAGTAATATTTTTTTAAAAATTTAAATTGCGTTAAAATGTTTTAATTAAATATATGACACTAATTTAATTGAAATTTAACATCTCAAAGAATTTTATTTCCTTCTCAAACACAAAAATGATAAAGGAAATTATGGCTTTTATGTTGGTAACTTATGATAACTATGATCAATAATTAAGTGTCATCATTGAATGCTAATTATTTTCCATCATTGTCGAAACCGAGTATTGAAACCTTTAAAAAGCGATCCTCCTTTCATATCGAAACCCACCGCAATCACATTCATTTTTCTCATATGAATCGGTCGCTAGCTAACATAGTTTGTCACTTCCCCACTCAATTGAGATGCGGCTATGAAGCTTGTCACGCCATCGAGCGTGTTCCGATCGGCAAGTCGTTTTCGCATCCTAAGGTAATTACCCTACTTACAAACTCGGACGACATTTAAAACTTGTTTTAAAAGATGAAAGTGAGTTATTGTATTCTTGTTGGCAATATGTAATATATATATATATATACATACACACACATATAGTTTATAAAGAAATCAAATTACTTTTTACTGAAAAGTTTGCGTTGGTAGAGGTTAAAAAATTTGATTCCAAATTATACTAAAAAAATACTTTGTATAAGCTATGTGTGTCAATCTAAACGAAGGGAATTTTTTTGGTAACATGTGATTATTTATTTCCTTCTTGATCATATGGGCGTTAATATATATATGATTCAATATTCATGTGTTCTTTTGTAAAAAGTTCTTTGAAAAAAAATTCAATCTTATGGTTTAAATAATATAACATAGTTATTGTTAAACTAATATAAAGTAATTATCTTTTTTCACAGCAATTACGTAAATTATTTTTTTAATCGACATCGTATACGTATCTTGAAAAAATCTATCGATAGGTTATCATCGCTTAGCGAGGAAGACATTAGAGTTACTCAAGGTTGAATCTACACGAATAAGGTATGTCTCTAAACCACATTGCATGACGGTTTTGGGTTCTTTACTACTTCGTTGTCGAGAATTCAAATTCGATATTGATTGATATATTATATTTATTGTTTGTATATATGTATTGATCGTACCACTGAACTACTGCACCAAAAGCTGACCACTGAAACCACTTATATCAGCGCAAGGTGATCACTAAAACTAGTAATATCACCGAAAGGTGAGCACTGAATGTGAACTACTGAATGTGTTACGTGAACCACTGAACGTCCTACTGAATGTGCTACTGAAAGTGAACCACTGAATATCAACAACTGAATGTGTCATTGATTGTTTATATACGTATATATAGATATTGTTAAGAACTATATTGTTGTTGTCCCACTGAGTAAATATTACTCAGACGTGCATATGTGTTTTATGTACGTTAGGTTCATGAATTCAAGAAGTATTAAGAGTATAGGCCCAAGGGAATAAAATCAAGGAATTCGAGACTCAGCAATAAATATATGTATTTACATATATATTAAGCGAAACTTAATGATGTTTTTTGAATACTGTAATCATTGTAAACTTTTATTGTCTGATTACTGTAAGTGACACGTCAGCCCTAGAACGGGTGGGGTGTTACAGTTATGGTATCAGAGCCAGGTTCTTTCCTATCGAAAACGTTTTTTTCTTTAAACAAAACTTGTGGGTAATGGGCAGACATCAATTTAGGATATATCTTTATGATCATTATCATCAACTGACCTTCATATACCTCTTTTGGTGCCTTAATATAGTATATTGCAGTCACCTACCTTGCTCCATGATTATATTGGCTTCAATGACCAAGTTAAGTTCACCATTACCGTTTAAGCATTTAAGAGTACTTTTGCATGTCCTTAGAGTTATGAATTTATAAATTTTTATAGATGGCGAATGAATTGGGATCGTTGTTTTATACTTGGTCAATAATTATGTATTTTGAAATTTCGGGACGAAATTATTTTTAAGGGGTTAATATTGTAACGACCAATATTAATTTCGGGACGAATTTTTGAAAACCCTAAAGTAATTGACTATTTTTAACCATTATTTTTTTTATGTACAAATGTTAGATTTTTAATAACCATTATATTTTTTTCATAAATTTTACTTGTGTTAAAATGTTTTAATTACATATTGGACACCAATTTAATTAAAATTTAACTTCTCAAAGAATTTTATTTCCTTCTCAAACACAAAAATGATAAAATACATTATGGCGTTTATGTTGGTAACTTATGATAATTATGATCAATAATTAAGTGTCATCATTGAGTGCTAATTAATTTCAATCATTGTCGAAACCGAGTATTGAAACCTTTAAAAAGCGATGCTCCTTTCATCTCGAAACCCACCACAATCACATTCATTTTTCCTCATATGAATCGGTCTCTAGCCAACATAGTTTGTCACTTCCTCACCCAATTGTGATGCGGCTATGAAGCTTGTCACGCCATAGGGCGCGTTCCGATCGGCAAGTCGTTTTTGCATCCAAAGGTAATCAATTACTAAATTTCATGTCCTAACTTACAAACTCCGACGACATTTAAAACTTGTTTTAAAAGATGAAAGTGGGTTATTGTATCCTTGTTGCCAATATGTATAATATATATACATATAGTTTATAAACAAATCAAATTGCTTTTTACTGATAAGTTTGAGTTGTTAGAGGTTAAAAAATTTGATTCCAAATTACACTAAAAAAATACTTTGTATAAGCTGTGCATGTCAAAATAATCGATGGGAAATTTTTCGGTAACATGTGATTATATATTTCCTTCTTGATCATAATGACGTTAAAAAAAACAATGTTATGGTTTCAATTACATAACATAGTTATTGTTAAATTAATTTAAAGTAATTATCTATTTTCAAAGAAATTAGGTAAATTATTATTTTTTTTATCGACGTCGTATACGTATCTTGAACAAATCTATCGGTAGGTTATCATCGCTTAGCGAGGAAGGCATTAGAGTTACTCAAGTTTGAATCTACGAGAATAAGGTATGGACTCTAAACAACATTGGATGACGGGTTTGGGTTTTTTTACTACTTCGTAGTCGAGAGTTTCAATTCGATATTGATTGATATATTATATATATTGTTTGTATATATGTATTGATTGTACTAGTGAACTACTGCACCAAAAGGTGAGCACTAAAACCGCTGATATCACCAAAAGGTGATCACTGAAACTACTGATATCACCGAAAGGTGAGCATTGAATGTGAATTACTGAATGTGTTACGTAAACCATTGAATGTGTCACTGATTGTTTATACACGTATATATAGATATTGTTAGGAACTGTATTGTTGTGGTCCCGTTGAGTAAATTTTACTCAGATGTGCATATGTGTTTTATGCATAGTTATCAAAGGTGCTAGGCGCACTCAAGGCGCATATGCCTTGCCTGGAGCCTAGGCGCGAGGCGCAAAAAAAAACGAGGGCGTCGTATAAAAAAAGCGAACAACAAAATAAAGTAAAAATATATTAAAATAATACTATTTTTCATCTAGTTAGTATCAAAAGTTTTAAAATATTGATGTATTAGTGTTTAAAAGTAGTTTTCCTTAGATAAAAGTAGAAATATGGCTGGAATCTAGCCATAATTTAACGAAATTGGCTGGAAACTTTCCGAAATTTGGGAATCTAGTTGAAATCTGTGCCCAAAACATCACCTGAAAAATTAAAGCACAATTTCCTCGACTCAAAGCGCAAATGCATCGGCTCGCCTAAAAAATGGGCCTAGGCACAAGAAGCGATGGCTTTTAACAACTGTGGTTTTATGTACGTTAGGTTCATGAATTAAAGCATTTTTAAGAGTGTCGACCCAATGGAATAAAGATCAAGGAATTCGAGACTCAACGATATATATGTATATAAGCGAAACTTAATGATGTTTTATTAAATATTGTAGATTATTGTAAATTTTTATTAATTATTTATTGATGTAATGAATTCTGATTACTGTAAGTGACACGTCAGCCCTAGAACCGGCGGTGTGTTACAGTTATGGTATCAGAGCCAGGTTCTTTCCAGGCGTAAACATTTTTTCTTAAAACAAAACTTGTGGGTAATGGGCATACATCAATTTAGGATATATCTTTATGATCGTTATCATCAACTAACCTTCAAAACTAATAGATTATGAATACGGTTTAAAAAAAAACCTTAACCGTAAAAAAAACTAATAATCATAAGCCGAAAATATTAGAACCCGTAAGCAGCATTAATTAGGTTTTAACATAACTGTTTCTCGATTTTAATTCCAGATCTAATGGAAAACAATTAAACTTATTTGAGCAACATCGCTCTGATACCACATGTTGATCAGTTTTGATTGTATGTAATGGAAACAATAATAATAATTGTATACCTAATAGATTAATGGATCTGATACTGATGCTGTAAGCGTATTGGAAGACGACATCTTTGTCAGTATGATCGGGTTCCCTTTAGTGTGTATACTAATGATGGCTAATGATCTCAAAAGAGATCGTATGAGAGAGAGAGAGAGAGAGAGAGAGAGAGAGAGAGAGAGATAGATAGAGGTGGGAAGGCGATTCTTAGTAAGTTATGGCGTTATATCAGTCCAACCTAATACCTCTAGTAATCTCTCTATTTATACATACATGGGACACCCTAATTAGGTTTAGTAAGGGTTATTCCGTCCATCAAGGAAATACCTATTATAAAATTAGGGATATAAGGTAATTGACTAATATAAAATAATGATTATAATGGCTATAGATAAATATAGTAACATAATGAATATTTATTCCAACATTTTATCGTTATACATACTTTAAATACTCGAGTACATTTGTGACATTTGTCAAATCACAAGTTTTACACGAGTTTTTTGCTGAAATGGTGGTTTTTCCAACAATGTTTGTGCCAAAGGTAGATGTCAGAAAGGATTTTTGCAAAATGGAAGTCCCGCAATCTAAGATTGCGGGAGAGGTACAACAGGCTGCAGACGTGGACCGGAAGGCAGACATGGACGAGGGAAGCACACTCGAAGGCAGACGTGGACTGCTGACTGGATGATGCTGATGCAGTCCCACAATCTTAGATTGCGGGAGTCGGGTCTTACTTTTGCAGAGGGTGTTTTGGCTCCATGTTGCTGCATGTGTAATAAAATATGAATTCTCGCAATGTGAGATTGCATGAGAGCAGGTTGAATAGTATTTTTGCAGGCAAAGTTGTGAGATTGATTGAGTTCATGTCTTGTGATTAATATGATTTTAGTAGGTAGTGTGAGTAGAAGAGAATTGATTCTCTGATTGCAAATAGTATGCATAGTAACCAAGCTAACATCAAATCAAACTTATAATCTGCATGCATTTGCTTGCAATATATATGAGCATACATGTTTAGTGAAAGCATAACTATTTTGAACATACACAAAGCAATAAAATTCACAAGCATAAGTATCATCTTAAAAAAAAAAAAAAAAAAAAAAAAAAAAAAAACTATGGCACATTTACACCCAGGTCCAAGAAACAATGAGCTTCTATGGCTGAAGCCAAAACATCGTTCGGCTTATCTGTTCGAAGATGATGTTGGCCATGCCACGGAGCTTGATATTAGGCGGGGCGACCCGGCATTATTTACTGCCATTTGAAAAAATCCGTTAAACCCCAATGTTGAAGAGATGGTTAGAATGGCAGGCTTTGGTGGGGTTCTTGATGTTGGATACCTACTTTATGACCGTGGTTTGATAACCGCGTTGGTAGATTGATGGCGTCCAGAGACTCACACGTTTCACCTATCGTTTGGTGAAACGACAGTGACTTTAGAGGACGTGAATATGCTCTTGGGATTGCGAGTCAATGGTCCAACATTGGCAGGACCAGAGGAAAAATGGTCATCCCAAGATCGATTGCAGCTAGTTGGGGGTTTGTTGGGCATAGAGGCGGAGGAGGGAATGTTGACCGGAAATTCTATTAAAACAAGATACCTTTTAGAAAAACTAAAAGAAGTACTGCCCGAAAGGGCAGATATGAATCAGATTACACAACATGTTACACAACAAGCACGTTGTGTGGTCTTGGTTATTGTGGGTAACACATTGTTTGTTGACTTTTCTAATGGTTTGACATCATTGACATTTTTAAGGCACTTTGAATCGTTAGAAAGATGTGGTCAATATAGTTAGGGGAGTGCAAAAATTGGCTTGTTTGTACATAAATATGTGTAAAGCCGTAGTCTCCATTGATAAAACAATTGGAGGACCTATGATTATACTCCAGTTGTGGGACTGGACACGAATCAGTGTACTATCCCCCAAGTGTTCAACCCGGTTGATCCCTGGAAAACCTTATGGTGCTATGTATGTATTTTCTTCATTACCCTTATATTATATAAAATAATTATTTGTTAAATAAACTAACTCGTTTTTATTATTTTTTACAGCTGGAAAGGTAAGCACGGATTAATGGAGGTTGCCTTGCGGTCGTTAAGACAGATACAATCACAACTACAAAATTTACATGCGGAACAAGTATACCGTTTATGTTGTGTTACAAGTAAAATACATTATGAGACTAATAGTGTTTCTTATTAATTTTTTTTGCAACAGTTCATTTGGAGACCCTATGCAAAATGCATAGGGATATTGCCGCAAAGTTGCACAGAGGGGAGTGATTGTTGGCGTTCGAATTGCTTTATTGTGTGGTTTCAGGTGGTAGAATACCACCAAGCCAGTAGGGTCCTTTAGCTCCAATCTTGGGGTGATTCAAAGCACTGCCGAAACAGTGATGTCACAATTTGGTGTGGGTGATCGTTTGAACTACCCCTCACGGCTTCAAGGTAGACCTGCTGCCTCGGTTGCAGACAGAAGCCGTCGTCAAAGAGCGCCTAGGCGAAGCCGGAATCAAAGCCATGTGGAGGTTCAAACAGAAGAAGAAGTGGCAATGGATAGTCAAAATATGCCAATTAATGAATTCTTTGATGATGAAATAGGAATTGACGTTGACTCCTTTTTTGCTCAGTTCGGTACCCCCCAAGATACATCACATCTACAACCGGAGCCTTCCTTTTCTGGTCAGTTCGGTACCCCCCAAGCTACATCACATCTCCAACCGGGGCCTTCCGAATGAACACCGAGCAACAAAACATCATGGAGTCCCTTTTAAACAGTCCATTCAACCCATTTGATGATCAAAGTTTCGTGACACCGACACAGAGTAACTTCCCAATGAATCCACCCATCAACACCGGGCAGTCATCAATTGACTATTGGGCCCCGAATCAAGGTGACGAAGGAACATCGTCCAATGTATTCTACACACCAGTACCTATCGAGTTCCCCAATGAGCTGCGTCGGAATCTAGGCCGCACTCGACATCCTCCTCCATGTGGTACTAGAGGACGATTATGTAACCATCCTAAATAGTTTAGTTTTAGAAAAATCAAATGTAATAAATGTGCGAGCAACCTAGAGTTAGAAAAATTTTAACATAATTATTTGCAAGTAAAAAGTAGATACACAAAATGAGGTCTGAGACTTTTTGTGAGGCGCAGGATCGTGTCACAGACAGTCTCGTAATGCCCGAACCAGTGACGGCACTGTTATGTCTCCCAAGGACGCCACGATCGACGGTCCGGTGCCGGTAAAGGCCGGCCCGGGAGCCGGATACGGGGGCCCCAAAAGGGCTCCTTGGGCTAGTTTCAACATTACGATTTTTTATATTTTCATGCGGATTTTTTTAACATAATTATTTGCAACTCAAAAGTAGATACACAAAATGAGGTCCGGGGCTTTTTGTGAGGCCCGGGATCGTGTCACGGACAGTATCATAACGCCCGAACCAGCGACGACGCTGTTATGTCTCCAAGGACGCCACGTTCGACGGTCTGGTGCTGGTAAATTGTAACGACCCAGGTGGTGTAGCGGATTAGCATTAACAGGTTTAATTGTAATGATTATATTAAACTGAATTTCAATACTAATGAAATACATAAAATGTAGCCATAGCATCCTCTTCTTATCCAGATCTTCTATTCGTCAACTTTCTCTTTAATAATCTTGTATAAATACCTGACCACATGCTTAAAGTACGTTAGTATTTTCATACTAGTGAGACATGCCGAGATTTTAGACATACTAACAATAATAACTCAAGTTTAACAAACATACAATTCTTTCTATATGGTTCGGTCATTCTAAGGTGGAATATATTATTGATGGAGCACCATACAAATGCTTATTGTGGTTCCAAACCTCTGCTTGGTTCAGAAAAATATATTCCCGTAATACCGAATGGATCCATTCTACGTGATTTCTATTCGACCGAATTCTATTATATAACATGATCATGATTCGATGATATTCTATTAACAACTCGATAACACTTTTATAATATAAACCATATAAAATACTTTGATAACGACTGGACAGCATGTAATCAGCCCCAAAAGCTTTATAAATAAAAAGGGGAAGGTCATGTACTCACCTTATATAATACTCTTCTCATTCTGCAGTCTATTCCCTATCAGTATATTCCAAGATATATGGTACCTATTATATTTAATAACATTAGCGCGTGCAAGGCTTGTGCACGTGATAACGCCGGGGGACAATTCTGTATTTATTATTCTTTAATACTTTTATATTCTTTTGTAAAATATAAGTTGGTTTATCATTGCTATTCGGTTTAACATTGTCGGGTTAATATTATCGTCCCACACGTTTCACGTTTATTATAATAATAATAATAATAATAATAATAATAATAATAATTATAATAATAATAATAATAATAAACTAACATAATCATATAACATAACATTCTAACCTCTCTGTGACTTCGACTGTGTGATCGGGCTCAAACGCGGATGAATCGGTTTCAACATCTTATCGACATACATGGAGACGGGGTTGATAACTGAAACTGGTCTGGATTCTAACATAAGAGGATGGTATCGGTGATTAAGAAGGAGTCAGGTTCAGGTTACAGTTGATGGTGAACGACATGACTGGTCGGAGAAGATGAATAGCCGGAGATGGGGTATTATCATTATAAACGAAGCTGTCGGGTTGTCGTGTTTATATTTGTGATAGGACTCGGTACGTTATAGGAGTTGGACAGTCGATGGTGTTCGTCGCCAGAGGGACCACCGGTGCCGGGGAAGACAACGGAGAAGGTGACCGGTCAGTGGTGCGTTTGTTAGTCGAAGGGACGTTCAGAACAGGAGGGTGATAGGTGAAGGTTTGCTTGATCTTTGGTTGTCGGGTTGCTCTTTGGAGGAGAGATGGTTACCGAGTAAGGACCGGAGCACTCCATGGGTTCGCCGGCGAGCAGAACCACCGGAGAAGAAGACCGGACCGGTGGTGGGGTCTCTCTCTTATCCCTTGTCGCAGGTTTGTATATATGGATGTATATTATAAAAGTGGTGTGCAGATTGTATGTGTGTACCTTAGAAATGATCGATGTGTAGTATATAAATAATAATATGGTGAATGAATATGTGTACGTATATATAATAACATTGTGCATGAATGTCATGATTTATAGGATGATAAGGATGAGGGAATGGTTAATAGATAAGTGTGTGTATATATATATTTGTAGTAGCCTTGATGCATGAATCCAATGATTGGATGAGGATGAGGATTGACAGAATGTACATGTGCAAAGGTTTGTAGGAGTGCGTGAGTTGTAGGCTAGGATATGTGGCTGGGTATATATGAATGAGATGCATCATTTGTTGGTATACTATATAGAAATAGATGCATGAATCTTAGGAAGGATAAGATGAGGATAAAGCTCTATATAATACTAGGTGAATGAATGTACTGATTAGATAATGATGAAGCTTGAAGTGGGGACACATGTAAATGGGTGAATGCTTACGTGAGTTTCCGGCAGAAAAAGGGGCTAACCATGTGTATCTAATTGGGTTGAGATGTAAACAAGTGTTGGTTTGGGCCGGATAGACTTGGTGGGCCGAGGAGGTTAAATGGGCCAATGGGTGTTGGGCTTTCACAAATGGAGTCCAATTGTTATAGACTAATATGTTTTGGACTTCTATTATCGGGTGGACTCAATATATTGGGCCGATTTCCGTTGGGCCGGATTAGCTTAGTTATAATATTAGATAATTAATTACTTAATGATAAATCATGTCATAATCTCGGATACGTAATCACGGGTTGTTACATTCTCCCCAACCTATTAGAATCTCGTCCTCGAGATTCGATTCAAATTATCTTATGATGTTTAATAATTATCTTTTTATTATTTTTGATAATCTATATACTTATTATTAGGTTCTCCCCAACCTATAGAACTTGTCCCCCTCTTATTTTTCTGATAATAAAAACTAATCCCTATAAAAACAGAATAAATATCTTGGATTCTTGATCTTTCCAATCCTTTCCCGTTTACTTATATAATCAAGATATAAAGACTAAGATGGTTTCTTACTTCTGGGTGTTTTCTATAATATTTCTTTATCATTGGCCAATCCTTTGGCCCTACCGAGTCTTATCATAAAATTCTAAATTCTTATACGGACACGGTTAAAAATTTATGGATGTCAAGTCCCGAAGCTTTCCCTTAAGGGTTATATAAATCAGACTATAAAACTAAGGTTGCTTTCTATTTTCAATGGTTTCTCATAATATTATTTATCTTTGGCCAATTCTTTGACCACATCGATTATCATTATAAACTTTCTTGTGGTGGTATAATATCTGCATACCTTAGTATCTCTCTTAAACAATGATATTCATACTCATCTAATGTATATAGTTTACCTATCTATACGAATTATAATTCTTATGATAAATTATTCTTGGCTAATCTTCTGGCTATATTGATTCTTATTATGGATTTTCTGGTGGTGTTAAGATATCGTTATATCTTAATCCTTTTCTATTTATATAATAATTGCTTGATAAATACTAAGTCTACGTGTATTATACCTCTTATAATTATCTCTGGTTGTTCATGATAGTATACGACATCTTGAAATATTTTACATTCTATAATAGATTGTTTTATTAGAATTTTGTTCTATAATACGTTTTAAAATATATTCTATACTTTAATAACAAATATTCTATAGCCAAATCAAATGGCTTAATTCTTGGAACTATTTAATTTCTACAAAATTTAAACTTCTTTTATATATTCTGAAAATGAACTACTAGAAAGTCACTTATCAGATTATCGTAGTCATATAAAATCGTATAAATATTATAACCTTAGATCATGAGATTGGTTTTCTATAATCTATCAGCTTATTCGAGTTCGATAAGTATAAACAAATATTTTCAGGAGCAGCGAGCTATAAATATTTTCGAGCTGTATTAAATATTAGGGTTGAGACTAGGCTTCGCTGAAATTCAAATAAATAACCGTATAAAGTGGATCTTTATAAAACATTATCCATACCGTAGAAATAATTTCAAGAGATTCATGGAGTGGAATCTTCTGATAATCAGGAATGATACTTTATGATATCTAGGCAATAATCTATCCCAAGAAATATGCTAAGAGGCATTCATGTATATACTGTAAAATGATCCCTATCGTATAGGATATTTTCTTTGTATGCGAATGATAGAGTCCTCTTATCGATGTGAAATGACCAGAATATGACCGAGGGAAGTCAATCTATTTATAAGATACTTTTTAGAATAGGCCATTCTTGTATCAATTGTAACATAAATATTATGTTGACCAAACTGAAGGATTTATAGATACTATTCTTAGGGTATTAGCAGCATCTGTAGTAGAATTGTGAGAATTCTTTCGATCTTTGGATGGTGCATCTTTTCCTTCACAGTATCATATGTCCCTACACAGAATCCTGTGGGAAACGTCCGGATATGCCTCTCATAAGGGTCCGGATCTCTTTTTGCCACATGGGTTGCATAGAGGACATGCAGCCATCTTTGATTCTATATATCGATTTGATCGCTAGATTTTAATCAGTTCTGTATATAGATGAATATGGTTATTATGAGTTTCTGATTTTTGATGTCTAGGCTGTGTTTGATTTACAGAATCTCGATTTACAGACGATGGTTTATCGTTACGATATTTTACACCTTTTATATAAATCAAGCTTTCTTATCACATTGTCACAAGTTTCAGGTTTCGTGATTCAATGGTTGAGGATACTGAGTATGATAATCGTCAACGAATTTCCCCAAATTTCTTAAATAAATAGAGATGATAGTGGTAATACTATTGGTGTATTACAGTTTCGAACTATCTCAAAATTTTACTGGATTCTCAAGTCTTCGAACTTGATTTCCAATAATATTATTTGAATGATGCAAAGAAAATAGATATACACTAAGATATACATATTTTTCTTTATATTCTTTAGAATAAATAACCAACTTCATATTTGAAAACTTAATTTGTCACGGTGAGACTTATAAATTCTCAAAAATTAACATGTCGTTAGATTATCTGTGGGGCTAATATTCTGGTTGGACTTTTCAACTCGAGTACTGGTTTTTAAGGAAGACCAAAGCATCGTGAGTTGGAGATAAATGACTAATCATCTTTAGTAGATTGTAGAATATCACTGAAAAGATATGAGGTAATTCGACATATGTATTATTCAATGAAGTTAAGAATATAATACACTGAGTTTGAGTAGCGATATCAATCGGGTGAGGATAGTTTCTAGGATTCTGGTGTAATGATTAACAATAGTACTGATAACCGAGGTATAAAGTCGTTAAGATCGAGTTTCAAACTTTCATTATAAAGTGGTAAAAGTTTAACTCGTCGGGTTGGGATATTTTCTAGGATTTATGGGGTAATAATTTAATAATACTGGGTTGTTGATAACATAAATGGAGTTGTATAACCGAGTTTTTAAACTTCACAAATAGAAACAAAATCGTGAAAGTTTATATCACGTATAAAGTCGGGGAATAACTTATGATAGAATCAAAGGGTATTTGAGGAACTTGATCTCGAGCTAAACACGAAGG
Source organism: Ambrosia x helenae (assembly GCA_030844895.1). Taxonomy (NCBI): domain Eukaryota; kingdom Viridiplantae; phylum Streptophyta; class Magnoliopsida; order Asterales; family Asteraceae; genus Ambrosia; species Ambrosia x helenae. Next base: position 36,445,999 of record CM061230.1, read on the forward strand.
ACTGTTAACCTGAGACAGAAACTCAGGATACAGGCGCTTACCCTTCCAGATTGCACGTGTCTCGTCATACTAGTGATCCCAAAACTTTTGGAAAGGAACGTGATTATATATTGATTGTATACTGACATATTTTCAAATTGGAATATTAGGAAATCTTTAGGTGAAACTTTAAGTCTAACGAGCTGGACTTTTAAACTTTAAAATTTGTTTCAGATGAGATGAAAATATCTTTAAAATGTTTCGATTTAATATAAGCTTTAATCTTACTTCTGTTGATTCGTTCAGATCGAGATGACACTGATATTATTTCTTGATAATATGAGTTGGATTCTGATATTCTTTTATCGACTTCTTATAAGATTTCTGAGTTGAAAATAGTTTTCTAGATTCAAGAAATGATCTTGCCAGACGGATAGAACGAAGTTTAAAAGGAATTATAGGATATATATTTCCGGATATATTTGTGAAAATATTTGCACTGATGGTTTCAAATGATAGGTTATACGAAATGGTATATTCTTATAGAATATATTTATGTTTACTTGGTTTTCATCAGAAAGGAATTCATATAAGCGGCAGATAGAATGAATTTTGTCGGAGGAATAATATCTATTTAGAAACTTGATCATAGGAATGCTCAAGTGGGAGTACAATATTTTTTTTATAAATTTTCTTTAATACTCGGATATATTCTTCTAATTATGTCTGATTTCGAATACTTTTAAACATGAATTTCTTCTGAGGAAGGTTACTACCTTTGATTTTCTTATTTTTCAAGTAGATATAAAAGATTTGATAATTTTTCATGTGATAGGATATAAAACTTATAATCGCATTCTTATCCTTAACATGTTGCTCCTATAGTTTTCTAATTGATACGGGAGATTGAAAGAATACTTCTATAATAACTTATCTATACTTCATAAAATTCTTGTTTACAGATAATTCGTATTTCTTGTATTTCTGATATTTTATACTTTTTGGTATTACCAAAGAATTTTCTAGAAATCAATCGTGCCTGTAAACTCACAATTTTCTGGCCATCAAAATTGTCAATTTACCTCACAATATTACTTTAGTAATTTCCTTGATAATTTTTCTGTGCTTTCTTATAATTTCAATAGACATAAATTTCTTTCTAAAATACTTTTGGTTGATCTTCGATCAGAAGAGGATTTCTATTAATTAAACCTGCTGCTCTGATACCACCTGTAACGACCCAGGTGGTGCAGCGGATTAGCATTAACAGGTTTAATTGTAATGATTACATTAAACTGAATTTCAATACTAATGAAATACATAAAATGTAGCCATAGCATCCTCTTCTTATCCAGATCTTCTATTCGTCAACTTTCTCTTTAATAATCTTGTATAAATACCTGACCACATGCTTAAAGTACGTTAGTATTTTCATACTAGTGAGACATGCCGAGATTTTAGACATACTAGTAATAATAACTCAAGTTTAACAAACATACAATTCTTTCTATATGGTTCGGTCATTCTAAGGTGGAATATATTATTGATGGAGCACCATACAAATGCTTATTGTGGTTCCAAACCTCTGCATGGTTCAGAAAAATATATTCCCGTAATACCGAATGGATCCATTCTACGTGATTTCTATTCGACCGAATTCTATTATATAACATGATCATGATTCGATGATATTCTATTAACAACTCGATAACACTTTTATAATATAAACCATATAAAATACTTTGATAACGACTGGACAGCATGTAATCAGCCCCAAAAGCTTTATAAATAAAAAGGGGAAGGTCATGTACTCACCTTATATAATACTCTTCTCATTCTGCAGTCTATTCCCTATCAGTATATTCCAAGATATATGGTACCTATTATATTTAATAACATTAGCACGTGCAAGGCTTGTGCACGTGATAACGCCGAGGGACAATTCTGTATTTATTATTCTTTAATACTTTTATATTCTTTTATAAAATATAAGTTGGTTTATCATTGCTATTCGGTTTAACATTGTCGGGTTAATATTATCGCCCACACGTTTCACGTTTATTATAATAATAATAATAATAATAAACTAACATAATCATATAACATAACATTCTAACCTCTCTGTGACTTCGACTGTGTGATCGGGCTCAAACCCGGATGAATCGGTTTCAACATCTTATCGACATACATGGAGACGGGGTTGATAACTGAAACTGGTCTGGATTCTAACATAAGAGGATGGTATCGGTGATTAAGAAGGAGTCGGGTTCAGGTTACAGTTGATGGTGAACGACATGACTGGTCGGAGAAGATGAATAGCCGGAGATGGGGTATTATCATTATAAACGAAGCTGTCGGGTTGTCGTGTTTATATTTGTGATAGGACTCGGTACGTTATAGGAGTTGGACAGTCGATGGTGTTCGTCGCCGGAGGGACCACCGGTGCCGGGGAAGACAACCGGAGAAGGTGACCGGTCAATGGTGCGTTTGTTAGTCGAAGGGACGTTCAGAACAGGAGGGTGATAGGTGAAGGTTTGCTTGATCTTTGGTTGTCGGGTTGCTCTTTGGAGGAGAGATGGTTACCGAGTAAGGACCGGAGCACTCCATGGGTTCGCCGGCGAGCAGAACCACCGGAGAAGAAGACCGGACCGGTGGTGGGGTCTCTCTCTTATCCCTTGTCGCAGGTTTGTATATATGGATGTATATTATTAAAGTGGTGTGCAGATTGTATGTGTGTACCTTAGAAATGATCGATGTGTAGTATATAAATAATAATATGGTGAATGAATATGTGTACGTATATATAATAACATTGTGCATGAATGTCATGATTTATAGGATGATAAGGATGAGGGAATGGTTAATAGATAAGTGTGTGTATATATATATTTGTAGTAGCCTTGATGCATGAATCCAATGATTGGATGAGGATGAGGATTGACAGAATGTACATGTGCAAAGGTTTGTAGGAGTGCGTGAGTTGTAGGCTAGGATATGTGGCTGGGTATATATGAATGAGATGCATCATTTGTTGGTATACTATATAGAAATAGATGCATGAATCTTAGGAAGGATAAGATGAGGATAAAGCTCTATATAATACTAGGTGAATGAATGTACTGATTAGATAATGATGAAGCTTGAAGTGGGGACACATGTAAATGGGTGAATGCTTGCGTGAGTTTCCGGCAGAAAAAGGGGCTAACCATGTGTATCTAATTGGGTTGAGATGTAAACAAGTGTTGGTTTGGGCCGGATAGACTTGGTGGGCCGAGGAGGTTAAATGGGCCAACGGGTGTTGGGCTTTCACAAATGGAGTCCAATTGTTATAGACTAATATGTTTTGGACTTCTATTATCGGGTGGACTCAATATATTGGGCCGATTTCCGTTGGGCCGGATTAGCTTAGTTATAATATTAGATAATTAATTACTTAATGATAATTCATGTCATAATCTCGGACACATAATCACGGGGTGTTACATTCTCCCCAACCTATTAGAATCTCGTCCTCGAGATTCGATTCAAATTATCTTATGATGTTTAATAATTATCTTTTTATTATTTTTGATAATCTATATACTTATTATTAGGTTCTCCCCAACCTATAGAACTTGTCCCCCTCTTATTTTTCTGATAATAAAAACTAATCCCTATAAAAACAGAATAAATATCTTGGATTCTTGATCTTTCCAATCCTTTCCCGTTTACTTATATAATCAAGATATAAAGACTAAGATGGTTTCTTACTTCTGGGTGTTTTCTATAATATTTCTTTATCATTGGCCAATCCTTTGGCCCTACCGAGTCTTATCATAAAATTCTAAATTCTTATACGGACACGGTTAAAAATTTATGGATGTCAAGTCCCGAAGCTTTCCCATAAGGGTTATATAAATCAGACTATAAAACTAAGGTTGCTTTCTATTTTCATTACAATTAACACAATTACAATATATAATTTCATCTTTATAAGTTATAGCCTTGTTTGACCTGCAAAAGTCAAACATGAATTCTCTTCTCAAGACCCATCTTCACCTATCCATATTTCACATAACTTACCCTTAATTAACATAATTTATACATGCACCTTGGTACATTTTTACAATTAAACATACTACTTTCAGTTTCTAAGCTAGATTATCAAGAATCATACATTACTACCCTTATACAAGAATCTCATCAACATAAAACAATCACCAAAAGCATCCTACAACTTACCTTATGTTTAATGTGACCTAAGGACTCAAATTCTCCTCACATGCAAGTTAATCAACTAGTTTTTGCTTGGATTTGGGGCTTATTAGTAGGTGTAAGGGTTGAGGTGTTCTTCCTCTTATAAAAACGTGAACTCCATTCCAGGAGTTTATTGTTTTGATCAATCTCCCCTTAATAACCCATAGTTTAGCAACTCTAGCATTTCAGCCCCTCCCTTTTGGTTACTAGTTACTTTAGGTTATAACTTAGGTTTCTAACCACTTACCCCCTTGTTTGTTTAATATTACCAACTAAGTCCATTCATTTCTACACATGTATACCCACTTCCTTCTACTAGTGTTATTTTAAATTTTGGGGTGTTACAAGTCTACCCCCCTTATAGAGGTTTCGACCCCGAAACCTCATCACGTACCAAATAAAGCAGGGTAGTGAGTCCGCATCTCTTCCTCCGATTCCCAAGTGAGTTCCGAGCCCTTCCGGTGTTGCCATTGAACCAAGACTTGGTTTATGGACTTATTACGCAATCGCTTTACCTTGAAATCTTTTATGGCTACCGGCTTTTCTACATAATTCAACTTGTCATCGACCTCTATGTCTTCGAGGGGCACATGGGCGGTTTCATCCGCAAGGCACTTCCGCAATTGTGACACATGAAATGTGTTATGAATTCCACTAAGAGATGGTGGTAATTCTAACTGATAAGCAACTTGTCCAACCCGTGCCAAAATTTTAAATGGCCCGATATATCGCGGGCCCAGCTTCCCGCGCTTACGAAACCTGATGATCCCCTTCCAAGGGGAGACCTTCAATAACACAAAGTCCCCGACTTGGAATTCAATGGGGCGCTTCTTCGGTCTGCGTATGCCTTCTGACGATCTTGAGCGGCTTGTATTCTAGCCCGTATAAGGCTAATCTTTTCATTGGTAAGTGCTACCAAGTCTTTTGGCGCTAGCTCCCGTTGACCCACTTCCCCCAACAAACGGGAGTTCTACATTTCCTCCCATATAACATTTCAAATGGTGCCATTTGGATACTACTATGATAGCTATTATTATAGGCAAATTCTACCAACAGTAGGTGGTCATCCCAATTTCCTCCAAAGTCAAGAACACAAGCTCTAAGCATATCCATAAGCGTTTGGATTGTTCTTTCAGTTTGCCCATCCGTTTGAGGATGGTATGCAGTACTTATTAACAACTTGGTACCCAATTCTTCTTGAAACTTCCTCCAATACCGAGACGTGAAACGAGTGTCTCGGTCCGACACAATAGACGTGGGCACCCCATGACGGGATATTATTTCGTTCACATAAATTTCCGCCATTCTTTCCGAGGTATATGACTCCCGGATTGCTAAGAAGTGGGCACTTTTTGTGAGCCGGTCAACTATGACCCAAATTGCATCATGCCCCTTCTTTGTTTTGGGAAGTTTAGTGGCTAAGTCCATTGTTATTTCTTCCCTTTCCAAACCGGTACCTCAAGTGGTTGTAACTTCCCATAGGGTCTTTGGTGTTCAGCCTTGACTTGGGAACAAGTCAAATATTTCTCCACATACTTAACTATATCACGCTTCATTCCGGGCCACCAATAATCCCTTTTTAGGTCCCGATACATTTTTGTTGCTCCCGGGTGAACTGACAATCGGGACTTGTGAGCCTCATTGAGCAAAAGAGTCTTCACTTCACAAAGCCATGGAATCCAAATTCGACCATACCGGGTCTTGATTCCACTTGCATTCTCTTCTAGCTTGTCAATAATTCCCTTCATTCTTACTTTCTTTGAATCTTCCGCTTGTAAAGTCTTGATTTGTGCCTCTCGTATATTATCTAGAAGGTTAGGTGTAACCACAATACCCACGGCTTTCACTTGAATTGGAGGTGGATATTCCTTTCGACTCAGGGCGTCAGCCACAACATTAGCTTTACCCGGGTGGTAGAGAATATCACAGTCGTAATCTTTAATTAATTCTAGCCACCTCCGCTGCCTCGTATTGAGATCCTTCTGTTCAAAGAAGTATTTGAGGCTTTTGTGATCAGAATAAATGGTGCACTTCGTTCCATACAGGTAGTGCCTCCATATCTTTAGAGCAAACACCACAGCCGCCAATTCCAAATCATGGGTTGGGTAATTACACTCATGGGTTTTAAGTTATCTTGAGGCATTGGCAATGACCTTCCCCCTTTGCATCAAGACACACCCCAACCCTTGTTGAGACGCATCCGTATATACAACAAAATCTTCCGTTCCCTCGGGCAATGTTAGGACTGGCGAACTAGATAGCTTTTCTTTCAACAATTCGAATGCTCTTTGTTGATCTTTACCCCAAACGAACCTTTCATGCTTCTTTGTCAACTTGGTTAATGGCAAGGCTATTTTCGAAAAGTCTTGTATGAATCTTCGATAGTAACCCGCCAAGCCTAAAAAGCTTCGTACTTCACTCGGGTTCTTAGGAGCAACCCATTCTACTACCGCTTTAGCTTTGGATGGGTCCACCAAAATGCCGCTTTTATTCACTACATGACCCAAAAACTGGACTTCCCTTAGCCAAAAAGCACATTTTGAAAATTTGGCGTAAAGTCTTTCCTTTCGAAGGGTTTCTAGAACTTCTCGTAAGTGATACGCGTGATCCGTTTCACTACGAGAATATATCAAGATATCGTCTATGAATACAATCACAAAACGATCCAACATGGGGCGACACACCCGGTTCATTAGATCCATAAATGCGGCTGGAGCATTCGTCAACCCGAAGGACATCACTAAAAACTCGTAATGTCCATATCGAGTCCTGAATGCGGTTTTGGTTACATCTTCATCCCGCACCTTCAATTGGTGGTACCCCAATCGTAAGTCGATCTTCGAAAACCAACTCGCCCTTGAAGTTGATCAAATAAGTCATCAATTCGGGGTAAGGGGTATCGATTCTTCACCGTCAATTTATTTAATTCCCGATAGTCTATGCACATTCGCATGGATCCGTCCTTCTTTTTAACAAATAACACGGGGGCTCCCCAAGGCGACACACTACGGCGTATAAAGCCCTTATCAAGTAACTCTTGGAGTTGTGTCATCAATTCCCGTAGCTCCGTGGGCGCCAGTCGATATGGTGCCTTAGCAACCGGTTGAGCACCGGGCACCAATTCGATCCGAAATTCCACTTCGCGTTCGGGAGGAAGCCCGGGAAGGTTATCTGGGAAAACATCTTGGAATTCACTAACAATTGGCACATCTTCAATTTTAAGGGTGCCAATTGTTGTGTCCAACACAAAGGCCATAAACGCCTTTTCTCCATTACGAACATACTTCATAGTTTCCACCAAGGTACACAACTTAGTTTCGAACTTCCTTTCTCCAATGATGCTCACTTCTTTCCACTTGGCGATACCAAATGGATGGTTTTGCTTTCACATTGAAATTTCGCATGGTATTTGGCTAACCAATCCATGCCTACCACCACCTTGAATTCACCCAACCTCATGGGTACTAGATCAATTTTAAAGTCCTCGTCTTCAATGGTGATCTTACATCCTCTACAAACATTGTGCAACACATAATTCTTGCTATCGGCTATTTCTACACTTAATGGTATGTCCATTTTGTCTATTAGGAATGATGGGTAGTGTATCACTTCAACGGATATAAACGATCTACTAGCCCCGGTATCAAATAATACATACATTGGCATATTATTAATTAAGAATATACCTGTCATGACTTTGGGGTGGCTCTTGGCCTCTTCGGCGGTAATTTGGAACATTCTTCCTCGGCCCTTAGGGGCATCATTCTTCTTGCCCTCCTTCGGTGCTTCCTTCTTTGCATTCTTGCATTCTGCCTTCACATGTCCGGGCTCGTAGCAATTGTAACACAACTTAACTGGACTGGGCATTTGTAGAATGGGTGTCCTGATTGCCCGCAATTGTAACATGTCTTTTGTCCTAACCGACACTCCCCTGTATGAAGTTTACCACAAGTCTTGCAACTAGGTATGTCTCCCTTCTTGTTATCCTTCTTACCTTGATCATAATTCTTTGCCCTTTTGGATGGTTCAAAACTCTTTTCCGCCTTTCTTTTCTCCCCCTTTCTTCTTGTCGTTTTAGTTCCATTTCTCTTTCACGAGCCCATTCTATCAACTCAATCAATGTACTACACTTCGACGCGGTGATAAACTCCCTATATTCCGTCTTCAACATATCATGGTATCGATTTATCTTCATCCTTTCAGTCCGAACCAACTCCGGACAGAACTTCATCTTGTCTAAAAACACACTTGTGATCTCGTCAATGGTCTCATTCTTTTGTCGGAGGTGCAGGAACTCCTCTTGAATTCTATCAATTGCGGTTTGAGGGCAATGATATCTCAAGAAAGCCTCTTTGAATTCATTCCAAGTTATCACTCTAACCCGATCGTGTCCCAACTCTTTGCTATAACTATCCCACCAATCCTTTGCACGACGCCTCAATTGACCCGTGGCAAACATAACTTCATCCTCGGTCTCGCAATGACTTCGGATGAATACCCCCTCCATATCAGAAATCCACCTTTGACATTCAAGTGGATCAATTTCCCCATTGAAAACCGTTGGATTACAAGCCATGAAGTTCCGATATGTACATCTTTTACTAGCCTTTGAACCAGACGACCCTTCTTCAATCAACTTCTTCAATTCTTCAAATTTGCTAGTCATCATACCTTCTACCATCCCTAGGATATTACTTTCCACTTCCTGTACCATCTTAGGGAGGTTCATTTTTATGGCCTCCCCTACTTCTATAGCTACCATTTCTTTTACTTCATCATGACGGGTATGTTCTCCCGTCGAATTATCACCTTCATCCGCCATGATTCTAAAATGAAATTGAATTATTACCACACATATAATAGCATTTCAATCTTTAAAATTTCAACAATTCCCACTTATCACATTTTCGGTTTTCATAACCTTATCCTCCACGTAACATAGTGTACATCCCTTGGATCTACACATTCAATCCATGTTTCACTATGTTAATACACAATTAGACCCGTTAATTTTACATGATTTATTGCATGGAACATACTTACTTTGAGAATGTTGGTGATTTGCATGTGCACGGTGGTGAAAAGCATTAAACGGAGCACATTTGAGGGTTTTGGAACAAGTTAGGAAGGATTGGAAGTCAGCCAAGAACACTAGAAATGAAAATGCGAAGAAAGGAAAAAATTTTGCTCAGGGGCGCAACCTACCTGTTAGGACAAAGAGGATTGGTGAAACCACTTTTGTAAACCTTAGTCTAATTCACTTCTGTCATTTTGGCTAAGTATAGAAGTACTGAAGAGAAGACAAGAAACTGCTAATTAGAAGATATGAGAAGTGCTGAAGAAGCAGAAGTTCTGAAGTCCAAACCAGACAAGTTCACTTCAGAAGTACTGAAGACAAAACTACTCTTCAGTAGTTTGTCCTTCATCAGCACTTAGCATCAGATATTTCCCACCGCCTTTTGCATCAGTAGTTTGTTGTTTATTATTACTTTTAGCTGTATTTGTTTCTTTCAATGTTGCAACTTGTGCAACTTGTTTCTGTTGTTTCTGTACTTGCTTTTTGGGCAAGATACATGCATGTAAACGTCTATAAATAGGAGGCTTCAACCTTCTATTTTAGACATTGATTTTAATAGAAAAATCCTTCAAACACTCTCATTGTTCTATTCCATTTCTGTATTTATTGTGAATCTGTCTAAGTATCTAATTCTCATTTACTGCTTAGATTCATAATAAATACTTGTCATTTATTAGTTTCAAACATCAAGGGGGAGTAATAACTCTGCCTTAGTGTAAAAAGTGCTGCTTTAACTTATAACATTCCGCTGTGCTTATAATCTGATTTACAAGGACTTGCTAAACACTTAAGTGTCAAGATATCAAGTTCTTACTTAGCAAAAAGAGCAAACTGATCCAACAATTGGTATCAGAGCATTGGTTTATCTGATCACATATCAATCTAACAAATTGAGAATCAGACACAAAGCTCTTATTGATATTCAATAAAAAGATCAAAAGTTCACTTTTTATCAATATCCATCACTTAAAAGAGTCATCTGACAAATCTATACTCTTTAAAATGGATCCACATAATACTGGTTCTGCCACTAAACCTGCCATGCTTGTGAGAAATGAGTACAACATATGGCAAAAGAGAATGGCACATACCTTGTCACAAACCAACACAGGTTGTTGGAGATCTGTGATATATGGTCCTCACAAACCAGTAAATGTTAATCTTGAAACTAATGTTAAGGTCCCTAAGGACCCTAAAGAATATACAGATGAGGATTTCCTAAAACTTGAGCTAGATGCAAAAGCATTCTCTATGTTGGCAATGGCTCTCCCAAATGAGATATACTCTGGCCTTTTACATTGTGAAAGTGCCAAAGAACTTTGGGACTGTCTTAAAGAACAGTTTGGAGGAACTGAAGAGGTGATTGCCAACACCAGAGAGATTTTAGCTCAACAATATGAAACATTTGCTTATATTAATGGGGAAACTTTGACTCAACAATTTAAAGTTAAATGGTCAGACCTATACAACAGTGTCTATGCTACACAGATTTTTAAGGTCTTTACCTGACAAATGGGAAACATACTCCATTGTTTTAAGATCCTCACCAGATTTTAGCTCCCTCACTCTTACAAAACTCCATGGGAGATTACTTACTTTTGAGAGAGAAATTGATCAAAAGAAGAAATTACAAACATCTGGTAAAACTGCTGATGACTACCTACCAGGTAGTACAGCACTTTTGGGACAAGATTCACCAACTTGTTCCTATGGATCTTATGACAATATTGACATAACCACTGGGATCTCATCAGAAAGATCTTTCCCAGGTTATGACAATAATGACCAAAGTCAAACTGCTGATAATCTATGTTTTATCATGGATGATTTGAAAAATTTTAGCAGTGATGACTTAGAAGAAATGGACATATTACACCAACTGGCCATGCTAAGCATTAAAACTAACAAGTTTTATAAAAGGTCAGGAAGGAAATTTCCAGGATTGACCAGTAATACAAAAATTGGTTTTGACAAATCTAAACTGAGATGTCACAAGTGTCAGAAGTTGGGACACTTTGCTAGAGAGTGTAGAAGCTCTAGCTTTAACCAATCACAATCTGGAAATAACTATAACCCCAATTATAATAGGAATAATGGAACTCAAGGGAGTGCTCATTTTGTACAGGCACAAGCTCCTCAACAGCAATATATGCCTCAAGTACAATATGTTCAAGTGCCTGCTCAACAGATGCAGAGCCAACAATCAATCCCTCCCTTTCCAGCTGCTCAACTTCCTCCACAGCCTCAACAACCCTCTCAACAAAGTCTCTTTACCTCAGGGTATGTTGACTGGAGCAGTCTCCCTTTTGACACCACAGAGTGCAATCCTGATGCAGACAACAAAGTGTTTGACATCAACTGGGGAGAACCAGACAATGGCAGAAAGAACTTTGCCTTAATGGCATTTGAAGGCTGTACTTCAAAATCTGCATTGTCACAGGTATCAAAAGAATCTTTGACAAAACTTTGCTCAAATTCTTGCAAAGAAACTTTTGCTCTCATAAGAGAGACAAATCTGCACTTACAAGGCAAAGCCAATGATTTAGAAAGAAAATACACACAGATAAAATGTGATTTAGAAAGAAAACTGTGTGCTAAAACAAAAGAAGTTTCTAAATTAACTGACTCTGCTATTGAAACCCAAGCACAAATCAAAATCATGCTAAATGACCTGGGAGATGTCAGACAAGAGCTTGCTGACACCAGGATCACTTGTGAAAAATGGGTGGAATATTTTGTAAGGGGTATCAATTATTGCTAAACAAACAAAGTGCTTCAAATGTTAAGTTTGGCATAGGATACCATCATGTTGAAACACCAACAGATTTTTCTCCCAAAACTACTGAAGATGGGAGAAGAATTGTTTCAAATGAAACTTCTGAAGGGAAAGAATGCACATCTTTCCATGAAAACTTTCTAAACAGAAATCCTGGCATTTTTAAAGAAAGTACCTCAGAAGTATTAACAAAATCTGACAACAAGCCATCAGTAGTTTCATCTACATCAGGAGTTGAGACCCTGAAAACTACTGATGAGCAAAATCTCTTCACAAATGTCAGAAATTTGCCTTTAGATCAAAAACAAAAGGCAAAAGAATGTGAAATTTGTGGCCTGTTCAACCACAAAACTGAATTTTGTAGATACAGAAAAGGAATTCAGTTCAATCAAAAATTTAAACAACAGGTTGTGGGAAATCAAATCAGAAATGATTATGAAAGAATCTTTAAACCCAAGAAACAACAACCTGAAAACACCTTTTCTCAGAAAAAGATAAAATCTCAACCTAAATCTTTTTCTCAAAATTCCTTGTCAGTAGTTAGACCAGAATCATCAGCAGTTTCACAAACTGCTGAGATTCAAAATCTAATGAACATGGTAGAACTACTGATGACCAAGGTTGATGGTGGTCCTAAAAAGGATACCACCATGGTTCTTAATGAAAAATCCATTGCCAAAAAGACATGGATTTCTCAACCTGGTCAAGAACAAACTGTAACTGTTCTCAAGAGCAAACCCAAAGCCAAACAGGCTTGGGTTCCTAAATCTAACTAATTTGCTTTTATGTGCAGAGAGTTTCCAGGGGCTTAAACAGCATATGGTATGTTGATAGTGGAGGCTCTATGCACATGACTGGATGCAGATACCTGATAAACAACTTTATCAGCCAAAGAGAAGGATCTGTATCCTTTGGGAACAATGCTAAGGGATATGTGCTAGGACATGGCAATGTCTCCTCTGGCAAAATACAGTTTGACAAGGTCAATCTGGTGGAAAACCTTGAATACAACTTGCTGAGTGTGTCACAAATGTGTGATAAAGGATATTCTTCCTTTTTCACAAAGACAGCATGCAAGATCATCTCACCAGAAGGCCAGAAGTTGATAGAGAAGATTATAGAAGATCATACTTTGCTGATTGCCAAAAGATGTGGCAATGTCTATGCAGTGGACATTGAGAAAGACAAAGTATTGAACAACACTGCCTGTTTCTTCTCAAGGGCATCAACTTCAGAAACAGATCTCTGGCACAGGAGACTTGGCCATGTGAACTTTAAAACCATAAATAAAGTCACAAAAATGGGCTTGGTCAGAGGTCTACCTTTGAAAGTATACCAGTGTCAAGAACACTGTGTATCCTGTTTAAAGGGAAAACAACATAAGTCCTCCTATAAGTCTATTGAAGAATCAAAAACAACTGCATGTCTTCAACTACTCCATATGGACTTATTTGGACCTGTCAAGATTATGAGCCTTGGTAAAAAGAAGTACTGCTTAGTCATCATTGATGACTACTCAAGATTCACATGGGTATTCTTCTTATTTTCCAAGGATGAGGCTGCTGAAATCATCAAGTTCTTCATTCTACAAGTAGAGAAACAATATTCTCTATCTGTCAAAACCATTAGAAGTGACAATGGGACAGAGTTCAAGAACAAAACTCTGGATGAATTCTGTTTGTCTAAAGGGATTATTAGACAATACAGTGTTCCCAGAACTCCTGAACAAAATGGTGTAGTAGAAAGGAAGAACAGAACATTGATAGAAGGAGCAAGAACAATGTTAGCTGATTCTGGACTGCCATTGTACTTTTGGGCAGAAGCAGTTAACACATCATGTTATGTTCAGAATAGAGTTCTTGTGGTCAAGAGACATTCCAAGACTGCCTATGAAGTTCTTCATGGCATGAAGCCCCTTATCTCCTTTTTCAGGGCTTTTGGGTGTCAATGTTTCATCTTGAACATCAAGGAATCTATTTCAAAGTTTGCTGCCAAAGTTGACTCAGGTTACTTTCTTGGTTATTCTTCAACTAGAAAAGCCTACAAGGTTTTTAATTCTCACACCAGGATAGTAGAAGAAACATTGAATGTCAAGTTCAATGAGTCAAAACACACTCTTATTCCAGCACATCCTGCTGAACTCTTTGACCTTGACAACTTTCACTTTGGACCTGAAAAGACTGTTACTTCTTCCAAACCTACTTATTATGGTGATCAAAGGTTTGAAGATGAGGATCCTACACCATGGACTCCTCAAACAGTCATTAAGTCAACTACAACACCATCAGAAGTTTCTCAAACTTCTGATCAAACAAATACTGAAGGCCAAACTCAAACATCTGCTTCAGCACCTGCAACTACTGAAGAAGCTAAAACTGCTGAACCAGATATTATAGACCTCAGTAGTTTGTTTGAAGAACAAGAGCCACCTACACCTGTCAGTGGTTTACAACAACTGATTGAACACAGAGATCATCCACTTGATCAAATCATGGGTGATATAGCTTCAGGTGTTCTTACCAGAAACCAGCTCTCCAACTTTTGCCTATTTTCAGCCTTTATTTCACAGTTGGAACCAAAGAAGTACCAGGAAGCCCTCAAAGACAATAATTGGGTGCAAGCTATGCAAGATGAACTGCTTCAGTTCAACAAGCAACAGGTCTGGGAAATCTGTCCCTTACCTCAAAACAAGCAACCAATTGGTACAAGATGGGTTTTCAGGAACAAACAAGATGAAGCTGGTATGATAATCAAGAACAAGGCAAGACTGGTAGTTCAAGGGTACTCTCAAGAAGAGGGAATTGACTATGATGAAACCTTTGCTCCAGTTGCAAGGCTTGAGGCCATCAGGTTATTTCTGGCCTATGCCATTTCCAACAAAATTAAAGTTTATCAAATGGATGTGAAAAGTGCATTTTTGTATGGAAAAATCAAAGAGGAGGTGTATGTCTGTCAGCCACCTGGGTTTGAGGATCCTTCTCATCCTGAGTGGGTGTACAGACTGGACAAAGCTCTTTATGGGCTCAAACAGGCTCCAAGAGCCTGGTATGATACACTTTCCACCTTTTTACTCAAAAATAACTTTACAAGAGGTGCCATTGATAAAACACTTTTCATTAAACATGTTGGAAATCATGTCTTACTTGTTCAAATTTATGTTGATGATATCATTTTTTGTTCAACAAACACAAAACTGTGTGATGATTTTAAGAAACTCATGCAATCAAAATTTGAGATGAGTACCATGGGAGAACTGCAGTACTTTCTAGGACTGCAGATTAAACAACAAACAAATGGAACTTTTATACATCAATCAAAATATGTTAAAGAATTATTGAACAAATTTTCTTTAAATGACTGTAAATCATGTTCCACTCCCATGACACCAATCACACAAGTTGAACCTGATGATCAAGGAAAACAGGTTGATCAAACCATGTACAGATGCATGATAGGTTCCCTTTTATACTTAACTGCTTCTAGACCGGATATTATGTTTTCAACATGTGTCTGTGCTAGATATCAATCAGCACCAAGGGAATCACACCTTATAGCAGTCAAAAGAATTTTCAGATATCTGAAAGGAACACCAACACTGGGAATTTGATATCCTGCCTCAAGCAATACCAAGTTATCAGCTTTTTCAGATAGTGACTATGCAGGGTGTAAGATGACAAGAAAGTCAACATCTGGTGGTTGTCAATTTCTGGGTAACTGTCTAGTGTCATGGCAATCAAAGAAGCAAACATCTGTTGCAACTTCAACTGCTGAAGCTGAATACATTGCAGCTGCAAGTTGTACATCACAGATACAATGGCTCCAATATCAACTTCTTGATTATGGAATCAAAGAGACCAAGACACCTTTGTTTGTAGACAGCAAATCTGCCATTAGCATCATTCAAAATCCGGTACAGTTCTCAAAAACCAAACATATTGAGATCAGGTACCATTTCATAAGAGATTGCTATGAAAAAGGCAAGATTGAGGTGAAGCATGTAGCAACAGCTAATCAAATAGCTGACATCTTCACTAAGCCCCTTGACACATCAACATTTCAGAAGTTAGTATCCATGCTTGGAATGCTAAATTTGTAAGTGTTTACTTTATTTTTATTTTTATTTTTTTTTAACATATATGCATATCAGTTAGAATCCAAGTTAACACTTGATTCTACCTAACTCTACATCAAACTTCTACATCAATCACTACTGTTATGCATAAAACATCAAAAAAAAATTTCTTTTTCCATCCTTGATTCCATCCTGTTTACCTTTTCCTTTTTTCTGGTTTTCACTTACAAAAGACAAAAGTCTGAACAAAACTTCTGAAAAACAAAACTACTGATTAAACAAAAATCAGTATGAGAGAAACTACTGATGAACAAAAATCATCAGTATGGGGATAATTTTCTGAAAAAGTGTGTAACTTCTGATAAAGTAACCTTCAGAAGTTATGAATAAAGTATTTATAAAAACATTTCTCATCAGCTGTTAAAACTACTGAAGAGAAAATGGGAACTACTGATGAAGTAATCCTTCATCAGCAGTTTAAGTCAAAAGGGCAAATCTGACTTTTCCCATCATCAGAGGTTTGACCTAATCAGTTTAAAACCTCTGATAAAAAGATTTTTAACCAAAGGCGGTTTTAAAACTTCTAATAAAGAAGATTCAAGCGGTTAAAACTTCTAATAAATACCTTTTCTACACACTTATCCTTTCAAACTCAAAATATCCCTCCTTCTCTCTCAAAAACTCTCTCAATAACCTATACCTGCAAATCCACTGTTCGATCAAAACCCAAACCACATGGCTCTAGTTCTAAAACAGGGACACAATCAAAGGGCCTTTCTTGAAAAACAAGAAGGCTGGTCCCAATACGATGAGATCATTGATCTTGTCGTCAAATCCCAATATTTTACTGCTCTCACAATAAACCCACCAATACACACTGAAACTCTGAATGAGTTCTGGGCAAATGCTGAGACGGTTACAATGGATGATGAGGTCATTTCCCTCAACTCAAGAATAAAAGGGAAACAACTGACCATCACACCGGCCACACTGGCAACAAGACTGGGTCTGGATGATGTAACTGCCCCTGAGCATATTGCTAACACTGATATTCATCTAACCATGACTGAGTGTGGTTATCAAGGTACTCTCTCCCATGCTACAATATTCAAAAAATATTTTGAACCAAAAATACAAGCTTTTGTTTCATTATATTATTATGTGTTTGAGTCCAAAAACAGGGTCTTATGACCAGATGCCCTCCACTTTTCAACCAATATTTCATTCCATTGTGAATGAAACTAAATTCAGGGCATCAAAACTATTTTTCAATGAGTTGGTGTTACATCACAATAATACCAAGAAAAAGTTTTTGTTATACCCAAGGTTCATTATGCAATGCATAATAGGGGAACTGGGTAATGAGGTGCTTGTGGGAAAAATTTCAACTTTAAATCCTTTAACATCACAAGCATACTCAAGGCATAACAAACCGGCTGCCTGGCCAGAAGATGATCAGGGAGAACAACAACAAGTCCCTCTGAAGCCCACATCTTCCAAAACTCACCCCACCAAAAGCCAAAAAGCCCAAGCCAACAAAAACTGCACCCCACCAACCCAAAAGAAAAGCTGTTCAGGAGGTTGAGATGCCTGAACATGCTCATGAGCATTCTGCTCTTCAAATAGATGAGACTGAAACACCCTCTCAGTCTCATCCATCTCAAACCCCACCAAGAGCACCCATAACCATTTTATTCAAAAGAAAAAGACTTAGAAAAACATATGAAACACACTCTTCTTTTGAAACTGCTGAACAACAACTTTCACCACCTATTGCCCAAACTACTGAACCAACCCCACAAATTTCTGAACAAGAGGCAATAGAAATTGCCAAACTTCTCTCTGGGCTAAAAGAGAATGTCCCATCTGATCATGTCAGTCCCCTACAACCACAACAAACAGGGGACATAACTACTACATCAGACATGGATGTGGACATCTCTAGCCCTATCCCAAGAGATGAGGGTGGACCAGAGTCTTTAAGCCCAATTTTAGAGACTCTTGGGGCATCTGAGGCTGCTACTACTCAGTTACCACCCAGTGGTGGATCTGAGGATAGAAGTAACATAGCTAAGACCTCAGATGTGGCAACTACTGATGAAGGCTTAATGCCTGAAGTAGGAAATCCTCAGAACCAAGAACAAGAGGTTCATGAGAGAACTGAGTTGGGCTCAGCTCATGATTTAACTGAGACAGTCCTCATTGAGGGCAACATCAGGGATTCAGATGATTCCATTAGTTTGGATGATGTTTCACACACTCAAACTACTGAATTGACGGCACTTTCTGAAGGTCCTGTTTCAGGGGTATCCAGGCTCAAGAAGCCAGTCACCTCTGCACAGGTTAAAGCCCACTCAATCCCTAAAACCCCTAGAGTGGCATCCTCTGTACAACATGAGGATATCCCAAAAACACCCCCTTCACAACAAATGCCTACCCAATTCCCTGGACA
This sequence comes from Ambrosia x helenae, assembly GCA_030844895.1. Classification (NCBI taxonomy): domain Eukaryota; kingdom Viridiplantae; phylum Streptophyta; class Magnoliopsida; order Asterales; family Asteraceae; genus Ambrosia; species Ambrosia x helenae. Next base: position 36,464,591 of record CM061230.1, read on the forward strand.
AACAAGCATAGACCTGAACCAGCTATGCAGCCCAGAGGGTCCCCTGTACCACATGATGAATACACTCATCAGAAATCACTTCCAAACATATACAGCTGACTTGGAGCTGTCCATCAAGAACCAATTTGGAGTGATCAAGACCAAGATGAACGATCTGTCCAACAAAATAGACTTCAACAGCAAACAGATTGCTCATCTTCAAGGACAATTCTCCCAACCCTCTGCTTCAAGGGTTAAAATTGATGAATCCAAAAAGGGGGAGAAGATCAGGGAACCTAAGGAGTCATTCCAAGCCAGGATAAGGGCAAGAGTGGCCATCCTTGAAAGAGATCAAAAAGATCAGGCCAGGAAAGAAAAATTGGCCAAACAGTTTGGTGTCTCAATAGAAGAAATTGAAGCAGCAGAGAAAGAAGATGAGACCCAAACATCTGAAGAATCCCTAAGGCACAATAAAGAAACTTTTGATGACAAAACTTCTGATGAAGAATCAGAAAGTACTGAAGACAATCCTTCAGTAGTTGACAAACCATCAGCAGTTGTCAGCACATCAGAAGTTAACACTTCCAAACCTCAAGCAACTGAACCTTCCAGAACCACTGCTCCCATTCAACCAACATCTGATCCCATCAGGCCTACAACTGTTACAACAATGACTGTATTAAACCCTTCTCCTATCTCTCAATCAGCTGAACTATTAGAGAAGAGCTTAATTGCAGCCAACAAGAAGGCCAGAGAAGATCAGATCTGGAAATCTCTGGAAGAAAGGGATGATTTGGATTTAAGCCATGAAGAAAAACTTCAGGCTTATGAAGCTGAACTACAAAGGTAGGCTAGCCTTGATGAGATTGCTGAACAAGATAAAAGACAACAACTGGTGTCTTACATTACCAAGAACAGCAAGACTAAAGCCTTTACACTCAAAGGACTCTCTATGCAAGAGCTGACAAGAAGAGCACAACTGCTTGCAGACAAAGTGGCCACAAGCAAAGATGGAAAGGCCAAGAGAGCCCAGATAATAGAAGAGTTAGTAGCAGAAGGATATGGTTCAAAAGCCTCAGTATCCAGATGGAAAGAAGAAAGACTGATGGATACTTACAGAAAATACTTGGCTGCCAAGGCTGCAAATCCAGAGAAGTTTCAAACTGCTGATCCTTCAAGATCAGTAGTTAGAACTTCTGGTGTATCTAGAAGAACTGCTACTCAGAAGAAGAAGGCAGAGGACAATGTCAAAACTGACTTCAAAATGGTACTACTTGAAGGAAGTTCAATAGTCCATTCAGATTTTGACATTGAGGAGAAACCTCTGTTAACACAATTCAGGGATCCTTCCACTTTTGCTTATCAAATACAAAAGACCATCAAAGAAAAGCTGCATACCAGAGTAGTGACTGAACACCATCTCCCAACTGTTCAGATGCCTGATATGCAACAACAACAAGGAAGAGAATCCCACCTGAGGCTATCTGAAACTGAAAACATCCAGCACTCAGGACCATCAACCCAAGGGACAAGTCTGGTTCCCTATTCTTCTGACTTTAACAAGTCAAAGATCCCTATCATCAGATGGTCACTTACTGATAACAACTCAGTACTGTTGACAAGAAGAGATCTCTCAAGCAGGGCTTACAAGAAGATCAGTGATCTGAAGAAACTGTCAACACAAGACCTGCTCACAATTCAACATCTAGAACCACAGAGAGGATCTCTATCTGATGGTCAGTTAAACCAGCTCAAGAACACCATGTACAAAGAGATATGGAAGATTGTTCAAGACAGAAGAAACACATAAGGAATTAGTAAGGTTTTGGCTTCATCAATCCAGGGGGAGATTGTTAGGACAAAGAGGATTGGTGAAACCACTTTTGTAAACCTTAGTCTAATTCACTTCTGTCATTTTGGCTAAGTATAGAAGTACTGAAGAGAAGACAAGAAACTGCTGATTAGAAGATATGAGAAGTGCTGAAGAAGCAGAAGTTCTGAAGTCCAAACCAGACAAGTTCACTTCAGAAGTACTGAAGACAAAACTACTCTTTAGTAGTTTGTCCTTCATCAGCACTTAGCATCAGATATTTCCCACCGCCTTTTGCATCAGTAGTTTGTTGTTTATTATTACTTTTAGCTGTATTTGTTTCTTTCAATGTTGCAACTTGTGCAACTTGTTTCTGTTGTTTCTGTACTTGCTTTTTGGGCAAGATACATGCATGTAAACGTCTATAAATAGGAGGCTTCAACCTTCTATTTTAGACATTGATTTTAATAGAAAAATCCTTCAAACACTCTCATTGTTCTATTCCATTTCTGTATTTATTGTGAATCTGTCTAAGTATCTAATTCTCATTTACTGCTTAGATTCATAATAAATACTTGTCATTTATTAGTTTCAAACATCAAGGGGGAGTAATAACTCTGCCTTAGTGTAAAAAGTGCTGCTTTAACTTATAACATTCCGCTGTGCTTATAATCTGATTTACAAGGACTTGCTAAACACTTAAGTGTCAAGATAGCAAGTTCTTACTTAGCAAAAAGAGCAAACTGATCCAACACTACCTCTGACGGGCGCAACCTTGCGCCCTAAGCCAAAAGTCTCCTGAGCTGCGCCCCCTGGGGCACCCCCTTGCCCATGAGGGCGCAAGGTTGCGCCCCTATCTGATAAAAAAAAAACGAAAATTTGTGTTTTGGCCCTCCAAACCCTTGTTAACTCTCAATTCATCACCCACACACACACCACCCTACCTTATAATAAGCATCTAACATACCTTGATCAAGTCTCGGCCCGAATGCACACATCCCTTAAGCTTCGAGTTTGAGTCCAAACACCTCACCGTGCTTGAATCGCTCAAACCTTAGCTCTGATACCAACTTGTAAGGACCGTTTTTTTTAATGCATACATATGTAAATACTTGCATAACAACCATTAACATTTACATCTAGTTCAAATTCAAAAACATAGTTTGGAAAGGTTGTCATAGGGATCTATCCCAACATGTAACAAAACACTACCAAAACATTTTTAAGTTATAAAACATTGTTAACAAAATAGATCCCAAAGGCTTTAGCCATGACACCTAGTCCCACCAAAAGGCGTGTGCATTCCAAAATCCGAGCCGCGAGTTGATCTTTAAGCATGTGCCTTACCTAATACACAATACAACCAAAAGTGAGTTAATCATGTTTTCTACAAAAGGATTATCCCATTATTAATATCCCCAATAAGGAGACATCTTGCATACTTTCTTTTGACCCGTTAAGGTCTTTCTAACCATTTGACTCGTTAAGGTCGTTCCATCCGTTTGACCCATTTAGGCCATTCTATCCTTTCTACATATCTCCACCCATTTGACCCGTAAAGGTCATTCTACCACTCTATAGTTTCTAACCTTTTGACTAATTAAGGTCTTTTCACTCTCTTTGACCCATTATGGTCAATCCACTCATTCTACATAATTCCAACCTTTGACCATTAAGGTCTTTCCACCCTTTTGACCATTTATGGTCAATCCATTCATTCTACATAATTCCAACATTTGACCCATTAAGGTCTTTCCACCCTTTTGACCATTTATGGTCAATCCATTCATTCTACATAATTTCAACCTTTGACCCATTAAGGTCTTTCCACCCCTTTTGACCCGTCAAGGCCATTTTACATAGTCTACATAATCCGACTATTTTGATTCATTAACCAAGATACAACAATATGCACATAACACTAGATAATTGTAAGTCAAAACCAACTTACCTTTGTCTTGCGAGTCGTAGCCTCCTTGCTTGCTTGAGCCTTCCGTCTTAATACCTACACTTGATGAACTCATAGTTTAGAACTCATGAACTCATCTTTTCTTTCATACACACCTAGCCATAACTTATTGATGATTTTACATTTACTAACCATTTTCAATCAATCCACATAATATTGAACATAATGCTTTTCTATTCATTCATCTAGGCATTTCAACATACACTTGGTGTGCATAAATTTCAATTAAAACTCATGTACCAATTATGGACACACAACCCTCCCATCAACATTGTACCTTTCTAGTTTTCATTACAATTAACACAATTACAATATATAATTTCATCTTTATAAGTTATAGCCTTGTTTGACCTGCAAAAGTCAAACATGAATTCTCTTCTCAAGACCCATCTTCACCTATCCATATTTCACATAACTTACCCTTAATTAACATAATTTATACATGCACCTTGGTGCATTTTTACAATTAAACATACTACTTTCAGTTTCTAAGATAGATTATCAAGAATCATACATTACTACCCTTATACAAGAATCTCATCAACATAAAACAATCACCAAAAGCATCCTACAACTTACCTTATGTTTAATGTGACCTAAGGACTCAAATTCTCCTCACATGCAAGTTAATCAACCAGTTTTTGCTTGGATTTGGGGCTTATTAGTGGGTGTAAGGGTTGAGGTGTTCTTCCTCTTATAAAAACGTGAACTCCATTCCAGGAGTTTATTGTTTTGATCAATCTCCCCTTAATAACCCATAGTTTAGCAACTCTAGCATTTCAGCCCCTCCCTTTTGGTTACTAGTTACTTTAGGTTATAACTTAGGTTTCTAACCACTTACCCCTTGTTTGTTTAATATTACCAACTAAGTCCATTCATTTCTACACATGTATACCCACTTCCTTCTACTAGTGTTATTTTAAATTTTGGGGTGTTACAATATTTATTGGCAAACTACATAAAACAACACATCACATAGCCAAGGAAACGTAAGCAAGAAAACGTAAGCAAGGAACAAGAATTATTAAGCGCCAACGCCATCAGCCTCTGAAGTGTACTCTTCAGGTTCCGAAACTTGATCATTCTCAGTGTGTCGAGGGTGACGGTAGGGTGGGTGGTTTAAAGGAGGCTCCCTTTCCTGTTGGGTATTTGGCCGCACATTTGAGTTATTGGGAAACTGAAAGTTTGGCCACACATTTAAGTTATTGGGAAACCGAAAGTTTGGTTGCAAATTGCTGTGGTGGCTAAACTGGGGGTGAGGTTGATCATCATTAAGGTGGTAATGTATGTGTAGATTGTAGTTGTACGGTGATGGAATTCAATGGATTAGCTCTCAATTGTTCACCCCTTGGTGGCTCCACCCAACATACAAAGCCACAACTTCGTGGTCTCCGATTGCAACAATAATACCTAGGGCCAGGGTTTCTTGTGCTCCTTGACACTCGAATAATAGTGCTGGAACCACAATTGCAATAAACCATTGTTTGTCACGGATATTTTGCTTTGGAGTGAGGTTTGATTGTGGATTGGTTTTTAATGAGATTCGTTAACGATATCTGTAGAAGTTGCAGATTTAGAGAAATCCGCAAGCTGAAGTTGCAGATTTAGAGAAATCTGCAGTGGATTCCGCAATCTCAGATTGCGTGGATTTGTCTACTTCCGCAATCTCAGATTGCATATTTCTCTAAATATGCAACCTCAGCTTGCGGATTCTATTGTCCTCAAATTCTACAAATATCGTTAACGAATCTCAGTAAAAACCAATCCACAATCAAACCTCACTCTACTTTTCCTTCGTAATGGACACCTTTACCCCTTTCATTGTTAAACTTTATGGGGTGGTGACATTACTTACAAAAACCAGACAGACATTGCACTTCACAACAATACAGTGTCAACTACGTTTATTATGACCCATAGAATGTCATACATGGAATTTCTCAATCACGTTTGTCTCGTTACTCAAATAGACAAGTGTTCATACAATGTTAGATTAACAATGTATTACACTTTCGAGGGGTGTTCTGAGGCTACATACATCACAGGAAATGAGGGTATGGAAATGATGTTCTATCTAGCATTAAACATAAACCGCTACGTAGCAGTGATCCACGTTCAGTACACGCCATTAGTTCCATTAGAAGAAAGTAGTGCTATGGATCTCTTAAGGCGGTTCACGGTGTTGTACGGTGAAGAAACATTTCATACTCCAACACAACAGCAGATGCAGTCTATCAATTTGGAACTCGGTTCTTCAATGTACAACAACCTCACAGAAAGCTCAAATAGACAACCTGTTCCAGATTACCACTATACTGATTATCACTATAATGAAGAGTATGTTGCTAATTTAGATGCCAGTGATAACGATGAGGATAATGCTGATGAAGGTAAAAAACCTGTGTTTTACCATAGTTTTTTTTTCAATACAAATACTTGAGCTTATCTAATAAATCTGTCGGTTTTTGATGTACCTTCAGATGACTCTCAAGGGCAACATGAACGAGTTGCCAATGAAGAAAGCAGTGATGACGACAACGATGAGAACGAGAACGATTTTAACAATGTACCTTCAGATGACTCTCAAGGTATTCATACTCTTATTCATAATACAATATTTGGATTTATCCTGATATAAGTACCGTTCATTGCAAGGTTTTATGTCGGATACAAGTAGAGAGACTGAGTTTCAACCAAGTGACGACGTTGATTCAGAAGTAAGCGCCGAAGAAGAAGGAGAAGCCTGGGCAGTACAAGCCCCAACAGGTGCTGAATTTCATGAAGGGATCAATCGTTCATTCCCCATAGATAGACACGCCGACGAGCAAGACGAAGGCTTAGAAGCGTATTGCCTACCCGATTTCGACGATGAAGATACGATGGAGATCTGGAATGGAAACGTAAACATTATCCGTGTCGGTATATACTTTGAAAGTAAAGAGAAAATAGTTAAAGCCATTCGGTATTGGAACGTAGAATGTAACATGGAGTTACATGTGATAGAAAGCAGACCGGGTACATTTAGAGTCAAATGCAAGAACGAAAACTCTTCATGTATGTGGGTTGCTGCTGCATCACGTCCACATAAAGGAGCCTTCTGGCGTTTGCACAAATGGAGTCCAAGAAACACATGCTACTCAACGGTAGAAAGAAATAACAACAGGGCACTACGGTCCAGAGATATTGCATCACATATCTATGCACAGGTCAAGGCTAATTTAACTTTCCCGGTTAAACAGATTATGACCCACGTAAAGGAGGCGTTGAAGGTCGATGTCACCTACTCTAAGGCATGGACTGCCCGTAGAAAAGCAATTAAGAATGTCTACGGTACTTGGGAGAGCAACTTCAATGAGTTGCCTACCTACATTGAAAGGTTACTGGCAACAAATCTTGGTACCGTTGTGAAGTGGCATCATCACGAGAGGAGCACTGCCGAATGCAGGGTCTTCAAATATGTTTTCTGGGCATTCGGCCCTCTAATTGAGGCCTTTAGACATTCAGCGCCTGTGATATCAATTGACGGCACTCATCTGAAGGGGACGTATAAGGGTAAGATGTTGATTGCGGTGGCGAAAAACGCAAATAACTACGTTCTTCCGGTGGCGTATGCAATTGTGGATGAAGAGACAATTGAGAGCTGGTCTTGGTTCTTGGAGCCGTTTAGGGAGCATGTATCACATCACAATGCCAGCCGTCCCCTTTGTGTTATTTCAGACCGACATGTGGGAATCATACAGGCGATGGAGGAATTGGAAGGATGGAGAGAGCCACATGCTTACCATCGTTATTGTCTTCATCACATAAGAAGCAATCTCGGGTCAAAGTTCAAGAGCAACACGTTGAAGAAGCTTTGCTGGACAATCGGAAGCACATCCCAGCGTTCTAAGTATCGGTATGCCATCAGACAGATGAAGTACATTAAGATAGGTGTGGAGATACTTGAGAGATATTGGCCTCCATAAGTGGACGCTGGTGCGAGACCACGAAAATCGCCGCTGGGGTAACCTAACAACAAACATGTCTGAGTGTTTTAACATCCATTATCGAATTGCCAGACGATGTGAAACAATGTTGCCCCCCGGATATGGACGGTCATTTCTGAACGTGATGCTATGTCCCGAGAACACTATGTACGTTTGTATGATGCTTCCGAGAAGCGGTACCACGTAGAGTCTCGTCTGCAACCCAATGATGACGGAGGGAACGATTATACGGTTGACTACAGTAACAGAAGTTGCTCGTGTGCAAAGTGGCAAATAGAACGTAAGCCATGATCGCATGCTATAGCGGTTTGACATTTACGCCGTAAGAATATTCATGACATTGTTGATCGTCGATACCACACCTACATGTATCGGTTGCAGTACAGCGGGCGTTTTTACCCCCTTTGTCATAAAAGAGATTGGGACCAGGCAACATGGAGAATTCGTGGTAACCCGTCACAAATTACGGTCAAACGTGGGAGGTTGAAGCAAAGGAGGATACATAACGAGATGGATGTTACGCATGAAGACCAACCAAGAGCACGCCCTAAATGTAGCATTTGTAAGTTGACTGGGCACAACAAAAAGAGCTGTCAATTCCGTCAACAGTGATTTCTTATGATTTGTTTTATCTATGCTAGTTTGTAGTAGTAGTACTATTTTGTGTTGCTTTGATATTGTATGTTATCAGTTTACCTTAGTACTCGTTTCTTACATTTGTGTGTTCCATTTCCATTTCCATTTCCATTTCATAAGTTTGAAATTCAACATAATACAATTTCATGCAAGATTATTACAAAAACCAGGACCACCACAACTAGGTAGATTACAATATCTACCACCGGCACCACATAGGGGTCGACCCACATTCCGAGCTGGTTGTTCACTCTGAACAACTCGAGTGAACGAAGCTTCCTGAGTGTTATAAGGGGGTGGGGGTACACGTAATAGACTCGTGAGGAGTAGGTATGAACCCCCCAGAGTGTTGTGGAATGAACCCCCTAACATGGATGTGAATGAAATAGCCCCTGTAAAAATAACACTCTCATCATCATCATTAAGCAACCTTGCTAACTCAGCATAGTCCACATCATCATACAAGGGAGTATCTGGAAGTGTTGACGGCCCTGCTTCGTTATAATCAACATGTCTCCGCTTCGCGAATTCAAGACGTGAAGGATAATTCACGCGATCTCCTTCGCGAATTGAAGACAACACTGCGCTGGTAGTGTTTTGAATGTCTCTAAATTGTGCAGGAGCGCTTGCCATATACCGAGCCGATAGACTATGTACTTAGTATACCTTCCAACTGCAATAATATTAAAAAAAAAACAAATATTAAAATAGTTTTCGCATTATAAAGTAATTCATAATTATTAAAGTGATATACAAACCACTAGTGCGGTAATCGACCCATGATCTCAGGATCTGGTTTGTGGTACCGGATTATTCATCGGGTTGGTGACGTATTCAACCGTGTTTTCCAAATACCAAGTCATGTAATCTGGAGACACGGAAGGAACTATCGTCCGTTCCCCGTCCACCCTATTGGCTATGCGATTATTCCAGGAAGAGATATAGTCGGCATGTTGATATGTCCAGTTTGTGTGTCTTCTCCCGGTACGCTTCATTTCATGCAATTTATGGTGGACTTCAGGGGTAATGGGAGGATCCTGAGGTTTCAATTGACAGAACCCGAACTGTCTAAGGACCCTTGATGGTGAGTGGTATTCAACTACATGCATCCACACAATGTAAGACTCCCAGCACCATGAATCCTCCCCGTCTTTGCAGTAATCCGGCAAAGACGCAAACGCTTCTTCATATGGTCGCCAAATAAACTGGTTCACAAAAAAAAATATTATTAACACATGGTACGAATTTAACCAGTAACACAATGTAGATTAACTCTTACCGACTCCTCATGAAGATTTTGTAACTCTGAACGAATTTGGCGTAAGGAGTGTGACGCGGTCTCCGTAAAGTCATGTCTCACACGCCAACTATAAATATAATTATAAAAACAATAATTAGTTAAATTAACAAGTTTTACTAAATATTATGTAGGCATCACAGAATACTTACAGGACACCAAATGGAACTCCAGCTGGGAACTGGGGTATAATTCTGGGGGATAATATCCGGATTCTGGTTTAGGCCCACAGTTGTAACAAAAACATAGGACCTACCCCCGTGGCTGTGGTCATTACTGCTGCTTTGCATAAGTTGCGATACAACCATGCTAACACAGCACTCCCCCAACTCAGCCTCCCACATTGATGAAGATTCAACAAATGTGGTAAAAATGACAACGACACTAAACTTTGGCTTGTGTCGGGAAAGAGACAAAATGACAAAATAATTAAGATCACACATCGTGCGCGTCGTATGATCTCGCCCTCATTGGCGTCAGCGGGTAACGGAACCTTTATTTTTTCTACAATTATGCTGGATTCCAAAGTGTTTCCGCAGAAATTGCGAGGCTCACTTTCTACACCCAACATTTCTGCGACATACTCTACCCGTTCCGCATCATCTCTCATGCTGAATTCGGGTCCTGTGACCGCTGCACCATTAACCGCAGACCCATTAGGACGTTAACGTCCTGTAACGTCACTGTGGCCTCACCAATTCTTAGGTGAAACGTGTGGGTCTCAGGACGCCATCTTTCAATAAGGGCAGCTATTAGCCCCCGGTCAATTTTGCGGTATCCGCACTCAAGAACTCCAGTAAAACTAGCGATCCGCACCAATTCTTGAATGCATGGATCTAACGGATGCTTGTCAATTGCCCCCCAAAATTGTTGGTCACCCCGTCTACAATCCAATTTAAAACCCTCTTCGCCATTTTCTTCAAACAGCTTCGCAGTACAATGTTGTGGTTGAGCCCAAAGAAGTGGATTAGTGCAAGGACCGGGGTTTAGAGATGTCATATTAATTAATAGGGTAAATGATTTAAAGTGGTAATGTATGTGTAGATGTTGGATTCCAGGACGATTGAATTTTGACGTTCTATGTTTAATAACAACACTTCGCTTCTCTTCATTTTTCTAAACTAACCTCTATATATAATAACATCTAGTCCATTGCAGTAAAAAAAAAAAAAAAAAAAAAAAAAAAAAAAAAAAAAAAAAAAAAAAACATATCAAGACTTCCGCAATCTTAGATTGCGGAAGTGTTTTCTTCAATATTGCAATCAAGTGCTACCAAACACATGCCACCTCCTCAAGCCAAAGTATGCCTCATCGTCCACGTCTGCCATGTGATCAACGTCTGCAACCTAGTCACCCTCTTCCGCAATCTTAGATTGCGGGACTCACACTTTCAAAACCTTCCTTTTGACATCTACCAAAGACACAAACATACGTGAAAAAGGCACCATTTCAGCAAAAAAAACTCAGTTTTACACATTTTCTCCGACTTACATAAAAATTTATTGTCATGATCTTCGATCTTTGATTGAATCAACATGTGTCCATAAAGCCAGAATAAACGTTTACTTGGTCTCTACATATTTTACTAAGAGGTTCTAACAACTCAGCTTTTACCTTTACATCTTGACTTGAAATATTAAACACGACTTAGGAAACAATGCTTGAGATAACCAAGCTATGATCTCTTTTTTACTTATTTATAGTGCTCAATATTGTTGCATCATTATGATTAACATACGATGCATAATTTAAATACAAATACATAAGGAATAAAGAAAGTGTTTTTTATATTTATACAAAGAATTTGCACAGAAGTCTCCAACGTGAGAGTAAGTAAAGAACACGAAATGAGTGGTTAATGTTCCAACCTCTTAACAAAATGCCGAGAGTTATGTCTTGATTCCAAAGCTTTGAGCTCTTGGAAAAGTTCCTCATTTGCTTATCCATACCCATTCCTCATGGTTAGGAGAATGTACACAGTAGACTTACTTCAACATGCGAGCTTCGGACATAGTACTTAGATCCCTTGGCTTGTATGTGTCCGTTCCTTGTAAGCACATACTAACAATAGCTCGAACAACAATCACACATAAGTATAACCTTTTTCCGAATAAGCTTAACAAATGATAGAAAAAATATTCAAACAACAAGAAAAGGTAATCGACATATATAATAAAGTTAAATTGTAGGGTTATTATGAATCCCCATCTTATGTTTCTCTACCCTGAATGATCTCTATAAAGATGAATAGTCATATATACCATTTTTTTTATAATAATATAAGTTTATGTCCTCATCAATGTTTTCTATAGATATTTTATTTGGTGAAAATGCCTTTTGGTGAATAACTCCACCTTGAAAACAAAAGGGAGTTTAAAAGTAAATTAGTTATGTCATATTGTCATTAGAGGCTAAAAGTGACCTTAATACATCATTTTTCCATATTATTCCCAAAAGGATATATGTATACATCAAACATAATGGCCCGTTTCTTCTATTTTCATTCTTTTTTTTTTCCTTTTGTGTTCTTTTGTCTTCCACATGCTCATAGCTTGTTTTATGTAATATAGCAAGGTTATGACATTTATTGGTAAACTTAATTATCTAAAACTTCTATCACCGGTATCTTACAATCAACGCCCTTAGAAGAGTTTTTTTATTTTTATTTTTTTGTGTGTGTGTTTTTTAACAGCTTAAATTACACCAAATCCATCTTCATCAGGCTCTAGGTCTCGAACCATTGACCTCAAGAAACACCTTAATGTTAATAGTTTTGCTAATTTGACCCATTCCCCCAACCATCACAAGATTTGTATATGATAAATATTTGTGCAATTATCATACTGGAGAATAATGATATAATATATCCACCAACTTGTTTATGCAGATAACCAAATAAATTTAAAGATACAAAATTGAGTGCGTCAAAATTTGTTGTCGTAAACTTGTTTGGGAAATGCAGTGTTTCTCTCACGCCTTTAATAGAAAGACAACGATAAATTTTGTATGATACAATGTCACATATGACATATCTAACTTTATAGATTCAAGAATAAAATGAAGATGGCCGAGGTGTAACATCGAGATGATATAACTTTATTGTTCATCAGTATATTTGGGGGAACATTGTTTAGATGATATTCCATGAGATAAAAGTGTTTAATTGTAGTAAATTTGAAGAGGGTAAATATTGACTTTCACCACATTGACGAAGTTGATAAAATGTTGATCTAAATGGCCACCCATAAGCCAAAGGCATTATAGCCCAGCGCCATTTTGGTGGTGAGATAAGACTTAGGTACCATAAGGTCCTGGGTTCGAATCTCACAAAGGAGGTTTTCTCATAATTATGAGTTTCCTCCTGAATTGATGACTTGGTGGTGGAATATGATCGCGTGGCAACATTGGTGGCACGATGATACTCCAGTGTTCCGTGAGTGATTCCAATTTGTTGGCCGTTCAAAAAAAAATGGTCACCCATTATTTTTTAAGTTTATTAATGAACATATTAATGATTCCAACCAAAAGATTGTTAAAGTAGTGAATGAGACAAAATTACTAGTGATAAAACTTTGGGGCAATTCATATATCCCCCTTTAAACTTCATAAATTACATATATACCCAACTCAAAATTTTATTTACATATTTCTCCTTCCCAAACTTTATAAATTACATGTATACCCAAGTCAAAAAAATTATTTACATATTTCCCCTTTCAAAAAACTAAAAATATCAAATATACTCATTCTATTATTAAGTACCTCATATCATTACATGTTATGATGAATGTAATGATATGAGGGCTTAGTATTTAGTAATGATTATGTAAGAGTGTTAGAACACTCTTTTCGGTGAAATCAAGTTGTAGGATGCATGAAAACATTTTGCATGTTACATGTTCTTTGTGTTCATAATTTATTAAGTTGGAAAGATCGTATGGAATATAAGTTGTAGGATGCAAAGAATGTGTTATATGACTTGTCGTGAATATAGTTTAGTAAAAGAATTGGGGTAAAATAGTTATTTCCCGATGCATTTTTAATATAATGGGTATATATGTAATTTATGAAGTTTTGTAGGGGGTATATGTAATTTAAATTTTGGGTTGGGTACATATGTAATTATAGTTAAAAATAGGAGGATATATGTAATTAATCCTAAAAGGCTTTTAGACATGTGAAGGAGTCACTTTTGCAAAAATAAGTTATAATGTTGACAATTACTTAGGAGTTTTGGTCGTATGACTCTAAAGTGAGTTTTGTTATATAACATAACTATGATTTAACTCAGAACTTGATTATGTTTTTGGATGAAGTGATTTTGTTACATGCATGCGAGATAAAATAATGATACTAGCGAAGTTGCTAAGTAAAAACTTTAGTAATATCAAGCACAAATCCTCTTAACATGATTTCTTTCTATTTCTAGATCTGTGGGAACATCTTTGACCCATAATTAACTTATTTAACCCTCACACCCATACATCTTCAAACATGATCAAAACACATAATTATTAAGAACATGAATATAATAATTATTATGTTAATATGGTTGGGTCAATTTCACCTTTTTTTACTTTTTTTTTTTTTTTTTGGAGGCTTAGTTCATTGGAAATCCTTGTACAACCTTAACCTAGCGGTCTTAAGTTCGAATCCCTACTTTCACCTTTTTTACTAACGGTCATCTTTTAGAGTTTTATAGTATTAAAATTCACCCATTAAAATAATACTGCTATTAAATTAAGTATATTCAAATCTCTATTCCTATCACCTTTTTTATTTCTTTTAACAAATGTTTTGATAATTAGGGTATGTTTGGCAAAATAAGTTGGTGGCTGGTAGCTATAGCATTTTAAATATATTTTGGTGTTTGATAGAGTAACTGTAGCTTTTAATAAAATGTATAAAATGATCAAAATGGGCATTAACTAAAAGCTTATATGCATATTTTTTTAATGATAGAATGAGTATTTGTGTCATTTACTCATTAAAAGCTTGTAGCTAGTAGTAGGAGTTTCTCCTTAAACGCTAGTACTAGTAGCTTTTCAATATGAAGTTTTTTCTCCTAACCTAAAAGTTTTAAGCTTCTTCAACCAAACAAAGCTTTTTATTGAGTATAAGTCTTTTCTTAAAAGCTTGAATCTTGAAGACTAATAAAAACTCTTAAAAGCTCATTGTCTAACATATCCTTAGTATGCAATAAAAAAAATGAAAAGTATCATTGATTGATCCGACTTAAAAAAGAGGAAATGTTTTATATATGGTTATCCGAATTATAGAACGCGCACAAGAAGTGGTGGGTGCCAAATAAACATCATTAGGGTCTTCCATGAGAGTATATGTTGTTCAATGTTTTCTGAATGCTTGTTGTTGGTGATCCACAAATAATTGCAAAGTGCTTTTATGTTTTTATTTTGGGAAAATCATCACAATTACCATGTTGACTAAAGAAATTATCAAAATAGCCATAGAATTTATAGAATCAACAATACATGTGTCCTATGGTGCATGACGAAAAATAGCGCATGCAGTGACGGAACTTGAACTTTTAGATGGTGGAGGCCGAAAGTCACAAGACACATTTTTTTGTAAATCGTTGGGGGCCGGACTCAAGATATACAAAATTTTCGGATGAAGACGAAGAAATCTACACTACTTAGCCAAAATTCAGTTGGGTCGGGCAACCCAGGCCCTACTTAAGCTTCGCCCCTAGGCGCTGGAGAAATGGTGGCACAGGAAAGGATGACAGAGGAAAAGCATATTTTTGCAAAACCAGCAGATGGCAGCTAGCAGGCACTCTGCCACGCCATGTGGCTAAGGGTTAAAGGGCCATTTTGGTTATTTAAAAAAGTCAAAGTTCAAATGGTTCATTATATTAGTCAACAAGTTATTTTGATCATTTTCTCTTTTGTTTGAACTAGTAAATATCTCTACGCTATCCGGAGAAGTTTTATATCGATGGAAAACCATAAAAACAAATAGGATACAAGTTCCATTAACACTGGCAACGATGTTGTCTGGTCAGTTTTGACTCTATTTGTAATCATACGGCTATTTTAAATAGAAATTCATTTGAAATGAAATTTATATGTAAGCACAAAAAATTTTAGTCTATAAGGTGAAAGGGGTGCTTGTAGATTTTTTTTTTTTTCTTTTAGTGGTTTTAACCAATTATGTTGTGTCACATCACTTTACTGGTTTACTTCACTGAAACACCTTTTTGTAGGCATCACTCCACTGATTTTTTTATTGATTTTTTATAATTTCATTAATCCTTTTATTATTATTATTATTATTATTATTATTATTATTATTATTTCACACGGTTTTAAAGTCTAAAATTTATTACCAAAACTATTTCAACCGTCCCACTAATCACGGTCAGAATTAAGTATGGAAAACCGTTCAATCGAATTCAATGGCATTAATACTGTTCCACCAAACCTTTTGAAGTTTTTTATATATAACTATAGCAAAACCGTGGGGTTAAAACACACTTTTACTACCGTAATTGGTAGCAAACACACACGAAGATGACTCGTTGGACCCCCGAAGAATAGATTGCATTGGTGATATGCTACCAAGACGCCTTGAACATCCCGGCCCTTCAACAACGTCATTCGCAGCTTTTTGGGAATGTGTACGGTCCGATTTCAGCCGACAAGTTGGCAGCAATGACCGGACAACCATCAGCTTGCAGCGGAAGTGGACCGATCTCACCAATAAGTGTGATCGATGGACCAACATGTACGAGAACACGTTGAGGGAGGAGCCGGGCATTGACCCGGAGTTGGCTATCGAGCTCACGCATGTGGACTATGCGGCTCGATATGACACCAGCTTTGACCATGTCGAGGCATGACAACTGTTGCGCCAACCCTAGGTTCTTTATTTCTTTTAATGTATTTTATTTTTAGTTTTTATGTTTAATGGTTATGAATTTTAGTTTTTTATGTGTATTTATCTTTAATGTTCTTATTATTTAAGTAAATTTTAAACAAACAGTTTAAAAAAGGTAAAGATATTCATAAAACAAACGGTGAAAATAATACAAAAATCAAAAATAAAAAAACCATAAAAACCCCGGTACCAGCACGGTAAAGAGAACCGGCAAAACGGTTCACGGGACCACTATACTAGCGTAGGTGGCGACGGTGTTACCGTGTTGGTAATTGGTACCCGTGAACAATTCGGTAGGCGCCTCGTCCCCCTAAGGTGTAAAAAAAATATGTGAGCACAAAAAAAGTTTTGTGGTTAAAATCGGAAACATCATTGTTTCTCAAAGTGGTGTGTATTATCTATTAATATATATAAAAGAATTGAACATTGCTGACGTGGCGTGCAATGGTGTCTTCAACCTCTCCATGAAACTGCCACGTGGCATCATAATTGAAAAATTTTAGTGTTTTTGAATTATTTTCTTTTTTTAATTAAATTGGGTTATTTTAGGAAAAAAGAATTTAAAAATAAATTTAAAATTTTCTCTCTCATATTTCCTCCCATAATTTTTAAACGTTTATATCTATTATCTATTATCTATTATTAATATATATAAAAGAATTGAACTTTGCTGACGTGGCGTGCAATGGTGCCTTCAACCTCTCCATGAAACTGCCACGTGGCATCATAATAGAGAGATTTTAGTGTTTTTAAATTATTTCCTTTTTTAATTAAAAAAAAGAAGATAAACATAAAACCCTAAATTTATCTCTCTATCTCTCAATTCTTAATTCTCAATTCGTAAAATTAAATTGAGTTATTTTAGGAAAAAATAATTTAAAAACAAATTTAAATTTTTCTCTCTTATGTTCCTCCCATAATTTTTAAACGTTAATATCTTTTATATTCGAGATTTTTTAAATAAAAAAATTACACCAAATTAACGAGCGTTTTATTATCTTTCCAACGAGTACCATAGTGCTATATAAAAAACAGAGAAAAAAACGACTATTTTTTGTGGGGTTATGTTCGTACAGAAAAAAAAACACAAAGTGTTCAGGTTATTCATTAATCATGATTTTTCTTTTAAATCAGGTTCTTATCTACGATGTTGAAATTCAGCCCAATCGCCATGCTATCATTGGAATTTTACTCTTCTAAAGATGGATAGGTATACTTCATCAAGAGAAGCTAGGAGAAAGAATCGGTGCAACACTGCAACACATGGTGTCACCTTATAACAAGGTTATTTTTTTATTTATTTAATTACAAGAGTAATAATTATTACTATTAGTATTAGTATTAGTATTATTAGAATGGTTATATTTTTCAACCCCCATCATGAATTCTACATCTATATAAGTCAAAGTTAAATTGTAACATATTTTAAATTACGTGAAGATGATTATATGTTGAAGGTTATTCTTTTAATAATGTATTATGTTTAATATGGTTTATGCTTTTTATTTTTTTAACTTTTTAAATAAATGTTTTTTAACTAAGATTGATTATGTTTAAGTTATTTACTCTTTTCGTGATTTAAGTTTTCTTCTTTTATCATTTTTTATTAAATCATATTAAATTTTTCAACCCCGAGACCTTCCCGGGGTAATCAGCTAGTCTTTTATATACGAGATTTTTTAAAGAAAAAAATTACACCAAATTAACGAGCGTTTTATTATCTTTTCAACGAGTACCATAGTGCTATATAAAAAACGGAGAAAAAATCGACCATTTTTTTATGGGGTTTCGTTCATACAGAAAAAAACACACAAAGTGTTCATGTTATTCATTAATCATGTTTTTTCTTTTAAAGCAGGTTCGTGATTCTTTAGATGATTACTGATTAGGTTTTAGATTAGGGAATATGAATTATTACTGATTAGAATATTATGAACATGTAATGATTGAGAGATTTTGTGGTTAGTTAACTTGAGTCATTTGCAATAGGTTATCACGTAAAATTAGATCTTTTAACCCCGGAACCCTTCCGGGGTAATCAGCTAGTTATATATATAGTGTTTAACCCGGGGTAGTAATGCCGTGATACATAGTAAGTAAAATGACGACCGAAATCAGGAAAAATCTTAAAATAAAAACACAAGTTTAAACCGTGCTAAATGACAAAGCATTAATGACAACCCAATAAATTACAGGAGATGTAAACGAAAAAAAACTCACAAAATGTACTACAAGATGAAATAAGCACTATTCCTTAATATGTTTCGAATGAATAATAATAATAATAATAATAATAATAATAATAATAATAATAATAATAATAATAATAATAATAACAACTAGTGTAATGCCCGCGTGTTGCTGCGGGTATGTAATTTTATTCACATTTTAAATTGCCAAAACTTTATAGACCATACTATAATTTATCCAATCCGATATGTGCTTGATTTTTATTTGCAACATTTAGTTACACACATGAACCAAAAAGCCTCTAGCCTACTGGTTACAAAGTGTTAAATAAGGCTTAGCCATTTTTTGTGGTGATAATTCAAATTCCATTGGTAACAAAAAGTTAATCCATTAAAAAAAAGTTACATGAATTAATCTATTACTTGGTAATAGTTCTAGGTAACAAAAAATTAATACATGAATTAAATGTATTGAATGGTGCAATTGATTTGTATTAGTGACTTGTACATAAGGGCATAGATGGGAGAAAATGGTAAAAGTTAGAGATTTATGCATGAGACCTTTTGTATGCCATCTTAAAATGATGGTAAAATTACCTTCTTACCCATCTCTCCTCCTTAATAAGGTAAATGCCCGCGCGTTGCTGCGGGTATGTATTTTTATTCACATTTTAAATTACCAAAACTTTATACACCATACTGTCATTTATCCAATTCGATCCGTGCTTGATTTTTATTTGCAACATTTAGTTACACACATGAACCAACGAGCCTTTAGCCTACTGGTTACAAAGTGTTAAATAAGGCTTAACCTTTTCTTGTGGTGATAATTCAAATTCCATTGGTAACAAAAAGTTAATCCATTAAAAAAAAAGTTACATGAATTAATCTATTACTTGGTAATGGTTCTAGGTAACAAAAAGTTAATACATGAATTAAATGTATTGAATGGTGCAATTGATTTGTATTAGTGACTTGTACATAAGGGCATAAGGGCATATATGGAAGAAAATGGTAAAAATTAGAAATTTATGCATGAGACCTTTTGTATGCCATCTTAAAATGATGGTGAAATTACCTTCTTACCCATCTCTCCTCCTTAATAAGGTAGTAGAGATAAGTAGAGATGATAATAATAATAATAATAATAATAATAATAATAATAATAATAATAATAATAATAATAATAATAATAATAATAATAATAATAATGATGAAAGGAACCCAACAAATATATCGATCTTCGTTTGAAACTACTATTTTAATCAAGAGAAAAGAATAATCGTATAATAGTTGACGTTGCTACTTATTTTGAAACAAAAGGTTATGAGAGGATAAACACAAAGTAGAACTAAATATAAGTTTGTAATATCATAGCCGCTTTAACGAACTACGGAATATATTCTAAGTTGATAACAATCGAAGCATATATTCACATACGATGTCCATCAATGGGCAACCTTTTTTTTCTGAACGACCAACGAAAGTCCGGTCACCCGGTAAACCCAATGACAAAAAGTTATCCATGCTCGCAAACGCAGACGGCGCTGGTGACTCAGTCCGCCACCATTCCAGAGGAAACTCACCGTCCAAAAGCCTAATGTGGTAAAACATCTGGCTTAACCTAGAATAAATTTACTCTATGCTAGACTCCAATCCATAACCTCCCCATTGAAAGGTCATGGGGCTGTCACTCAACCAGATGGTGATTGGCCATCAATGGACAACTTTAAAGGATTCGATAAGAAACCCAAAGTGCAATATCATAATATGTTGAATGTTCAAGTTTATAAGTTACAAAATTTATGATCGAATATAAGTTATTAGGACGTCCACCCAATTAGAATAAAGCAATGGTGGTATAAAATTAACAAACATAAAGGAGCAACGTAGCCAAGTGTTACACAAGCACCTCGTTAAACAAACAAGATACAAAATGTCCATGAGACAAATTTTGCACCACAGAGAATAAGAATCTTATATATTTGTCTTTGTCGATGTACCAAGTTTGAAAGAAAATAGAAGAGAACATAGGAAGTAATGATAACCATTCTTCTCATCATAGTGAGTGTGTGCCTATATATCTATATTAATTTGTGTGTATATATTATATTTATATTTATATAGGGTGATAATTATTACATAGCACTAAATTATTGTAAAAAAAATCCAAATGGTTTAACCTTTTGATAAATGATTTATTTTTTGAAATTATGTACTTCTTACGTGTATATACGTGTAGATTATGTTGATAAAACCACATCAAACTAATTTCTTAATTTATATCATTTTACTTTGTATAATTACTTACAAATATGTAGGTAATATAATATGTATATGTGGAAGTTATATACATATATAAACAACCAAACTAATTTATCCATAAGTTACGTGGCCTAGGGGAATGTGGGATAATAGTGTGTAGGATAGGAGTGACAAATTTTTATTCTCATGTGGTTGAGAGTCCAATGAGTTGGTCAATAAAAAAAGCTAAATTACGTTAAATACTTTGCCGGCTTATTACACATGTGAGATGTGTAATACATTCTGACACACCTTTATAAATGTGTATCTAAAAAAATAAGCGTATCAAAACTAGTTGTAAAGTTTAATGCAACCTGTTGGGGTTTATATATGAATTTCACAAGGTTAGAAAAGGAATGAACATACATACAAGATTTTTAAAAGGACGACATGAAACTTACATTTTAAAACATATACATTTGGATTTTTTCACAATGATATTGTATGAAACAATTATGTAACGAAAGTTTTCATCCATGCAAAAATTTGTTTACACTTTGAATAAAATCACATTTTTACATGTTAGTTTTTAGTTTTACAAATCGATTAAGAGGTTGTTTGTTCTCTCAATAATTTCATTAAATGGGTACATCTAAATCAGTCAGCATAAAGCTTAAGGAGAAGGACACCTCTGAATCAGGCATCAAGCCTTTTACCCATTTAGTTTCAAAATGATATTGAATGAAAAATTTTCCCCTTTGTCCCTTCATCGGTGTCTATAACCCTCACCCAACCATTCACGCACCACCTCCTCGACCCACCACCACTTCCCCTATCACAAACCACCACCACATAAGTGTACTCTTATTGGTTCAACTTCTTACCCATTATATTGAGTGTGTAATTTCCACACATTTTGCAACTAACAACTAATGGGCCCAGTTCATTAGGTTGGCTGATACGCGGATGAACGTCATAGGTTTTTCGTGTTTAAGATTACATTTTTATGCGAATTTATGGTTTTGAACACACTACTTTGATAAAGTTTGCGTTTTGCAGGTTTGACGAAGTTTAAGGTGCTTTTCGGAACTTAACGAGGCTTTGGGGTGGTGCTAGGTGAATCGATTGGAAGAAATGAAGAAAAAGGGCTAAAATGGGGTTACTTGCGTCAGCCACTACCTTTTTAGGCGTCGCCGACTCACTAAAGGGGCGTAGATAGCGCGTAGACAGCCAAATCTCGCGTTGGTGGCAAGTCACATCGGCGAATTCTTCTTGCCGCGTCGCCGACTTCATTGGTCGCATCGGCGACTTCAGTCAGTCGCGTAGGCGACGCGGTCCTCTGACAAGGTCAAGATGTTGACGGATTTTAATGAGAATTTAAGGATTTTTATGGTGGTTTGACTAGAAACTCGATGGGAGGCTTATAGAAACACATTTTGGAGATCAAAATTACCATCTTTTACTCTCTATACATAATCAAGTCATTCCATTACATCAAAATCATCAAGAATCATCCACCATACTTTATTACTCATTACCATTTTTAAAACCACCAATCCTCAATCTTTAAACCTATAAGACTATATGTTGTGGGTAGAGGTGAGTGGAGGCTCTATCGAATAATATTTTGCCAAATGGACGATTACATGGCACTGAGTAGCAGCCGGCGGTTGATCGCTTGATTGTGTTGTGGGTCAAGGTGAACGGGTTTTTTTTACCAAATATATTTAAATATTTACCACATTTTTTTATAAAAAAAACATTAAACTAACACAAAATTCGTAGTTTAGCTTTAGTCTAAATGGGTTCTAGTCAGTTTCAGGTTGAAGCCATCAACCCGTTTAGCTAAACGGTTAGGTTCAGGTCAACCCATTAGGTAATTTATGTCGTAGTTATAACTTAAACAGAAATTGACATGGGAAATAACAATAAAATAAAATTTCTTTGTATATATTTGTATTGTTTTTGTAAAAGTTTAATTCTAAAATAATATTATATGAGAAAAAAAAATAATATTTCAAAAACTGGGTCAAACGAGTTGTGTTCAAATCAACTCGTGAATATTTGAGTCGTGTTATGGTCAACTCGTGAATAATTTTTATTGTTAAACATGGTATAATTGAAAAGACTTCAATAAGGACAACCACGCACCATAATGAATTACAAAAACTATGAAATCACTAAATAAGTTCCTGAAACGTCTAATATTTTGGTTAAAAAGGAAAAGTTCTTTTAAATTTATGTATGAAGATACTTGTATTTCGTATTTGACTTGGTTTATAAAAAAAGGTTTGCAACAAGTTAGTGAAAAAATAGAAAAACAAGCTAGTAATGGGTTGATTGATGAAAAAAAAAAATATAAATAAGATACTCGATTAATTAGATAAATATGAGTTAATGGATTAATTTTTTTTATATAATTTATCCTTCCCATTTATTTCTCATATAAAAAACATTACAAATTACATTAAGATAGCAGGAAGGCGGGCAACAAGCTGCGCCACCCCTTTCTGAATGGCAAACCCTAATCGACTAAAAACGTAACCTTGCCCACCCGAAGCCGAGATACTACTATGAATAACTCGCTAGACCCTGGTTAAGAGACGAGTAGCCTCCGGTGCCAATGAGCCAAATGTATCAAAAACTAGGGGTACGAAAACATGTTGGTTCTCCTCGCAGGCTTTAGCATGCTTTTCTACCTTCTTCGTCTATGCTTTCCGCACCGCTTGCCCAGCTACAAACCCACTATCCCTCAACCCAATGAGAGGAGATACACCTGTCAGGTCAACACAAGCATGCTTCCCCCCGGCCCACCCAAAGACAAGGAGATCTGCTGGACGCAAGGTAGATCTTCCTTCTGCGGGATCCGAGAGGAAGTTCACAGGGGCCTCCTTCTAGGTTGAGATTCCAGCACGTCTTAAGATGTCCCACAGAATGTCTCGAATCCAATCATGCCGATATTTTAACCCGGGTAACTCCTTGTAGTGAACCACATGTTCCCCGTATTCATCCAGGCAGGCCTTACGGCAAATCGGACATATTTCATTCTCCTGGTACATGGGGATCATCAAACGATATTTAAGAATGGACCTGTATTCAATAGCGGACATGCTCTGGTGTAACACCCCAACCGATGGCGGAAACATCGAGGTGTCACGCAGTGACGATTGTTCAATAGCTCATGGACTAAAGTGTAAATTTGAATACATTGATTAAATAATTTATTACATTGAAATGAAATACAACGATTCTAACTGCCAACTAAATAGAAATACAATGAATCAAAATCTAAATATAAATCCGAAAGCTTAAAGGATGCATCTCAAAACAACCTGAAACATGTACAAAATAATTTGGTCAATACAAAAATTGTATTGGTGAGCATACCCTGTTTGAGTAAATATAGTAGGAAAAGTGTTTAGCAATTCATGTGCGGTACCATTTGCAATTATGTAATAAGTAATATCCGTTCAAAACCAAACCTGAGAATAATGACTAACACATGACTAACCAACTGAATAATGAATTAACAAGACAATGACCAAGATTCTCTCAACAGAGTCTCAAGGGGGTATACCATAGTACTATTGTTGGGTGTCGAATCCAGCAAATAAATAAAAATATTCTACTTAGTATAAGTGAAAGTAGAGTTCGTGTCCTCAGGGATACAGACCAAATGATTATACCAAAAGCGTTTTCGCACAAATACTACTATAAAAAAAAGGGGGGGGGGGGGGTGGTGTATTTTAAGTTGATGAAAATAAAACTAAAATTAATAAGACGAATAACTAAAAAACGTTAATTAGATTGTGAAATAAATTCAAATGTTAAAGCTAATTCCAACACTAAGGTAGTTTCTTAATTTGGCCCGGACTTATGATCATTAACAATTATGGTGCAATGACCCTTTAATTAAACAGTTTGTATCAATACTAGACGTCACGCCGTTCGGACATCCACTCTATCTAATGTCTAACCAAACGCCGTTCGTTGATTAGAGCCAACCCGCTACTCCAAGCTCACGCCGTTCGGATCTTAGCGTGCGGGTTGCAATGATAGAAGTATCGATTATAACGAAACACTCACGTCGTTCGGAGTGCTCAATTATATTTTTTAGTTCTATAACAAATTTAAATTCATAGACAAACCTAAACCGTTATTTGTTCCTTTTTATCAATTATATAAAACCGGTTAAAGTGTTATAAATTGATGAACACTATTAGAATGATTAACAAAGTGGCCAATTTTATCAACCAACTAATATTTTACCTAAAGGTATTAAATCAAGAACCAACCAAACAAATCATTCAAAAACCGGATCTCATAAAAGTTTCACATAAATTTTCGAATCAAAACTAAGAAAACATACCAAAGTGCCGGAATTAAAAGGTTCTAGCCGGACATGGCGGCTAGTTCAATCAAAACGAATACGATATAAAACAAAAATAAATAAATCTTACGACACAAGAAAATAGTAATTGTCTTTAAAGCCTCCAAAAAAACAAAGTGCTCCTTTTGATGCTCTCTCGTGCACAGCAGGCGTAGAGATGATTGTCAATGTCCCTCTTTTTCCATCAATGCTTCAATAATAAACTCTAAGATTTTTTTTTTTTAGCGGCCCTCCAATTATCTCCCCCCAACATCTCCTTGTTTGTTATTTTTTTTTTCATTTTAAATTCCTTTAATTATTTGCTTTCAAATTCGGCCCCTCCAGTTCTTTTCATGCTGTTTGCAGCCTAAACTTCTTTTCAAAGATGCCAATAAAGTCCAAGTAAATTGCGGCTTCACCTCGTCAATGCTTGCCATTGCATTTGTCAATTCTCCACACCTACAAAATCAACCAAAACAAACCAAAGTAGATTCCATTCCACCAAAACATGCATTACACGAAAACAATGCAATATGTACAACCTAAATGCATAAAAACTCTAAAACTAGCTACTAAAAAGATGATAAATTATGCCTAAAAATGCAACGAACAACTATTCATTGAAAAGCTAGGCCGCCCAGCGGTTAATGATTTTGACAGGTCATAGACACACCAATTATCATAAAGCAAACACACATGAGAATTGCATTAAGTATAAGAAATTGAAACTTGATTAATATAAGTACATGAGTCACCCCAAAGTAGTAAAACGGTAAAAAGGGGAAAGATATACTCACAGTTTGCGAAAGCGATCAAAATCCAACTTAAACGGTTGTGAGCTAAGTAATGGGAATTCCGAGGAATTCAACCTATAATGTATAAATGTACTAGTAAGGAAATGTCTAAAAAGTCTAAGGTATCTAGGGTTCTAAGGCATTAGGGTTTGCTAAGTCGATTTGGGGAATTAAAGTTTTTATGATAAATCGCGTTAATGTAAAAGTTGTACGTCAAATATAATATATAAAAGTTTGTAAATGCTGTTTAGGTAATATAATTATTCCCAATTGAATGTTTAGGTAAACATATGTTTTGACTAATTAAGACAAAATATTTTAGTTAATTACTTAAACTAGTTTAAGTACCCGTGTGTTACACGGGTTGGATAACGTTAAATGTGTCAATGAGAAGATGTAAATAGTATGTGAACAATCTATAATATATAAACACTAAATTGTAAGAATTTTTCTAAATGGAAAAAAAAATGTTGCATTAAATATGTAAAATTGAAATTGCTAATTTCAAAACATATAAGAAAAATCATAACTCTCTAAAGATTCCCTTGTTCACCACATTTGTTGTTTTATTTGTAGGTTTTCTCTCTTTATCTAAAATTAATAGTTTCACTCCATCCTTGCATTTTACTCTTGATAGTGCAACATACAACTGGTCATGACTAAAAACCAGTTCTTTCAAGTACAAGCCAACTCTTGCTAGCGACTGTCCTTGGCTTTTGTTAATTGTCATCGCGAAACAAACAGACAATGAAAATTGTCTTATCTGGAACTTGAAAGGAATGTTGTTATCGGAAGGTATCATATTGATTCTAGGAATAAACTTTCGAGTCCCAATATTACTTCCAGATATTATTTCGTCTTTTATGACACGCTTACCAAGTGATTTGACTTGAAGCCTAGTGCCATTACACAATCCATTCCGCCAGTCAATGTTTTGTAGTAGCATTACTGGCACCCTAACTTTTAATGTTAACTTGTGATTGTGCAATCCAGATATTTTAAGGTCATTGAGAATGTCAGGTGAGTATAACTTTTCTTGAAACCGATGTTTATTTATATGTTCAGGGGTCAAACAAAAGATAAAATGAAAAGTGAGAGAATATATAATAAATAAAATGAAATAACTATATGTACTAAGTTGTACATGAAAACAACACACGAACCAAATGTCAAGAACCATTAAATTGATTTGTGTTAACAAAATAAATGATAATTATCAAAGAAAATTAGATAAACAAAAATACCACATAATTCATTCGTCTGTGACTCTTTATAATAAATAGAAATGCATATTACACTACGTTATTATACATAATAAAGAGAAATAAAAAATTACACTAATTGTTTATATGACTTCCAAATATTTCATTGTACACAAAATTTAGTGTTCTATTCTAACCTTTTGCATTATTTGGTCCTTACATAGTATTTTAATATATATGGTTCGATACAAGTAAACAGATATACGAACTGTATACAACACATACCCAATAACCTCTAAGTTTTTTCGTCTCCGTGGCTTCAAGAAGGAGAGGAATATTTAATATTGTGTGATATTTGTATTATTTCATCTCCATTTCTTTCTATAATCTAACATCCTTCTTCACTTGTTAGCATCAATAAAATCAAGCTATCTCTTACAATTGTGTGCGTAAATCAAATTAAACCATTAAAATTTAAAGTTCCTATAAAAGGATCTCATAGTTTGAAATAATCAAGTACAATGAAGACACGTTTTAGTACATATTAATAACTTACGGAACAATTTAGTGATGTATAACGGAATGTTAATAGATTACCGGTAGGGGTGAGCAGCAGAAAACAAATAAAACCGAACCGAACCCAAAAAAAAACTGATTTAACCGAAACGAAAAATAACCGAACCGCACAAAAAACAGGAAAACCGAACCCAAAAAAAAAACCGAAAAAAATCAAACCGAACCGAATAACCCAAAAATTTCATTTTTTAATATACCTTATACATTGATTTAGGAATTATTAGTTTTATTCTTAAAAATAATAACTTTTCAAAGTATTAGAAAAGAAATGTCTTAATAAAAACTTAGGAAAAACATAGAATTCGTTTAGACTGTTCGATTTACAGATCTCGAAATTGTTTAGAATGTTCGGTTTATGTATGGAAATCATTTAGAATGTTCGATTTATGTGAACAATATTAATTTAAAAGGTTAAGTATATTAATATAAATATAAACATATAAGAAAGGTTCTTAAACCTTGGATTATAAGTTCTATTTTTAATTTTTATGAAATTATGTTTCAATAACCGAAAAGACCAAAAACCGAACTGAACCGTTACTAAAACCAAAAAACTAAAACCGGACGGTTTTCAAAAAACAAAAACCGAACACGTTGGTTACAGTTATGGTTTTACCAAAAAACCAAATCGAACTGGACCGAGCATACCCCTAACTACCAGATAACTCTTTGTTTCTCACACACTAATACAATTGTTAAAAAAAGAGTTCAGTACATCGAACCCCCCACCCCCGCCCCCCATTAATAGATGGTTTCTATTACGAGCTTGAATGCCACATAAATGAAGAGTAAAATGGCAATATGAACTTTAAGGGCTGGTCTACTCATCCCTGGTTCAATCGTTCAAAGAACCCTGTCACAAATCGCCTCATCCCTGGTTCAATCAATAAAAGAAACATTCTTAGTTCAACTGAGAACAACTCCTTGATTAGATCGGAAATATATGAATTTCGAGATCTGTTTTACTCATACCCAAGTTAAATAGATAACAAAAAACCATTGCTTCAATACAACCCTAGCAACCCTCTACCTAAACATGATGACCTATTAGACCCGTTCATGAAGAAACTAAAAGTGAAACGAAAACAATCAATCATGAATCAATACCAAGCCAACAATTCAAATCATAACAAACATTATAATAATGAAATGAACATTATACTAATGATGAACAAAAAAGCCCTAACCCATTTTGGTTTGTGATTTAACCCACTTCTTAAAACCAATTTACCATGGTCTATTTCTCACTTGTAAGTTTGTTTTTAGTTGTAACATCTTTGGTTAACTGTTTTGCTTCCTTTCACTTTCTGATTCACTAAACACATAACTACCATGTAACTCATCCTCTAATAATTCACTCTTTTAAGATTCTACTTTATTGGTTATACACAAACTCAAGAATATAAAAGTATTTAAAATTCTTCTAATATAATGTTTCAATTTTAAAATGAAGATCAACTATCAAGACAAATGATGCGAAGATCGAGTTATCAACAACAAAAAAATAACACTAAAATGAACAATAATTTGACGGTGACAATGAGATAAAAAAATATATATATCAGTTTTTTCATAAATAAATAGAAGTAGGTTTGAGGATAGAAAGTAAATAATTGTACTTATTTATGGTAATTATTAATAGATAAATATTCAATTAATTAATATTAATGGTGTTAAAAATTTTAGGAGGGAATTTGCAATGCTAGTGGCCTTAGGAGCATGCCATGTGGACAAATTTATTTTGTTTTATTATAATGTATAGATATAGATTAATTATTGTAAACAATAATCATAAATATTAAAATAATTGGCTAGGAGTTACACATCGATCCAACAAATGCTAATAAATACATTCAACCATAAGAGTATTTCTATTTTATAAAAAAAAAATATTTATAAAATAGATGTTTAAATTGTACAAATAAATAAATGTTTTATTATGTCTAATTAAACATAATAAGACTAATAATACATGACACAATCCAAAAATACTATTTTCATAGAAAATGGATACTTTCTGATGTAAAGTAATGAAAATAATTTTCCCATAATTTTTATAAACTTATTTATATTTAAAACTGATTTAATGATATTAAATCATGTTTAAATGATTAAAAATAGGAAAATCAATACAAATAAATGTTTTCTGAGCCAATAATTTTTATTTCAGTTCTTAATGATTAGAAATAATTTATGACAAATTTTCATATTAAAATAATTAAATTTCAATTTTATATGATTTAAATATGATTAAAACCACATAAAATCAAAATAAAACACAAAACACTCTTAAAGGTAAAAGTTTCTATGAAATCTCAATCTACTTAATTAAAAAGGCTCACAATAAATTTTATAGAGTTTTTGTGACAAAAACTTATTTAACATGAATATTATTTGTTTTAAAACTAATTTAACAAATAAAATGAGATTACACATATAACCGTATCAAAATAGAGGAAAAATGACATGAAAATTATTCTAACATAATGAAATATGTTTCTACCAATTTTTGTGTTAAAATACATTTAATACGATTTTATATGAATTAAACATGATTAAATCATCATAAAAATAATTAAAAATACTAAACAGCCTCAATAAATTCCGAAATAATTTCTAAAACTTCTAATCAGTTATAGGAGCAAGTCTACCAAGTTTCATAATTTTTGTATAAGAAATGAGTGAGTTATGAATTTATAAAGTTCTATAAACTTTTAAATCAAAATCCCCAAATAATCTAGAATACCCTAAACCATAGATTATCCAATTGAAACCCTTAGACACTATAATTAACAAACTAAATAGAGGGCTATTGATCTATAAATATGAATAATGTATCATGCAAAAATAATCGGAAAAAACTCACAACGTAGCTAGTCCAATTTGTAGAAATAAAACCGAAATAGAACCCAAGATTAAGCTTCCAAATTCGTCAGAAAACAAGAACTAATGAATTATGCTTGGACCTTAAACGCGTAGGATAACTACTAATCTTGTTCAGAAATTTGGGAACTCAAAGAAGAATTATAGATGCAAATAGAAATTGGTGAAATCCGCGACAGGAATATACTGAACAAATGATTTTTTTTTCCATATGATAATAAGGCACATATGTGTCTATATATATATAAAACCATCCATTAAAACATGATTAATACTCATAAATTCCATCAAATGAGAGTTAATGGGCTAACGGTTTCAAACGGGGAGTCAATATAGTAGTAAATACCAAAGTGAAATGTTGTCTTATATGAATTTAAATAGTATAGTAATATGAAATAAATTAAATACTAATTTCTATGTTTAATGCTATTATATATTTTTGTTTTTAGATTATTTTGAAAAGCCACAATAATTAGTTTGAACAAACAAAAATTTACTACAAAATTTGTATACATTTTTAATAGCTATTATTAAAAATAAAATAAATGTTATTAGTAATTCTATTGTTAACGTATCAGTATTTAAAATTTCGGGGTATTACAACACTACCCCAAACGTTACGAAAAAATATGGTTTATGCGATTTTCAATTATGGATTATTGTCAATTTAGATCCCCAAAGTTATAATTACTTATTAGAAAATTTGCGAATGCTACATCTGGCCCAGACCTTCGATCGGGATAATAGTTAGGAAATCTTAGGCGTGGGGGCCTTGCAAGCATTCAATAACGGCCCTCTGGCGGGGGGATGATGAGAGGGTGTTTTACCATGTTAAGATGTATTTAATTATGTGTTTTTATGTGATTTATTACATGGAACATAGTTACTTTGAGAATGTTTGTGATTTGCAGGTGTGCGGTGGTGAAAAGCACTAAACGGAGCATATTTGAGGGTTTCGGGACAAGTTAAGAAGGATTGGAAGTCACCCGAGAGCACCAGGGATGAAAACAGGAAGAATGGCCAATTTTAACACAGGGGCGCAACCTACTAGCAGACAGGGGCGTAATCTACCTCAGGAGGGCGCAAGCTTGCGCTGATAGGCAAAAGTTGGCTGTTCTGCGCCCTTTAGGGCGCAACCTACCTCACCTGGGGCGCAAGCTTGCGCCCCTATCTGATTATAGACGCGAAATTTCGGGTTTTGACCATATTTAAGGGTTCTTTACTCCACAAATGAAAAGGACTTCAACCCTAGCCGTCTTGGACCATTCTAGGACGAATTTTATCATTCCAAAACACATTTTAATCATTCTTTTTCATGCATCAATCATCAAAATCATCCATGGAAGCATACAAAATCATGATGAGCGGCTAGTTTCTTTATGTAACCACCTCCGGGTGCACGGTTCGTGTGTGAAACCTTTAAACTTGTTTGATTTGGTTCTTGGATTGTTTTTCATTCACTTGAAGAATATTTGTGGTTTTAATCATTTAAACAATTTATGTGTGTTTCAATTACTTATCTTTTAATCATTCGCATTCGGTTTTCTTGCATGGTGAGCAGTTTGATTATTGGGAGGGTAATTGATACATGTGGGTTGGTAATTGAATTGTACAGGTTATTATTAAAAACTTGTGTTCGGTTATCACTTGATTTAAAATCATTTACAAAGCCATGTCTATGTGGTATCCTATCATTCAACCAGGTTTGGGTGAATCATTGAACCGGAAACTCGGAGGGGGTTACTTCTTTATTATTATTGTTTACAACTTTTCAAATCTGTTTTCTTAATTCAAAGTAAAAGCAAAGTAATTAGGTTTTAGCTTAATAGTTAGATTTACAAAACTACTCTTTACACCAATTCCCTGTGGAGACGACTCGACTTCCATATACTACTTAATCTTTTCTTTTGACCGACCACACGACATCAATCAAAATGGCGCCGTTGCCAGGGAATAGGTGCGCTTAGTGTAGTTTTTTGTTTTTATTGTTTATTTATAAAAATCCTAAAACCCAAAAAAAAAAATATTTTTCTAGTTAGTTGATTTAATTTCTTTTTATTTTTGTTCAGTATTACACTTGGTGTGTTAGTTTGTGCAGGCACAGTGACATGCAAAGACACTATGATTAGCTGGGTAGAAGATGACCCATGTGATTGTTGCGGGAGCCCGTATCATGTGTTTCACGATTGTCCAGTGGCCCGTAGGAAGATTGAAGCGTATAAGGAACAACAAGATCGAATCATATTCGGTTTCAAAAATCATGGAGGCTCACCCCTATCATCTTCATTTCGTCAGCCACATTCAGCGAACTCCTACGACTATTATCAGCCAAATGATGTATATCAAAGGAGTTCATTCAATCAAAGGAAGCTACAATATCAGAACCGTCAGCAGGGGAACCAAAGAAATTATCAAAGAGAAATGCATAATCAAGGCTATCAACAAGGTCCACATTTTGATTATCAGGAAAATTGGAAAGATCAAGGAAAGCATGTGGAAGAATTGGTTGACTCGGTTGCTTCATTTAAAGATACACTTATGGAGTTCATGCAGGAAATACGGAAGGATTACGAGATCCAGGACAAGATGCATATGGAATTGGTAAAGCAAGTTAACCAATTAGCAGAGGAAATCGCATATTTAAAGGCTATGAGAAACAACACCACACAAAATCCTCCTATTCATGAAGATTTTACAATAGAACCGGGTATGGTTAATGATGAGGTGGTAGATGAGATTATGGATGTTCCTAACCAAGAAGTTGAAGAAGAGGTCATGGAAATCAATACCATGCCAATTCCTTCAGTCGTTGAAGAGCCACATGAGGACAAGGTTGTGCCTGAGGATGATGGTGTAAAAGAAGTGGGAATGGAACTTCCAAAGCATGAAGCTGGTTGTTTAAATCATGTTAAAGACATAACTCAAATTCCCGCGGTTGTGATAGAAGAAGCCATACAAGAGGAAGTTACAAACCTCAAAAAGTATATGACATCTTGTGTACAACCACTTGCAGGCATACCATTAAAGATTGGAAAATGTGCAAATACACCTCCTAAAGAACCAGTGAACCAGGTAACTCTTGCATATTCTAACCACCCTCTTATATTTATTATAAAAACCAAAAAAGTTAGGGATGGTGGTTTGATTGGAAAGAAGAGGAAGGTGAGTTTGGAGGACCTTGGTCAAATTATTGTGAAGAGGCTCTTTAGTGATCCTAAAAACGTGTATATGCTAAGAAAGAATGTGAAGTCTCGACATGTGAACTACCGAGCATACATTGGAAACTCGGTGGGTAAATGTTCACTAAGACCACCATGAGAGATATAGAAAGTATGAAGTCCGGCTGAAGACTCATAAACTTAGCGCTCTCGGGAGGCAGCCCGAGGTACGTGTTTTGTTTTATTTTCTTTTATTTGTTTTGTGTGTTTTCGTTGTTTCATAGCTATTGCAGCAACCAAGTGTGGGGAAGTTGTGCGGACATGATAGGTTTTGAGTATTCAATCCGATACACATCAGAGTCGATGCGCATTTGACGGGGGGTGAATCAGGTCCATGTGCTCATTCCTTTTCTTTTGTTGTTGCTTGTTTATGAAAGTTGGTGGTGTGAAAAATCTGTTCGTGAAGGGAATGGTTTGTTTTGTTACTTTGGGGTGCTAGTCAGCTCTGGTAGGTAGTGATGGAGGTTGAACATGTTGAGTAGTGAAGGACTGAAAACCATACATTGGGACAATGTATCCCAAGTGTGGGGATGGTGACCCTAGGATAGTCGGGGGAACACTTACATAACTGTGAGAAAAATTGAGAAATTTTCAAAATTTTGAAAGAAAAATATGAATGGAATTTTTTTTTCTCGCAAGATGTCGCCTTTTTCACTTGATCAGGCACAAAAGCCGTGTTTTCAGTTGCTAATGAGTCCCTTGCCGAGTATGAAAAACGAGACCCTTGATCATGGTCATCCCTTTAAGTTTCATGAGAGTTTTCCTAACAAGCATTTTTATGGAAACTGAAAAGAGATGCCTAACTAGGGGTAACATGCTTTTAGGAATTGCATATGCTACATGTCGGCAACCTATATCCCTACTTTGTGAGAATTTGAGCCTACTAGATTGATAAATATTGATATATATTTTTATTTGTTGAGAGTAGGCCAAATGTTTCCTTGTTGCAGAATTTGTGTGATTTGATACATGCTAAAGTTGTAGGCAAAACATGCACATAGATGAGAAAGGCAAATTAGGAATCCCTTTGTTGTGTTTGAAACCATTTATTTGTGTTTTGTTGACCCGTTTATCCAAAAATAACCTTTAGTAGCCCATGTTGAGCCTATACCCGTTCATTTGATTAAAACTTATAACATCACCCAAATTAACCCGTTTACCTTTGTGTAATAAATTGATGACATCCATTGTGTTTGTGTTTTGTTCAAGTGATTGAGTTATGCTTAATTCGTAAAAAAAAAAGAAAAAGAAAAAAAGAAAGAGAAAAAAAAAAGTATGTGTTATGGGTCAAATATGCCCAAAGTTGTATGTTTAGGGTATTATTGTGTAGTATGAATAAGGATAGTCATTCAAGCATGTTGAAACTTTTGTTTTTAAACCAATTGTTTAGCCAAATCATTCCTACCTTTACCCTAAGCCCAAAACCCGTAAGACCTTTCGATGTGTGCATAGTTTACAGCTTCTGTGTGATTGTCATACAAACCTATGATAACAAGGTTACATTCTTGGTTTTTGAGCGACTTTTACTAGCACATTACAAGCTAGTCCAAATATAAACCGAGAGGAGCGACCATTGTGAGGGGTGTGTAGATATATGTATGATGATAAGCATGTTAGGCTTAGTTAGGCAAGTCTTGATTTTAAAATGTGCAACACTTGCTTGTCAGTCTGTCAATCTCGATTGTGTAAGTATATGGGATGGGTATGATTCGGGGCCTTGAAGAGTAGTTTCGGTATGGGAATTGGAGGTGATTTGTTAACAAAGCGAGTAGTGTTTTGTAACGGTTTGATTGGGGACAATCAAAGGTAAGTGTGGGGATGTGATAAGAGGGTGTTTTACCATGTTAAGATGTATTTAATTATGTGTTTTTATGTGATTTATTGCATGGAACATAGTTACTTTGAGAATGTTTGTGATTTGCAGGTGTGCGGTGGTGAAAAGCACTAAACGGAGCATATTTGAGGGTTTCGGGACAAGTTAAGAAGGATTGGAAGTCACCCGAGAGCACCAGGGATGAAAACAGGAAGAATGGCCAATTTTAACATAGGGGCGCAACCTACTAGCAGACAGGGGCGCAAACCTACCTCAGGAGGGCGCAAGCTTGCGCTGATAGGCAAAAGTTGGCTGTTTTGCGCCCTTTAGGGCGCAACCTACCTCACCTGGGGCGCAAGCTTGCGCCCCTATCTGATTATAGACGCGAAATTTCGGGTTTTGACCATATTTAAGGGTTCTTTACTCCACAAACGAAAAGGACTTCAACCCTAGCCGTCTTGGACCATTCTAGGACGAATTTTATCATTCCAAAACACATTTTAATCATTCTTTTTCATGCATCAATCATCAAAATCATCCATGGAAGCATACATAATCATGATGAGCGGCTAGTTTCTTTATGTAACCACCTCCGGGTGCACGGTTCGTTTGTGAAACCTTTAAACTTGTTTGATTTGGTTCTTGGATTGTTTTTCATTCACTTGAAGAATATTTGTGGTTTTAATCATTTAAACAATTTATGTGTGTTTCAATTACTTATCTTTGAATCATTCGCATTCGGTTTTCTTGCATGGTGAGCAGTTTGATTATTGGGAGGGTAATTGATACATGTGGGTTGGTAATTGAATTGTACAGGTTATTATTAAAAACTTGTGTTCGGTTATCACTTGATTTAAAATCGTTTACAAAGCCATGTCTATGTGGTATCCTATCATTCAACCAGGTTTGGGTGAATCATTGAACTGGAAACTCGGAGGGGGTTACTTCTTTATTATTATTGTTTACAACTTTTCAAATCCGTTTTCTTAATTCAAAGTAAAAGCAAAGTAATTAGGTTTTAGCTTAATAGTTAGATTTACAAAACTACTCTTTCCACCAATTTCCTGTGGAGACGACTCGACTTCCATATACTACTTAATCTTTTCTTTTGACCGACCACACGACATCGATCAGGGGACATACCAAAAACTTCACCCAGGCTTTGAGCGATTTTTCCAAACACGGCATTCGCCAAAGTTCTCTGAGGCTTTGGGGGGGGGGGGGCGGTGTCCTTGTTAGAAAAACCGCCAATATCAAAACCTGGGAAGTAGTCATTTAGCCTTTCAAGGGCCTGCTTGTAGTCCAAGTCCATGCCGACAACCCTGCTATTTGGTAGGATGTGGTCTTGAAGGTTCCAAGACTGAGCTCGCGACGTCACAAATGCATGCATCCCAACATCCTTTGCGGAGAGGAGCCCTAATCCTCCTAAACGCATCGGTAAAGAAGCCATCCGCCATTGTAGGTCACCAAAGAACCCCCCCACCCCACATACTACTATGTCTTCAATGGCTTCCCTTAGGCCCTTATCAAAACATGACACAACTTCATCCATCATAGAGAGTTGGCAGGTCCGTAACCCAAAAAGTAACTTAGCAACCCCCATACAAGACCTGAGCAAGAAGAGTTCACTCTGGGGATCCCTAAGGTAGGGCCAGAGGTTCATAAGTTCAACCTCGCGCGACGCTCTCTGTGTTGCCAATTTGCGGATAAAGTCGGAGTCACGACTAACGGCCCCTCCGAGGAGCTTCGCCCCTTTTTCTGGCATACCAATCCTACTGGGAAAGAGCCCGTTCTTAAGTTTCACCTCATTACAAGACGGCCAAAAAACCTCAGTTTTCTTAATATTAAGCTGAAGCCCCAAGGGTGGCCCCTCCAGCCGAATAATGTCTAAGGCTTTAGCAACTTCGGTGGCATCACCAATAATCGTCCCATCGTCTAGGTACCATGCATGAAATGGGAGTTTACAATTTTCTTGTACCCGAAGAACCATAGGGTGTAAAGCAAGGGCGAAAAGGAGGGGACCTAAAGGGTCCCATTGTTGAACCCCCGTAGTAGCCCCTATACAATCATTACCAACATATAACCTAGCTAGTTGGGCATATAAGAACTGGACCCATAAATAGATAGACGGGCAATGTTGATGAACCTCTCGAAGAAAGGCAGTGCGGTCGATCATATTAAACACGTTTGAAAAATCCACAGTCAGTATAGCCAAAGACCCATCCAGATGGAAGGAGCTTAAGAACCTATTCGCGCTGTCTAGCACCGCCTCTGCCCATTGGGAGTCCCCACCCCAAATTGAAAGTCTCCCAGGTACTTAGCCATTTCCTTCCCAACCTTCCTCAAAGCCACTTTAGAAACTAATCTGCGCCAAATGGCCCTACTGCAATGGGCCAAATCCCGTTATCAGGTTTAAATAAAGGGGTAAGGGGCAGAAGAAATAAATTCAGCTAGAACTCTAGGACACAAACCCCCTAGCCACAGGTTGACGACTTCAGTAATAGCTGAGAGTAACCCCGTAGACGTCACTGACCCTTCCCCACTTATAGCATCTAGAAAATGTTGGGCCCTCAGACCGTCCCTCCCACATGAAGTCCCTTTAGGGAAAGATCGGAGGCATCCAAGCACAGAATCCCGATCCACAACAAGGGCGGGCATGGCGTCGGAGTTGGCGGGCAAGTACGGAGGGGGCATCACCGGATGTTTGTCAATAAGGGCTTTCATGGATTAATTGAATAGAAATATTAGAATAGAAGTCTAATATGTTAATTAAAAAGTAAAAATTATATAAAAAAGAAATGAATAACACTAGTTTGGTAAATAGTTTTGAAGAAACACCAATATGGTAAATACTTTTCTCTTCAACACTAGTATAGGAAAAAACTCATGATCTTTATAACTCTTTTATAAAAACATTTTTTATTTATAAAAATTGTTAAGTTTGCTGATAAAACATTTTTGAAAATTGAATATATTATATCATTATTCAACCCACGTAATATGTATTATATCGCTTTTATAAGAAACATTCATTGATATATGAATCATATTATATCGCTTTTATAAGAAACTAATCTGCGCCAAATGGCCCTACTGCAATGGGCCAAATCCCGTTATCAGGTTTAAATAAAGGGGTAAGGGGCAGAAGAAATAAATTCAGCTAGAACCCTAGGACACAAACCCCCTAGCCACAGGTTGACGACTTCAGTAATAGCTGAGAGTAACCCCGTAGACGTCACTGACCCTTCCCCACTTATAGCATCTAGAAAATGTTGGGCCCTCAGACCGTCCCTCCCACATGAAGTCCCTTTAGGGAAAGATCGGAGGCATCCAAGCACAGAATCCCGATCCACAACAAGGGCGGGCATGGCGTCGGAGTTGGCGGGCAAGTACGGAGGGGGCATCACCGGATGTTTGTCAATAAGGGCTTTCATGGATTAATTGAATAGAAATATTAGAATAGAAGTCTAATATGTTGATTAAAAAGTAAAAATTATATAAAAAAGAAATGAATAACACTAGTTTGGTAAATAGTTTTGAAGAAACACCAATATGGTAAATACTTTTCTCTTCAACACTAGTATAGGAAAAAACTCATGATCTTTATAACTCTTTTATAAAAACATTTTTTATTTATAAAAATTATTAAGTTTGCTGATAAAACATTTTTGAAAATTGAATATATTATATCATTATTCAACCCACGTAATATGTATTATATCGCTTTTATAAGAAACATTCATTGATATATGAATCATATTGTTTTTATTATCCTATCCGTGTAATACACGAGGTTATAACATATAGTATATAATAAAACGATTGGGGTGGGGACACGTGTTACCTGATGAGGCCATCCTCACTATTGAATTCCCGACAAAAAAAAAAAATTAGGATATAAATCACCCAATTAACCCAATATTATTAATTTTTAAACTTTATCTTTATTATTATTTTACTATAAAATAAATAAAAATCTTATGTTTATCTCTTATTTATTTAATATTTATTTTCTTAATTTTTTTTATTTTTGCTTATTAAAAACCATTTACTATTTTATTGATCAAACTTATGTAATATTAAAATTTATAACCTAATAATAAATAAAAAATAAAAAAATGTTATAAACCGTGTGATACATAAGTTTCTAATGAATTATTTACACTAAATGAAACTGTAAATGAGAGTTATGTTCTTATCCAGAGCATAATAGGTCAAGAGCAATGGTTTTTTTTCTAGAAAAGTTACACCTTTAAGACTATCGCCTCAATCACTCTCTGTAATGGTTGCTTATGCCTTTGCTCCTTATCCAAACGTAAATTATCTCTTTAATATACATTTTCATTCGTATTCACATGATTAAAATTGTTGTTTTTTCGTATTATAGTACATTTTTCTATGCTACATCGTAACTCACATTTTCTCACTTTATATTAGATCTGTCTATCCCGGGAAACTTTCGGGATATAAGGGCACAAGGGGCGCTCCACCGAACATGTTTTCACTTCACTGATTTTTACCAATCCTGCACTGCCACATCACTTCACTGATTTCCTTCACTGAAACACTTTTTCGTAGGCAGCACTCCACTGATTTTTTACCCAACTATCAATTATTTTCACACATAATAATAATAATATTAAATATATATATGTATTATATTTTATTATATAAAAAATTTAAATAAAAAAAATATTTAATACTTAAAAAAGATAAAAAAGAAGAAAAGGTTTGTCATATTCTCCATCTTCCACACAAAGTCTCTGCCTCATCCATTCTCCTTTTTCAACACAACACCACCATATTCTTTGAAAAAGAAAAAAAAACACAAAGCCATGTCACCGGAAAAATTATCACCATTTCCTATTTTCTTTGTTCTTGTTTACACTAACAACACTACAAGCTTTTATTTTTAACTCGATCCATCGTCTTGAAAATCTTTGAATATTTATGATTTGACATAGGGAGAGAGAAAAAACAGGTGTTACCAGCACGGTAACTAGAACCCGAATTTAGTTCATGGGACCACTACCAGTAGGGGTGGCGGCGGTGTTACCGTGCTGGTAGTGGGGTACCCGTGACCAAATTGGTAAGCGCCCCGTCCTCCCTAACCAAGTAATGATATATAATGTATCAATATTATTGTAATATTTATTATTTTTTTAGGTTTTATATGTGTGGTGTATGCCTTATGGACAAAATGTCAAATAAATGCAATTAGGGAGAAATGGGCATAAGCCTAAAATAGCCTAAAATGCTCCAATCATAGTGTTATGTTATTTTAGCTCTTAAATAGCTTAAAGTAGCCTAGGAGGAAGGGACACAAACCTAAAGTAGTCTAAAACTTTTTTTAATATTAATTAATTAAAACAAACTAAAACCAAACAAACATTAATAAAATAAAATAAATGTAAATACAATAAAAAATACAAATAAAAATATTAAAAATTAGAGTAAAGATCAAATACATATAGTTTTTTTGTAAGAACTGTGAGAATCAAAGGGGGTAAAAAAAATTTATTTTTTTTTTAGAATTTTTTTTCCCATGTGCTTAAACATTCTTTCTAGATGAATAATACAAAAAAAAATTAAAAAAAAAAAATTTTTAGTGTAATTACGTCATTAAGGTAAATACATTAGTTTACACTAGAGTAATTATGTAATTACTCTACACGTAATTACTCTACACCAAATTTTTTATTTTTATTTTTTTTTTAGTTTTCAATACTATAGTACATGTTTAACAATATGGGAAAAAAAAATTGAAAAAAAAAATAAAAAAAATACCCTCCTTTGATTCTCACAGTTCTTACCAAAAAAGTTATTTGTACCGGATCTTTACTCTTAAAAATTAAATTATATAACGTCGACGCATAATTTTTAAAAACAATTGTTTCGACATACGAAACCGATAGCGGAAAACATCATCATTATATTTGGGTTCAGCAACAAAATAGTCATTCATAAGAATTTGGTTACCTTTTTCGCAATCACGTTTAACGACTTTTTTTGATGATGCCGTGTCTTCCTCGTCAACTTTCCCGATGACATCGCTAAAAAAATACTTTTATCGTTTGAAATATCGTCATCCGACTCCACTGATAGAATAATCATATGTAATTTATTTGCCATGGTAGTAATTTTTTGGTATGAAGAGGGAGATATAAAATTTTGTGTATGGGAGTGAGAATGATAGGATGATCGGAAAGGTATAAAATTTTGTGTATGAAAGTTGTGTGTTTATATACTGTTAAAAATAATTTATTTTTTTTAATGTGTAACGGTCATTTTAACCATCACATGCCGATATTGGTAGCCAATATTCAAAACCTAAGAAGGTGCCTTGTAGCCGATCGACATTCTAAGCCGAGAATAAAAAATCTGTAAGCTACGATAATCTAGATGAATTTAAATTTAATATATTTACGAGAATAAAAAATTAAGAATCAATATTGAAAGTATTACATGTTTTAGTTGGTTGTGCAATAGGAAGTAACCAATCAATAGCGTTTCAAAAAGCTTGCGGCTCGTGGCTCGCTCGAAGTTCGTTAGAAGAAAACTTGAAAAAGCTCGACTATAAACAAGCTCGGATCAGTTTGTAAACAAGCTAAGACCAAGATAAGGTAAGTTCGTCTCATGGCTCACTCGTTAGCTAGCTCGTTTGGCTCCTTTAAATTAAACCCTAAATTACAATTTATTTAAATTGTAACAAAAAAAAATATATATGTAACATAGCGTTTAACTAAAAATATAGTATGAGTCAAATATCCAAATACTTCCTTTTTATATGACCATTTTTTATTTTCCAACGAAGAAATAAATACAAAATATAAAAATGGTTATTGTTCATGAACTATTTATTCCGTATTATTGATCAAGTGATTTAACATAAGCAAATACAAAAATAAAACATCAATTTCTTATATAATATGAAGATTATAAATAAAATAATAATAAAAAATAAATTGGTTGGCTCGTGAGCCGGCTCGGCTCGACTAAGTTTTAAACAAGCTGAGCCCAAGCCTAACATTTAGGCTCGTAAAATTAATGGGCTTAAGTTGGCTCGATTTATGAATGAGCCGAGCCCGAGCCCACCCTGGTTTGGCTCGGTTCGGCTCGTTTACAGCCTACCAATCGGCAATAAGTC
Source organism: Ambrosia x helenae (assembly GCA_030844895.1). Classification (NCBI taxonomy): domain Eukaryota; kingdom Viridiplantae; phylum Streptophyta; class Magnoliopsida; order Asterales; family Asteraceae; genus Ambrosia; species Ambrosia x helenae. The sequence goes on from CM061230.1 coordinate 36,507,603, forward strand.
AAATCCCATTGGATCATGGATTAATTAATTTGATATTTTGATAACAAAATTAGCGGGCTTCACCTTCAAATTATTTGGGCCTGGACTTAATAATTTGGGTAGACTTATACCCAAATTTTGACACAATTGTTTGGTATTTCCTCAATTCCTTGGCCACATGTTTTGCCTTATCATAGAATTTAGCATGCCCAATCTTGTTATTTTACCATAAATTTGATAGTTATGGAGCTATCCATTATAATTTCAGCATAAAATAATAACGACAATGCAAATGCAATTACCATTGTTTGCCTGTTTGGTTAGTTTTCATGCAACAAGTACTAATGTTTTCCACTGTTATTTGTATAAGAAGAATAATTTACCATGCATGAAACACAAACTAAGACGTTCAAAAGACAACATTTTATTTGAACCTTACAATAAGACAGTTATATTTTTATTTAAATAAACCAATCATTGATGCTGAAATCATAGAAGTTCACCCTTTTCGGGTCATCGAAACAGTGACATTGACATTGACAAGCTTGTTATCTTTATCGGACATGCGATTCTTGATAAGATGTGCATACCTTTCAAACAACTCTTCCATAAGTGACTCACCAAAATGACTCAAGAGCAAAGGTTCTGCAACAGCTCTCATACAGTTGCCCATATTAACTCCTAGTGTATCCTCTTCAGATAATTTAAGATTTTTGTTTGTAGACGCATCCCAATTCACTTCAGTAACCTCAACACAATCAATCACGAATGACCCTTCTTTATTCACTACATTTCTAACTTCTTTATGGCTAGGAGTGTATTGCGGAATGTTGAATGAATCCATTTTCTCTTCTTGTATGAGTCCCTATTTTCAAAACTCAAAATTAAGTGATTTAATTTGTTGTTCTTTTTGTTATTTCTAAAGATTGAAACAAATAAAGCATAAAAACAAATAAAGAATGTACGGTAAACATAATTGTTACCTCAACAACCATATCATTTAGGGTTTCGGCTAAGAGGTCCCAATGATAACAACATTCTTTGCTACAAGGATTGTCATTTCGTCTCCCAAGTATTGTCAACACCATACGCCCTCCACTCACCATCTCCTCCGATCGACATTTGAGAAACATAAAAAAATCTTTTTGAAATTGCTCGTGATATGCTCTTATGACGCTCGGAGGGCTTGTTGTTGATATGTATATGTTCCCTTTGTTAGTATTTTCCAATTTAGGAACCTGTCCAATTAAATTTGTATGCAAACATTAATTTTGTCACTTGTTTATAACATATACTAATAAGTCTATATATTCTTTCCTAACTCCGTTTAGGAATCATTGACAAATACCAATACCAGGAATATCTTATAACTAAAAACTTGAACTACAATGTAGCTTCACCAAACACTTACCCCTTAAAATATTCAAAGTGTTGGTGATGGCAATATCTATTTGGCCGTCAAAACAATATGAATCACACTCAAATAACAATACACACATGCGCACGCACGTACACATATACATACATATATAGGATTTGGATTATTTAAAAACAACCATTTAAGAAGAGAACTCAAGAACAAAGTGTGAACACAAAAATCCCTCCAACATAAAATAAAAAATAATAATAAATAAATTATATAACCTAAAAAACAAAAAAAAGTAAAAACACCAAAATGTTTATCTAGTGTTACTCTTCTGAAAAAAAAAGATAAAAAATGGCTTATATTACGTCATGTCTGATGCACATATGCATTTCGCTGTTAGATATATATAGACATGTACCGTATGCACATGTGCATTTCACTATTAGAGCAAACTTTTGAATAAATTGTCAATTACCAAAATTAAATGATCATTAAATGGACGCGATCTGAGATATAACAAGCTAAAAATTTTATTCAATGATCATTAAATGGACACGAAGTGAGATATATAATACACTTGAACTCGTCAATCATTTAGTCATGCATATTATAACATAAATTGAAAATAAGACACGCGTATGACAACAAACATGAATAAACTTAAAACAACTCTATATAAGAACGATAAAATAAGACACGTGTATAGCATCCACATGTGCATTTTACTATTATAGTTAGTTTTTTTTAAGGGGTTTAACTTTAGGGTTTAGTATTTAGGTGTAGTGGGAGAGGCTTTAGGTTTTTCAGAGGATGGGTGGAGGGGTTTGGTCTCACGCTTAGGGGGGGGTAGGTTTTTTTTTGGGGGTGGGAGTGGGTGCGTTTAGGTTTTAGGGGCTGGATGTGGAGTTTTTATGTTTTTTTGTTTGTGTTCACACTAGTTTCGAGTTCTCTCCCTAAAACTAGTTCTCACATGATTTATATATATATAGGGTAGGGTTCAAATAGGAACCAACCCTTAAGTAGGAACTATAGGAACCAATCTGAGCCATCCATCTTCAATGGCATGATTGTAAATAAGTAAAACTTTAATTAATTGTTATTTTAATAAAGGGGTATTAATGTCTTTTGTTCAATATCATTTATTAGGTAATTAATAAGAAACTCATGTATATTTGGAAACAGCAAATTAGTGTTTATGGTATACCCAAACGTATTTATTGTATATACTATTAAAATTATATCTCGGTATATATACAACAGTGTACATTGGTGTATATTCGTTTTTTCATTCATCATCATCACCAACACAAGATATACATTGGTGTATATTCGTTTTTTCATTCATCATCATTCAACATCATCAACACAAATATACATTGGTGTATATTGGTTTTTTCATTTATCATCATCAACACAGATATACATTGGTGTATATTCGTTTTTTCGTTTATCATCAACACAGATATGCATTGATGTACACAGATATACATTGGTGTATATTCGTTTTTAAAGTGTACATTGGTGTATATAAGTTTTCTGTGCATAAAATATGACTTACAGAATACAAAACAACTATTTTGAAAATCAATAATAAACCACACTATAAGGCTAATCCAAATAGAAATCACAAAACAACGTGATTCTCGCATGAAAAACAATTAAAAAAAATAAAAACAATACATAAATACCTTGATTTTCAACACTATTTAGAAACAAAGCTTGTGATTGTGTTTCATGATCTTCTATCACATGAGATTGTGATTCAATGTTTTCATGTATAGAATAATTATCCATAACTTGGAAATCTGAATCGTTGGCCGATTTTAGATTCTTTTAAATCGAAAGTTTTTTCAATTCAATCAATTTAAATTTTCTGAATTCCACTGGAAGTTATTTCGATTCAATCGAATTCAATCGAATTCAATCAAATGTGTTTATTTATTTTTTTTTTTTTTGATTTGGGATTAGAGATGATAATAGGTTGAGAGATTTAAGGAAAGAAAAAACTTGCTTGTTAATTGCAGGAAGATAATTAACTGCCATATATAAAACTTTTAATTAAATTAAAATATAATATTTAATTGTCTAATTACATAACTACCTCCTAGATCAAGATCAAAGATGAATGGCTCAGATTGGTTCTTAAGTTCCTAACTAGGCTTTTGGTTCCTATTTGATCTTTTTCCTATATATATATATATATATATATATATATATATATATATAGGAGGATCATTTGAGAAGAATTTCAATTTGAGAAGAAAAAGAAGAAATAACATTAAATATTTTAACTAATTTCACATTAGTTATTCAATTAATTACTTTTAAATATTTTATCTTACACACATCAAAACTTGTCCTACACATATCAAAATTCATCCTACACACATCGAAATTGTCATACTTTTATCCTACACATAGCGAAATTATCATTAGGTTTATCCTACACATACCTAAATTTATCCTTTACTATAAATTATCTTTGCTTTAAAGATATATATTTAAAAATGAGTTATGATTTCATTTATTTAACTAGTTTATGGGAGCTACAAAAACTTAAAAATTAATTTAACATTAAATACAACTATTAAATGGAAGATTTCTATTGGTCTAAATTTCTTCCTTTTCTTCTTACAAGAAAACTTCTTCTCATTTGAACTCTCCACTATAAATATATATAGGGAAAGTATATTCAGGAAACTCACTCCAGTTAAAGAAACTTTGAAAACCCATTGAATGGTTCTCATTTTGCCACGTTTGTTTTTTAGAAAAGTATCTAGGGGCATTTTGGGCAATTAATCTTCCTTAGATCTGACACCTCTCACTTTCTCTGTCTCTTTCTATTTCTCTTTTTCTCTATCTCTTATTTCTTTATTCAACTCACACTTTCCATATCCTCTCTCTCTCTCTCTCTCTCTCTCTCTCTCTCTCTCTCTCTCTCTCTCTCTCTCTTATTTTTCATCTTTTACTCAACCAAGAACACCCACCAACTTCATAAACCCAGATTTGCAGGGTTAGTTTAATATTTAAACACAACAAGATAAATAGTTTTGGAAACTATACTCGATACTTAGTAAATGAAAACAGTGGCTGGAATTTTATGATTTGTAAACAATACTCAAGGTTGAACATTGGTTGCAGCGGAGGACGTGGAGATGGTGCAGACGTCCGGTCATCTTGGTGGTGGGTTCGAGAAGTGGTGGCCGAGTTATGGTGTGGTTAGACCCGGTTATGCTGCGGCCGAGTTAAGGCTGGTTCGTTAGGTTTTGGGTCATCTTGGTGGTGGGTTCGAGACGTCCGGTTGGATCTGTGTTGGATCTGTAACAAACGTGGCGGCGGATCTGTTCAGGAGTAAGAAGAGGGTTTCTTGTACATATGTGTTGGATCTGTAACACCAACTCGTTTTGTTCATAGGTGTTTTGTGGTGGTCCGATAGTTTTGTTCATATGTGTTGGATCTGTAACACAAACCCTTAACCAAGGAGGAAGAAGTTGGGTGGGTGTACGACGGTGGTGGTTAGAGGGTATTGGTGAACGACGGTGGTTAGAAATTTTTATGTTTTGTGCAGGCAAGGCTCAACCTTTCAGGTGACGAAAAAAGTGATATTATTTGGTGTTTCGAAATTCATTGTTCATATTGATTTTGAGTTTTTTTTCTTAAGTTCATGATGTTTTAGTATTCAGTTTATGCTCATTTAAATGTTGTTTTATTTTGTTGTTATAATATTTAACCTTATGAAATTTGTAATATTTATAAAAGGTTAACATTTCCTTTGTTATGATATTTTTCTTATTAACATTTGAAACATTGTTAAATTGTAAATTTTTAATATTTGTAACAAGTTAACATTTCCTTGTTAGAATGTTTTTTTATTAATTAACATGAAATATTGTTACATTGTAAATTTTTAATATTTTGTAACAAGATAACATTTTCCTTGTTATAATATCTTTTATTTATTAAAATTTGAAACATTGTTACATTTTAAATTTTGTAACTTTTTATAATAAACTAATCTTATATGTAAATAGTATTTTATTTATTAATATTTGTAACATTGTAACCTTTGTAACATTTTTGTAGCCATATTATTTATTTTATTAACATTTGTAACACTGTACAATTTGTAAAATCTGTAACAAGCAAACTACTTATTTTATTAACATTGTAACATTAAAATAAACTAAATAAAAGTGAGAATGTGATGTTGTCGTGTCAGGTAAAAAAAAGTAGGATATGTTAATGGATGGGAAATAAAGTATCACTTTTACCAATGAAAAAAGTAGGTATATGTCAGGAAAGAGAAAAGAATAGAAACAATTCTGCCCTTATTGTACTTTAACATGTTATTTTAATTTTTTATAAAGGACAAAATAAGCAAATTAAATATCAGTCATAGATTGAAGGTAATGGATGGTTGAGATGAGGTTTTTAAGGTTTCTTTAACTGAGAAGGGTTTTCAGATTATCCTCCCCCTTATATATATATATATATATATATATATATATATATAGGGTAGGGTTCAAATAGGAACCAACCCTTAAGTAGGAACTATAGGAACCAATCTGAGCCATCCATCTTCAATAGCATGATTGTAAATAAGTAAAACTTTAATTAATTGTTATTTTAATAAAGGGGTATTAATGTCTTTTGTTCAATATCATTTATTAGGTAATTAATAAGAAACTCATGTATATTTGGAAACAACAAATTAGTGTTTATGGTATACCCAAACGTATTTATTGTATATACTATTAAAATTATATCTCGGTATATATACAACAGTGTACATTGGTGTATATTCGTTTTTTCATTCATCATCATCACCAACACAAGATATACATTGGTGTATATTCGTTTTTTCATTCATCATCATTCAACATCATCAACACAAATATACATTGGTGTATATTGGTTTTTTCATTTATCATCATCAACACAGATATACATTGATGTACACAGATATACATTGGTGTATTCGTTTTTGAAGTGCACATTGGTGTATATCAGTTTTTTTTGTTCATTCATCATCATCATCAAACACATATATACAACGGTGTACATCAATTATACATTGATGTATATCATTTTTTTCTTTTCATTCAATATCATCAACACAGATATACATTATGATAAGAAACTCATAACAAAACAACTATTTTGCAAATCAATAATAAACCACACTATAAGGCTAATCCAAATAGAAATCACAAAAAAACGTGATTCTCGCACGAAAAACAATTAAAAAATAAAAACAATACATAAATACCTTGATTTTCAACACTATTTAGAAACAAAGCTTGTGATTGTGTTTCATGATCTTCTATCACATGAGATTGTGATTCAATGTTTTCATGTATAGAATTATTATCCATAACTTGGAAATCTGAATCGTTGGCCGATTTTAGATTCTTTTAAATCGAAAGTTTTTTCAATTTAATCAATTTAAATCTTCTGAATTCGACAGGAAGTTATTTCGATTCAATCGAACGTGTTTTTTTTATTTGGGATTAGAGATGATAATAGGCTGAGAGATTTAAGGAAAGTAAAAAAAAAACTTGCATATTAATTGCAGGAAGATAATTAACCGCTATATATAAAACTTTTAATTAAATTAAAATATAATATTTAATTGTCTAATTACATAACTACCCCCTAGATCAAGATCAAAGATGAATGGCTCAGATTGGTTCCTAAGTTCCTAACTAGGCTCTTGGTTCCTATTTGATCTTTGTCCGATATATATATATATATATATATATATATATATATATATATATAAGTTATCCAATATTACTCCATGTGCATACATGCAAACATGTGAGATCTTGTTTCATTTCGTTTACTTTTATACGGCCATTAGGCCACACGGGGCGGTCCGTGATGGCCGTGACCATCGCGAACACCGCCACGTTAATCTCGTGAAGGAAAACATTGTCACGGTAATTATGTACATCATGATTGTGACAAATGTTTGTAGGGTTGGTGGTTTGTTTGATGATGAGGTGTAATGTTATGATTGGGTTTTTTTTATTGATAGGAAAATCATTTAGTGATTTTAGTGATGGATGTTATAAAATGTGATAAATTGAACAGACACACGAGCGATTGGGTGTGATAGGGTGGAGTGTAATGACCACCCCGCCCACCCTAACTATGCAAATTTAATTTTAGTAATAATTAAAACTATAACGCACTGATTGATAGTAATCCATCAAATTGCACTCCAATTTTTATTTTTGTTTTACAAAGCGATATAGGAAAGAAGTAACTTTGAGGCAGGCGATCTTACTTTTGCATTAGAGTGGTATTTTTTTGAAAGGCCAATAAAGTTGTCACGAGCTTCCATAAGAATCAATTTATGACGAATTCAGGATACCCATGGGATACCTGGTTTTCCAGGGCCACCAATCTAGGGAATACCCAACCACCCACCCGTCCAAAGACACGACAATGAATAATCGATAAAACTTGGTATCCTTCAAGATTTGAACTTGTGACCATTATGTCCCAAATCACCTATCATTAGGCCTTTATACCACTCCACCAGAAGGGGGTGGTTAAAGTGGTATTGTAACAAAAGTAAAAACTATTAGTGTAATTGATCAAGTTGTCAATGTCAATATTAATTTTATTATAGGTCTTTAATGACATGTAGTTTGAGTTATGATAATCAAGTTTACCTAAGATGTATAATGTTATATTTCTAATTACTTATATCAATAAAGAGTTAAATTAATGAATATGAAAATATTTTTTGTCATTTTAAAACTATATATTTATATCTATATCTATATCTATATCTATACTATCTTATAAAGCATTTGATAAGGACTTCTTAAATTTTAAGAGGTACAAGTTTAATTGCTTATGATAGAACAAACAATGCATATAATAACTACCTTTTGAGGGTAAAATTGTCTTTTAAACACCATATTTAATCAAAAGGTAATCAAGAGTAATGAGATGTTTATAAGACCTCATGACATTCAATTCTACAATTATTTTAAAGACATTAATTAGAACACATATAAAAAATAATTCATAATACTACATGTTTTGTTATAATCTTTTTTACATACAAATTAGGTGCTTTATATAAGTTAAAGTTTTCATAAACCTGATAATACTATATAGAAATTGAGAAATCGACCAATAACGAAAGTTGTGTTTTTAATCATGAGGTAACGATTTGAATTATAAAATTATTACATATGGCTAATCTGAAATAAACTATACTGTTACCGGATTCTATGATCGATATAATCTTTTTTACATACAGTTATGTACTTTATAAAAGTTAAAGTTTTTATAAACCTAATAATACTATATAGAAATTGAGAAATCGATTAATAACGAAAGTTGTGTTTTTAATTATGAGGTAACAATTTGAATTCTAAAATTACTACATATGGCTAATCTGATCTAAACTATACTGTTACCGGATTCTATGATCGGAGTAGAAAAATTATGTTTATAATGAATTTTGAACAAAGATATTAAGAAATATTCATATAAAGGAGTAGACAATAACAAAAAAAAAAAAAATTAATAAATAATAATGAGTTCTTCTTATTGAGTACTTCAACTCAAGTCCACATTTCCCGCTCAAGTAAATTTTTTGGTTATTTATTGAAAACCAATTGGACCGATGTTCATAACCAATTAACCAAATGGGAACAAATGAATGATTGCAACCAATTGGTTTTTGAAATATTTCAATCAAAAGTTTTGGTTTTAGTTATGGCTCAAAACCGAAGTGAACCGAACAACAACTTGTACACACCCTTAAAATCACCAATTGAAGTGTTGTGGTATCCGTCGCAACGCACGGACACCCCACTAGTGTATATATACACACATATATAAGATTTAAGAATCAAAACATTTTTACACGCAACCTCTTTTTATCACTTCACGTAAATAGCTTTTTTTATCTTAAGTTTTAATATTTTTCCTATACTAGACAAAAATTATTCATAACATATTATATTTAACCACATATGTATGTATACTTTATGATATATAGAATTAAGCTAAGATAGATACATATTATATTTAACCACATAATAATCCTTAATTCAGTTGACTTGTATGAAATAGGGAGAATATTGTATTCAAACGGCAATAATCTAGTATACGCCATGTCACCAGATTATATATATATTATTTGTGAATTACACTTCATTTTATTATGTTTCATAATCACGTATATGTGAAAGTATTCATTTAGTTTGAGTTATTTAATAATTACACATACATGTATGTATGTGTGTGTATGTGTGTGTGCGCGTGCGCGTGCTACACATGTGTTTTAGAGAGAGAACCAACCTTGGAGAGCCACATGAGACTGTAGGAAGAGTGGACAAAATGAAGGCTTTTGTTAAGAAAAAGTCGGGTATAGAATGATCCTGGGACTCCAGAAAAGTAACATGGCGGTAAAGACGAGTTGGCTGGCACCATCAACTGTTTAAGGTTCCTTTGAAAATTTGACACCAAGAGAAAAACAGTGTTGAAATCATTATGTGGAAGATCATTCAAGTAGAACTGGATTTCTGGTGATTCATCATGACCCAATTTAAGTCGGATCTTGTGAATTGACTTGATAAGCTCCGATGCCACAAGTAAAGCGTTGGGTCCTGATGAACATCCAAGATCCGCCATGACAAGAGTTTTGGGGAAGTTCATGTCACAATAAAGATTGGTCAAGGCATCTTCGACTATGGGCTGAGTCATTGATATCACCTTTCTCTGTCACACATAAGTATTATTTATAAACCAGAATTAACAATCAGATTCCTTCCTTAATTTCATGTATGTGTAGATATCTTATGTATGCATGCATTAACAATTTTCACACTTTCACTAAATCAGCAGCTGATCACCTTTCAAGAATGAATATTATTATGAGTTTGGTGACCTCTGACCAAGATCAACATTGTAAATAAAGAATTATAAACTCATGGTCGGCTCAACCTTTACGGAGGCCTAAAACAAATACTAAAATGGTGCCTTTTTCCAAAACTTAAAAAAAGCATAAAACATTAATATAATAATAATAATTGTAAGGTTAGAACAATTTGCACGATAAATACAGTAAAAAAAGACTTGCAGACCATATATGTATTAAGCTATTACAAACATATATATATACACACACACACATATACACATATATAGGTATTCTATATGTATATATGTATGTCTTATGAGTTTATAATCAGGGCCGGCTTAAAGGAGAGTATTTTGAAGCTATCACTTTAGGCCCCAATCCAATAGGGCCCTCAAATTTTAAAATACATATGTCTTAATACGATCAGAGTCTTATGGTATTTGTTTGTGCTTATACATATATACGTATACACACACAGATCATTGAGTTTAATAATACGTGTATATGTATGCACGCACACAAAAGGTTATACGTACACATATATATGAACACACATAAGGTCATATACTAAAATACATAAGGTTATATACTAAAATACATAAGGTAGTATACTAAACTATGCATGGTACCTGTAGAAGAGAGTTGTTCGAATAGCTATAATCTCCATCACCGCCATTCATACGAAGCACCTCAGTGACGTCCATCACACAGACTAGACCAAAACACGCTCCTAGTATATATGTATCAATCGAGTTGGGAATACCACCTACTTATATACAAATTGATGATGAGCTGGTCGTTACTAATTTAATACATTATTCTTTGAATAATGTATTATAATATTTTTATAATCGTAACAAATGCGTAACATGTTTTATAGTACTTCAAGTTGAGATTGTTCGTTCACTTATTATCAATTTAAAATAATTGCTGTTTCTAACTATATATATGTTTCTGTAATACTCCGTTGTCTTTATTGAAGTTTTATAAATTATAAATACCTTTCTCAGAAAATAAAAACGATGAATGCAACTGAGTTAATACCATTAATTCATTAAAAATTCCAATAACAATAAGAAAACAATATATCAATCTAACCACCCATGATCTATTGATCTAGTGGTATAATATCCACTCACAAATATAAAGTTATGCGTTCAAATCCTGACAAGTACAAGGTAAAAGTGGATATAAGAGATGTTAAGTTAAATTTGCCATTTTGAAAAATATATCAATCTAACTTACACGATTTTAGAACAACCTAAAAGGTCATATAACAATATATGTATTAACTAGTTTATCCCCGGAAACTTCATGGGATAGGCAAATCTAGTATGAAGTGACAAAATATGGGTACCATAAAAGCAATAGGCCGTTTTCACATAGATTTTTTTTTGTAAAAAAATCAACATTCAATAACCCATAAAGCCTATTTCTAATTCTACATTTGCACCTTTTGCTCGAGTGAAGCCCCCGTACAATTTTGTCATTTCCTCAAGGCACTCTAAAGATGTGATGTGAACCTGGAAAAAAAACAATCAAATTGGTATCAAATGATATGTCATGATGATGATGATGCTACGTGATTTTGATATGTAAAGTGAGCACACGTAAAAAAATAATATACATGTTCAATCTTTATTATGGATATAAAATCGATCACCTTGGTTGAAACCTGATAAAACACTCAATAGGTAAGCAGTAAAGATCCATTTTGAAGATAAATAAAAATGATCTAACTGTTATCGACTAAAAAGATTGTACGATGGTAACTTTTCATGTCTCCATACTATATTTTCTACTCATACATAATTTAAGTATTTATTTCAATAATAACCACATGTCAGTTGATTTTAAAGTACATACATTAAAAAAAGATCTAAGAGGGGTGCATGGTGGGGTTATTATATGTAATAGTAAGTTTAAAAACATATATAATATCTTAACATGATTAGTGACTTGTCTAGAAATAATTAATAAATTACCTAAACACAATTATGTGTGTGTATGTGGTTTTTTTTTTTTTTTTTTTTTTTTTTTTTTTTTTTTTTGAACAAAACCTACTAAAAAAAGTCAAGGTTTTTTTTTTTCGTTTTTTTGTATAGCAATATGACACTCGTTGGAAAGATAATAAAACATTCGTTAATTGGTGTGATTTTTAATTTAAATGTCGTATATAAAAGTTATTAACGTTTAAAATCGTGGGAGAAAATGCATGTGCCATGCACATGAGAGAGAAAAGGGTTTTGGAAGGAATCAAGGGGGAGATTGTCTCACTGAGTGTCATGTGTCACACCCTTTTTTTATTATATATAGATATAGATACAGATACAGATACAGATACAGATACAGATACAGATATAGATATAGATATAGATGATAATTTATATTATTTTTTTAATCAATTCCTCTTTATCTCTTGCATTACGGCATCCCCTAAGAGTCCTTAATCATATTACCTTACGAACTCCTATTATGGATCATATCCTCATAGACATGCGAATCTAGCATATCTTATCTCGCATGTCTTGTTTAATCTAACCCGTTCTTTTCAAATTAATTTAGGTGCACCTATTCTTACTACTAGAAAATACCCCTATCTTGACACACATTTAATGACACACGAGAATTCATGACACGCAAAAGCGCGTGTCATTAAAAAATCATCATCTTTTAAAAAAAATTGGTCAAACAATGACACTCTTTTTGCGTGTCAACAATCTAATGTCAAGATTTTAAAAAACATGACACTATAACAATTGAGTGTCATGTTTGGTGTCAAATATTTCACATTTTCCTTTTCCCTCCTCGCGCCCAGCTCTCTCTCTTCCTCTATTATTGTGCAAACACTTAAGAAAAAAAAAACCCATCAAACACACATCAAACACTCCCTCTGCTAAAAAAAAACCCACCCCTTCTCTGCTAAAAAAAACCTTCGTAACCCGACACATTTGGGACGGGTTTGGGGTCGGGTAATCGGGTATGGGTCCGGGTATGGGATTAGTTTTTATTTTTTTCGCGGGTTTGGACGGGTTTGGGATTTGATGATATACCCATTTACCCGACCCGATTACCCGATAAAATATACCCATTTACCCGATTAGATACCCAATGTAATTTCCTATATATCTTTTAAAATATGTATTCATAATATATCTAATTGTCTATCTAGATTGTCATCTTCTTAAAAAAAAAACACCAATTATTTGTGTATAATATCTGTTATCTATGTTTTTTAGTGTTTTTATATGATATAACTATTTTATATTTATACATTGTAATCATTTACATACATATTTGATAATGCTAAATGTATTGGTTAGTAGTCACGCAATAGATACCCGACAGACTTTTAGTCAGATATACCCAATGGATAATTTTTTAAATTAACGGGTGTACCCGAAACCCGTGGGTATACCCGATACCCGACGGGTAATTACCCGATACAAACCCGACGGGTTTTGGGACGGGTTTGGGACAAGCATACCTAATCGGTATGGGGTTGGGATTACCTAAACCCGTCCCAAACCCGACCCATTGCCATCTCTAATCCAACAAAACCTTCTCTGCTCGACCCTCTTCAGAAAAATATCAATTGGGACACCTCTGGACGTTTCTCCTTTTTGTAAGTAACTTCTTCAGAACGAACATTGAGTTGTTTTAGATCTGCAAATCGTAACTTCTTCCGAACGACCCTCTTCAGAAACCCAGAACCCACGCAGATCGTAACCCTCTTCAGAAACCCTGTCGCGTCTTCAACTTCAGAAGCATTCAAAATGTGATACTAATCAGGTTAGGGTTTAACTTATTATGTATTGTTTTTTAGTTATTATGGTTTATTGTTGAAATGTGATACTAATCAGCCATCATTTACAATGTCAGACCTAGCTCGTCACTTCAGCAATCGAACCCTAGCTCCTCACTTTAGCAATCGAACCTAGCTCCTCATTTCAGTAAGTTGAGTCGAACCCTAGCTCGTCACTTCACTTCAATTGTCGTGTATTGAATGCATATGATAGAAGATACAAAAGAAAAAAAATAAGCTTTTTAAGATCTTGGTTTTGTTTGTTGTTTTTTAATTATGTGGCTAAAAATCTACTTGTTGGTGTAAAACTGATGAAAATGATAAATATTGTGCACGACAACATCTTAGTTTTGTTTGTTGTTTTTTAATTATGTGGTCCCTTGTGTCCCCCACATATTAGATTTTGAAGGTTTTTTTAGTATTTAGAAGTGAAAAGCAATGTTTTATCTTATTATGTATTGTTTTTTAGTTATGTGTTTGACTTCCAATATAAAAGTGCATGTTTCTATTTTACTATTTTATTTATGTTTTATTTATCCTTTATTCGTGAAGAATGGTCGGGTTATGCCTCGACCTTCATTTTCAAGTTATGATCCGTATGTTTAGGCTTACTCATCGACTAATGTAATGTATTGATACAATGTTTTTGTAACCCTTTGTGGTAGAATTCGACATAATTGTAATGGGTTTTTTGGTGGTATAATATATGCAGCTTTATTATTAAATTTATTGTTTTTGTAATTATATATAAAAAATAATTCCAGGATATTATTCGTTTTACAGAAAAAACAAAATTTAGGTAAAAAAACATGACACGCAAAATGACTGTCATAAAGGTGTGTCATGAATTCATGTGTGTCATAAATGCATGTAAAAAAAATTCGTAAATGAGTGTCAAGAATGTTTGTAATTAAAGAGTGTGTCATAAATGCGTGTCAAAAAAGCGTGTCATAAAGGAGTGTCATAAACGCGTGTCATTAAAAGATGACACGCGCCTGCATGTCATAAAAATTTAATGACATGTTCTTCCTTGACACTTTGCTGTGTGTCATAAACACCCTTTTATGACGCGCAATGCGCGTCAAGAAAGGGGTATTTTTCTAGTAGTGTCTTTCAATACTATAAACACTTCAGATATTTTTCATTGTAGTTGTCAATATCTTAGAAATATTTGAGATATGGTTTGATAAAATCTAGTATGATTTATGCTCATGTTCAGTGGCGGATCCAGAATTTTTTTAACGGTTGGCATATATTGGTTGGGTTAAAAGAAAAGGACGGGTCAAGATAAAACCAATTCATAATTAACCACTTAATGATATTGTAAAATTGTTGAAGCTTATTTACTTAGTGACTCAATAAATTTGAGAACATTAGAAAAAAAAAAACACACTATAAATGAATTGAGTAGTTTTACAATAAAACATATTAGTTATGTATTATAGTTAATACCTAACATACTATGTTAGTTTAAAACTTAAACCAATTTCAGAAGAAACAATCTAAATAGTAATTAAATAAAGGCAAAGTGATAAACATAAAGAAATTTACTTTTTACTATCATTTAGTAAATTACAAAAGCTGCATATATAGTATTGTCATTGTTTGTTTAAGTCAACAACTACAAAAGGAAACAAATCATATCAAATCAAGTTTTTTTTTTTAATTTTTAAATCAATCTTCTTCTTTTCTTTTGTTTTTTCCTCTTCCGTTTCGATGATGGTCATCTCCATCACCACATTTTCCTCCCTCATTCTAACCCTCTCATCCATCATCAAATCCTTTCCAAAGTCGTACAATCGAAGTCACTCAACGTTGCAACAGTACCGGAAAAACACTCGTCGGAAAGTCGTACAGTGGGCACATGCCCACCGTCCTACCACATTGAATCCGCCCCTGCTCATGTTGATAACTTGATATCAATGATTCAGTATTACATATTATCATCTATATCTATATATGTATCATACGCGTTTTCAAAGAAGATAACATGTAACATACGGCCCCTCTCACCACCAATATTGTCCGCTTTGCCCCGATGGTTTGCCCATCTAGAGCTCACGGATTTGTTTTTGGTTGGCCAAGTGGAAACTTCCAAGAAGGTCACCCATCCTGACACTGCTTCCACCTGAGCACGCTTAACTGTGGAGTTCTCCTCTCATCCACTAACATTAAGCCCCAAAACGCGTTGGTGATTTAAGAGGCAGAATATTACTTATGAACCAAGGATCTTTCCTGGCCACGGCCGATGTGGGATTTTCCTGGGCTGTCACATTCAACCCCTGTTAGAGTCTCATCGTCCCTGATGAGGTGTGCACCCACCATCCCGAACGGCACAGGAGTGGCTCTGATACCATCTATAACATCCGACCCCTCTCATCACCAATATTGTCCGCTTTGCCCCGATGGTTTGCCCATCTAGAGCTCACGGATTTGTTTTTTGTTGCCAAAGTGGAAACTTCCCAGGAGGTCACCCATCCTGATACTGCTTCCACCTGAGCACGCTTAACTGTGGAGTTTTCCTCTTATCCACTAACATTAAGCCCCAAAACGCGTTGGTGATTTAAGAGGCAAAATATTACTTATGAACCAAGGATCTCTCCTGGCTACGGCCGATGCGGGATTTTCCTGGGCTGTCACATAACATGACTACGCGCAGGATCACTTCAGCTGTGTGACGTCATCTACACAAAGGAATGTCCGCGTGTGAACCTACGCGCGTAATATTTGACTAACATTAACCTTTGGTACGAGGATGTACGGAGGATTAAGAATGAAGAGGATCCGGTTAGACGCTGAGCAGGCTCTGCGCCAACCGGAAACCAACACATGCCAGGGTGGTCCAACAACCCTTGACAAGGAACAGTGATATGACTACTTCCATGCTTCCCCCATGCTGCTGTGAACAGTACACGTCAGAGTACTATGCATGCATGTCCACCTGTTTCCAGACGTCACATTAGAAGCCACCAACTGGTTAACCATGTTGTGTCAGGGAGAAGCGTCACATGCGCCCAATCACGTTGCGCCACGTGGACTTCCAGCAGAACAGATAATTCCTTCTCTCACATCAGCATTAATTACCACGAGCTACCCGCCCATTTCATGGGCCGAAGTTATCTTGGATCCGGGACTTAGGCCCAAGATCACCACCTCAGTCATGGGCCATGATAGTTGGCCCATGCTTTTCCTATAAATAGGAGATCCATTTCTCCGTTGCAACAGGTCGAACAACTCATGCAAAAATTGCACAAAGAGAGATAGTCTTAGGACACTTGTAACAATCGTCTTTGTATTTCTCGAGTGATAAAAGATATCTCCTTTTACAGTGGACGTAGGTCAATCTAGATCGAACCACTTACATCTTTGTGTTCTTACATTCAACACACACTTCACTCTTCTCACGTCTTCTTGGGTTCGAATTTGGTCATTAGTATGAGCGAATGATTATAACTTGAGCGAACACGAGTATCAAATCAAACTTATCCATCTTTTCAGGTAATTTATACTCGTTGTTTCTTCATCTATGTATATTAATAGCTCCGTTGATTTGAATAGTTGTAGCCTACTAAAATGCGCCACCCCTCCTATATATATTATATATTAATAATTTCGTAGATTTGAATAGTTTAGCCCACTAAAATACGCCACTCCTTCGTATTATTATAAATGAATGCATATAGTGTTTTAATTGAAGTTGTGGACCAAAAGCTTGAGTCATGAATGTCAGGCTATCGGCCAAAAGCTTGAGTCATGAATGTCAGGCTATCGGATTTAGATTGACGGATTAATGAATCCTAAACATGATGTATATGACCCGTTTATATAAACTGGTAAAAAAGATTGGCTTGTTAAACAACTTGTGTTAAAGTTGTAAATATGTTGTAACCGGTTGCCATATTGAACCTAAAAAAATTAAATATTTGAGTTAATGGTCAAATCGTCTTTGAGGTTTTGCCAGTTTGCTACATCAGTCTAAAATCGAAACTTTTTACATCTGAGTCCTTCTGTTTTGCATTTTGTTGCCAAATTTGTCCCTGACACTTAACCTAGTTAACTATTGTCGTTAACTCTGGGGGTATTTTTGTCTTTTTGGCTATCCCCCTTTTTAAAACTCAATTTAAACAGAGTTATTCATACCCCCAGAAGACAAAAATACCCAGATGTAAAAAGAGGGCAGCTAAAAAGACAAAAATGCCCCCAGAGTTAACAACAACAGTTAACTGGGTTTAGTGTCAGGGACGAATTTGGCAACAAAATGTAAAACAGAAGGACCCAGATGTAAAAAGTTTCGATTTTGGACTGATGTAGCAAAACTGGCCAAACCTCAGGGACGATTTTGGCCATTAACTCTAAATGTTTTTATGATTTTAGATTTAAATAAATTAACATACCAACCCGATTAGTTTTACTGTAATCCAAATATGACTAATTTGTTTAAAGAATTAACTTAAACTAACAATCCGATATAATATCTTACTAGTAGGTAACCCACGCATTACGACGGAGTCGACAATACGCGGTAGGAACATGATATGCATCAGACACAATTATTTTGCATGTATTTTAACTGACTCTCTTTTCGCCTTTCGAGGAAATAGCATGTCCTTCTTCACTCGCAATATTGCTAATGCAAAAAGAAGATCACCAAAAGGTACTTCAAATGCATTGTTAAAGGAGTTAGATTATATGATTGTAAACAAACACATAATATTGCCATGAATAATATTTTTTTTTTGGAGTATTAGAAATATACATTTGGGTAAAAAATATGTATATATTATGAGGAATTTAAGCAAGTTATTCCCTTTTGAATCCATTAGGGTAAAACCGTAAAATACTACTTGTAAATGTAACCTCTAAATATAACAGTGTCAATAGATCAAATTAAAAAATATATAACATTCAAAAATCAAAACTCAAAGCATGTAGGTGGGTTTTACTGTTTTAGCCCTACACTATCGTAAGGATAAAAAAATATGTTACTTTCTGATTGTGAATTTTTGATAATTTAATGAAATAAAGTTACCTCATGGGCATTTAGGGAAGAAAATTGACAAAATTTAGAAAATTGTAAATAAACCCTTAGTATACCACTTTAACTTTGGATAATTTGAACATATTTACCCATACCTCCTCCTTTATGTTGTAGTATAGATATAGACAGGGCCGTCCCTGAGAATTCATGTGCCTGGGCCAAGTCACGGAAAATGTGCCTCTTACCCTTAAGCCTTGACGAAATAAATAACGTAAACTATTTTTTTTTTAAAACAACGATTGAAGTATTACAATGAGTTAATGGCATATCGTATTAAGCAAATAAGTAACCGAGGCTGAATGAAGCTTCTTTAACATTCTTTTTAGCCCAAATCTTTTGAATTAGGTTGAGGGAAAATTTTGTTTGCTTCTATGTGTCGGAGGTTTCATCTATTTTTTTTATTTAGTTAAATTAAATGAGTAATGAACTTTTAAAGTTGTTATAGGTTACTATTTGAGTTATTTTATAATTTAAAATATGTGTTTAATAGGCTCGGGTTTAAATGTTTAAAGATGTGTTTAAAAAAAACATATATATACATACATATAGGATTTTTTTTTTTTTTTAAATGTGCCTCTGATATTTCTGGGCCCTGGCCAGTTGGCCTCCCTGGCCCACCCAAGGGCATGTATATAGATTACCTTCGTGAGAGCTTTGCATCGTGCATCATTCCGTATTAAGAAAAAAAATATCACATCTAGTCATAATTCTTAAAAGAAAAAACTTTGACAAGGCCTATAACATACGCGCATCACATGGATTTTTATAAAAAGCAATCTGAAACCTTTAGTCATAATTTACTTTGACAAGGCCTAAAACATAGGAATATCACGTGGATTTTTATAAATAACCGTGTGTTTGTGTTTGTGTTTGTTAGAGGGTTAGAATTTGTGTTCACACGACAAATATAAAACAAACTAATGACTTAAACATATGCATTTGAAGTCATAATTTATTATTGTATGTGTTTTAATTGTTTTTTAGGGACAAGTGGGAACATATATATACGTCATGATGCACCCACGTCATCGAGTTTATTCGTTGTGTGATCACATGTTGATTATTAAAATGTTACGATACCTTTTTCTTTTTTTTGTTACATTAGAATATATTGTTACATCAAAATTATATTAAGTAGAAATGCAAAATAGACGTTTGACCAGTCAAAATTATCAATTTAGATAACTACTAGTTTAGCCTCCAAATTTATTGGCTTAGCACTAGGGCTGCAAACGAACCGGACGAACACGAACAAGGCCTTATTCGTGTTCGTTTGTTAAGGAAATCATGTGTTCACGAACAGTTCATGAACACTTGTCGAACGAGATTTTTTGTTCGTGTTCGTTCGTTAAGAAAACACTTGTGTTCGTGTTCGTTTGTTAATTTTGTTCATGAACGCACACGAACACAAATGATCATTAATGAACACAAACAAACACAAAGAAATGTTCATGAACAGAAACAAACACATACGAACATATATTAACTTTGGAATAAGATATAATTCTTAAGACATTAGCTAGATCCACCCAAAATATAACTAAATTATCCAAGCATATTTACCTCACATCTATTATTTATTTGGGTAAATAAAAGAAAATGAAAAATTATAAAAATTATAAACCGTATTAAACTATCGAACATAAATGAACACGTTACCAAACGTTCACGAACATAAACGAACGAACACGGCCTCTGTTCATGTTCGTTCGTTTAACTAAACGAACAAAATTTTTTGTTCGTGTTCGTTCATTTGTTAAACGAACGAACACAAACGAACTTCCCGCCGAACAGTTCATGAACTGTTCGCTGAAAGTTCAGTTCGTTTGCAGCCCTACTTAGCACCCAGATATGTAGTGTGATCATTAATAATGATCAAATGTTTATTTTTAAGAGGATTAACACCCTAATTCTATTAGATTTTCCAATTAGATCCAACCTCCACCCTCTTCCCTAAATATTATTTTTACTAGGTTAAAACCATGCGTATTACACGTTTGAATATATATATATATATATATATAGTAATAAAAATGTTATATCTAAAAAAATTAGTGTTTTGCACATGCTTAATATACTTATATTTTACAAGAGTTGAATAAATATAATGTAATGTAATCAATTAACACATACAGTCATCATATTATGTCTTTAAAAAATCAACTTTGACGTACTATTTATTTATTATAATATTTTACTTTGTTTTTTTAATTTATTATTAGGTTTATAACATGTGTATTACACAATGTTAGATAAAAAATATTAAATGATTATTAATAAGCAAAAAAATTAAATAAAAGAAATAGTTAGAGAAAAGAAATACCAACTAATAAGAGAAAACTAAAAAAATTATAATTTAATAGTACCATATTTATTAAGAGATAAAAATATGACTTATTATATTTAGAGTGAATAGTTAAATTCGTCATTGAGGCTTAGACAAATTTGTTAGATCCATTAAAAAAAACAAAAAATCCACGTGGACCATTGGAATTTGAATGTTGGTGCTAAAATCAATCCAAAATCCAAATCAGTCCATTGAAGCTTGAATCTTGCTTCGAGGTGTGGATTTATTTTGGGTTTTAGGTATTATATAAAGTGTTCTTCATTAGATTAAAAAGGGTGAAAAATAGGCAGTTGAATGCAAAAATAAAGAAAATGACCAGATTCCCACTTATTTAACGACTGATTTGAACGACATTTGGGTTTTGGAAGGATTTAGCACCAGCATTCAAACCTCAGTGGTTTAGGTGAGAAAATTATTTTTGGATAGATCTAACAAATTTGCCCAAACCTTATGGACAAATTTAGCTATTCGCTCTTATATTTAAAAGAAGAGATAAATATAAAGAATTTAATTTAATTTAATTTAATTTATCTATATCTATACTAACTTTTTTTTAAAATAGTTAAAAAGATGTTTCATTTATGTGAAAATTAAGAATAAGATGAAGAACAACTTTCAAAACTGATCGATGTCGTTTGATCGGTCAAAAATAAGTTAAAATATAGTATAGTGAAAGTGAGACGTCTTCATAGGGAATTGGTGGAAAGAGTAGTTTTGTAAGTGAACTATTAAGCTAAAAATCTAATTACTTTGTTATTAACTTGAATTTCAGAAAACGGATTGGAAAAAGTTGTAAACAATAATAATAAAGAGGCAACCTTCTCCGAGCTTCCGGTTCAATGATTCACCCAAACCTGGTTAAATGATAGGATACCACATAGACATGGCTTTGTTGAACGATTTTAAATCAAGTGATAACCGAACACAAGTTTTTAATAATAACATGTACAATTCAATTACCAACCCACATGTATCAATTACCCCCCCCCCCCTCCAATAATCAAACTGCTCACGATGCAAGAAAACCGAATGCGAATGATAAAAAGATAAGCAATTGAAACACACGTGAATTGTTTAAATGGTTAAAATCACAAATATTCTTCAAACTAATGAAAAATAATCCCAAATACCAAATCAAACAAGTTTAAAGGTTTCACAAACGAACCGTGCACCCAGAGGTGGTTACAAAAGTGTTTAGCCGCTCATCTCCATTGCAAGATCTTCAATTGATGTGTGATGGAGGTTTAATGCATGATTTGATGATTAAGATGATGATTAGGAATGATTAATTGAGTGAAAACACCTTGGGAATGATTAAAACGGCTAGGGTTAAGTGTTTTCTCACTTGGGAGAATAATTATATATTTATGGTGTTTAAACCATTAAATTCGTAACTTATGCTGACAGGGAGCGCAAGGTCAGGTGAGACCAACGCACCTTGCGCTGGTACCCTCCTCAGCTTGCGCTAAGGAGCAATAAACTTCCCAAACTTTCTGTGTTGCGCCGGGATCAGAGCATATGCACTCAAAGGCATTTTACCTTGCGCTCCAACTCGGAATTTCTTCTTTCCTTCACACTTTCACTTGGGATTGCATCCATAGATTTCCAGCCTCTTGTCTAGCTTCCAAAACCTTCATATTAAGCTCCAATTAACTTCATTAAGCCTCAAGTACCTGTAAATCCCAATCATTCTTAAAGTAACTATGTTTTATGATATAAATCACTTAAAAACACATAATTATATACATCTTAACATGGTAAAACACCCTCTCATCACATCCCCACACTTACTTTTGATTGTCCCTAATCAAACCATCACAAAACACTACTCGCTTTGCTAACAAGCCGCTTCCAATTACCTTACCGTTACTAATCTTCAAGGCCCCAAATCATACCCATCCCATAGACTTACACAATCGAGATTAACAGACTGATAAGCAAGTGTTGCACATTTTAAAATCAAGACTTGCCTAACTAAACCTAACATGGTTATCATCATACACATATACTACACACTCCTCACAATGATCGCTCATCTCGGTTTATTTCTGGACTAGCTTGTATTGTGCTAGTATAAGTCGCTCAAAAACCAAGAATGTAACCCTGTTATCATAGGTTTGTATGACAATCACACCGAAGCTGTAAACTATGCACACCTCGAAAGGTTTTACGGATTTTGGGCTTAGGGTAAAGGTAGGAATGATTTGGCTTAACAATTGGGTTAAAAACAAAGGTTTCAACATGCTTGAATGACTATCCTTATTCATACTACACAATAATACACTAAATAAACAACTTTTGGCATATTTGACCCATAACACATACTTCTTCTTTTTTTCTTTTTTTTTCATTTATATATATTTTTTTCTTCTTTTTCACAACTTGAATATAACTCAAACACTTGAACAAAACACAAACACAATGGATGTCATCAATTTATTACACAAAGGTAAACACGTCAATTTGGGTGATGTCATGAGTTTAATCAAATGAAAGGGTATAGGCTCAACATGGCTACTAAGGGTAATTTTTGGATAAACGGGTCAACAAAACACAAACAAATGATTTCAAACACAACAAAGAGATTCCTAATTTTCCTTTCTCATCTATGTGTGTGACAACCGTCACCCTCATCTTTTAGCGAGTTGTCAGTTTTATCCCTTCGTCTATTTTGAACTTTCATTTTTATCACTACTTCATTATATTTTAAGAAATTTCTTTTCATTTAGAAACAAATTTTAAATTTTCACGATTACGTATTTTATAAACACGTATTAAACATGATATGTGTATACAATGGGAATCTATAAACTTACTTAATCTATAAAAAAAATTATAAGTTTATAAAGTTAATTTTTTTTAAATAAATCGGTTACGTTATTTTTTTTAAAGGTATTTAGGTAATACACACACAACTTTGTTAATAGTGTTTTAAATCTATCTAAAGTGTATGGACCTGTTTGGTAATTTTTATAAACCAATTCAAACTCATTCTTCTATTTGTCTCTACCAGTTACACGATAGAAATATATATATATATATATATATATATATATATATATATATAGGTTTAGGATCCTGTACAAAGTACATTTTCGTGAGAAGTGTGAGAAGGACTAAGAATTGACATGTAGACATCATGTTTTGGATTTAGGAATGATGTTTTAGGTTGTTTTAACTTGAAAAACACTAATCACAACAATCTAAAACACAATACAATGTATTATAGTCATTAAATTTAAAAAACAGCTAAAACACACTACTTAACGCTTAAAACACACTGCTAATGTTCTTAGCATGGTGTTTTAAGTTTTAAGCCTAAAATACATTGTTTTCGATTTTTAATTGTTATGTTTGGTGTTTTTATAGGCAAAACAATCCAAAACATCACGACTAAGTTCAAAAAATGATGCCTAAGTATCAATTTTTAATACTTCTCACACTTCTCACAAAAAAAAAAACACTTTGTACACGATCTTGACCCTATATATATATATATATATATATATCATTAAATCATCATTGATTTCTTTTAATGCATCCTAATTATCAAGTTTCATTATTTCTTTTTACCTCCTCAATCGTTCCCAGCCATAACTACACATTTAACATCTTAAAAATTGAGTATTAATCACGAATGGTTGTAACCGATCGGATTAAAAAAAAAACTATTCAAAACGTTCGATTTCAGTACAATTATATATATTAGTCGGTTGAAAACCCTCTTAGACCTCTAAACGCATCAAACCCACATCAAACATACTAACAATCGTGACTGGGAGAATCTTAATCTTAGTACTAAGTTTCGGGTCAACTCCTCATATTTCGATCTCCATAATCGTAGTAAGTCGAATTATTATATGCCGTTTTACTTAGTAATGTTTAAGGATTAAAAGCCCCTTATTTCTGATGTCTATAGACCATGAATCGTTGGTTTATTAATCTTGGGCTAGGGTTAGGGTTCTTAGTTGAATTGGGGAAGAAGATGATGAACACTTAACATATTATAAACATATATGGTTTCAATTAAAATTAACAAAAGGATTTGTGGTGGAGTGGTTTGTTAGTGTGTTTGTATGGGGATTGACCCAGGGTCGAATCCAAGCAACAACAATTTTTTTCAGCATTTTTTTTCCTTTTCCTTTTTCTTTTATTTTGTTATTTATTATATATATAATACATATAAACTTAGAATATTCATATTAAATTCATTTTTGCTCCAAAATCATAAAAATTTAGGAGTAGTTTCTTGATACCTCATAGAAAATTATTATATTTTTAGTTTTCTGGAAAATGTCTTATTTTTATATTTTTATTGAATTAAATGGTTTTAATCATAATATAAAAAATTCATTTTTAATGATTTTAATCTCAAAATTTTTGGGGAATTATTTCTAATCATCATGAACTGAAATAAAAATTATTGGTCCATAAAACAATTATTTTTATTGATTTTCCTAATTTTAATCATTTAAACATGATTTAAATTCATTAAATCAGTTTTAAATATAAATAAGTTTATAAAAATTATGGGAAAATTAGTTTCATTACTCTACATCAGAAAGTATCCATTTTCTATAAAAATAGCATTTTTAGATCATAATTTGTATTTTTAGTCTTATTTATGTTTAATTAGACATAATTAAACATTTATTTATTTATACTATTTAATATCTATTTTATAAATATTTTTTTATAAAATAGAAGTATTCCTATGTTTGAAAATCTTAATTACCATTTGTTGGATCATTGAGTAATTCATAATTAATTGTTTCAATAGTTATGATTATTGTAATTACTTACAATAATTAGTTAAGTTATCTTGTCTTAATTATTCAAATATATTTTTATCTAAATATTCAATTGGTAATAATTATATTACCTAAACTTTATTTACAAACTGTGGTATATTATCATACAACTTTTATATTAATCCAATTTATCATAAAACTCTAATTCCCCAAATCGACTTAGCAAACCCTAATGCCTTAGACCCTAGATACCTTAGACTTTTTAGACATTTCCTCATTAGTACTCTTATACATTATAGGTTGAATTCCTCGGAATTCCTATTTCTTAACTCACGTCAGCTTAAGTTGGATTTTGATTGCCTTCGCAAACTGTGAGTATATCTTTCCCCTTTTTCATTTTACTTTTGGGGCTACTCATGTACTTATATCAAGTTTCTATTTCCTTTTACTAAAATAGCAATTCTCATGTGTGTTTGCTTATGTTAATTTGTGTGTCTATGACTTGTCAAAATCATTAACCTTTTAGGGCCTAGCATTTCAATGAATAGTACTATGGTATATACCCTTGTGACTATGTTGAGAGTCCTTGTCATTGCTATGTATTTCATTACTACTAGCGCATACTATATATATTTCCTTTCATTTCATGGGGTTGATTTTGAACGGATATTACTTATTACATAATTGCAAACAGTATACAACACGTGAATTGCGAAACACTTTTCTACTATATGTATTCAAACAGGGTGTGCTCACCAATACATTTTTGTATTGACCAAATTATTTTCGTACATGTTTCAGGTTCTTATGAGATCACTTCTAAGCTTTTGGAACTTATGCTTAGATTGAGATTTACTGTATTTTAGTTTTTTTTTTTTGGGAAATTGACTTTCATTAAAAACAACACGGGGGCGCGCCCTCAAAGCAAGGACCGCCAACCCGCAAACTATAACATGTACATCGGATACTTACACCATTCCTCCCAAAGGAGATATTTAAAATTTGACCTATACTTTAACAACAAAAAAGATAACGACTTCACACTCCCTAACACTATGGAAATCTTGGCTTCGGTACCATTGAATGTCTTTTCATTTCTAGCCTTCCAAATAGCCCAAAGAGTCACCACTACTATGCCATAATAGATCCGCTTAGCCCATTTACCATTCCCTGTAAGCTTGTAATTTAGGAGCAAATCACGAGTACTAGGAGAGCAAAGCGGAGGACATTTGCACCACTTCCAAATGCCTTCCCAGACCACAGCAGCGAAGCCACAAACAGAAAAAATATGAGACGAGGTTTCGAGATCAACGTCGCATAGTCTGCACAGTTTATTGTCAATCACGATGTTTCTATTAGCCAAAGCGTCCACTGTCAGAATGCTTCCCATCTCCGCTCGCCAAGCAATAATATTACACTTCAGAGGAACCCACGATATCCATTTAAACTTGAAATTATAGCTTGATGCTTGGTTAAGCTTCAGACTTTTCTTGACGTCAGCAACCGTGAAACAAGCAGACCTGTTCCACTCCCATCGATCCACAATGTTAGAAGGCTGACATTGGCCCAGCAGATCGGCCAAGTTACACCATTCTTGGGCTTCTTCGGCTGTGAAAGACTTTGAATAATCAACTGGACCCCATCCCTCTCGGCCCCAGAAATCGCTAACCAGCCCATGTTTGAAGCTAGACTTAGCAAACAGCGTGGGGAAGACCTGGAAGAGGGCCTGTCAAGCACCCAACTGTCCAACCAGAACCGAATGGAAGTGTCGTTGCCTAAAGAAACTCGAAACAAGTCAAAAAACAAACGATCGCCACATTTGAATCTTTCGCAATTTTTAACAATAGCAGCCCAGCATCCCGAAGCGCCAGAAACAAGAGGGATACCGGACCAGCGCTTTCTACCTTTGTGACAAGCTTCTACCACCTGTTTCCATAACGCTTTATCCTCCACACGGAACCGCCAGACCCATTTCGCCAAAACCGCATCATTAACATCCTTCAATCTAGAAATACCCAATCCACCATCACTTTTAGATCTAGCAATTCTTTCCCAAGAAACCCAATGGAGTTTCTTAATATCACTCGAGCCCGACCACATAAATCTTTTCATTAGACCCTCCAGTTTATCTATCACTCCCAACGGTGCCTTATATAAAGAAAAGTAATAGACCGGAAGACTTTCCAAGACTGATTTCATAAGCGTAACTCGGCCACCAATAGAAAGAATTTTGGCCTTCCAAGAAGACAAACTAGTGTTAAAAACGTTAATGATTTTCCTCCAATTGTTAATTATGTTCATGTTGGCGCCCACCAAAATGCCTAAATAATCAAAAGGAGTAGACCCTTCACGACAACCAAGCACGGAAGCCATCTCGGCTAGCTCCTCCTTTGAAGTACCAATACGGTAGAGACTAGACTTGTGAATATTTATTTTGGGCCCCGAACATAAGAAGAAGCTTCTAAGGATTCTGGCCGTCTTATAAACATTATCACAAGACCAATCCCCATAATAAGTGCGTCATTTGCATATAATAAGTGAGAAACCATAGGGCCTTTCTTCGAGATCTCTATACCTTTAAACTCCCCTTCTTGAACCGCTTTGGAGAAAAGACAAGACAAAGCTTCTATCACAATTAAAAATAAGAACGAAGATAGAGGGTCACCTTGTTAAAGGCCTTTCTCACACTTGAATTCGAAAGTCGGGGATCCATTAACAAGGATGGCTGATCTGGCAGATTCTAAAATACCCTTAACCCATAATCTCCATCTCTCGGGGAAACCCATTTGATCTAATAAAGACAGTAAAAAACCCCAGTTCACATTATCGTAGGCCTTTTCAAAGTCTATCTTTAAGAAAAATGATTTTTTCCTCCGCCTGTTACACCAAGAAAGAATCTCGTTCACCATGAGAGACCCATCAAGAATGTACCTATCACTTAGAAAACCCGATTGAGATTCCGAAATGATAGAACTAATCACCCTTTTAAGCCGAGAAGCCAAAACTTTAGATATCACCTTACTAATCAATCCCACCAAAGTAATAGGTCTAAAATCCTTTAAACCCAAAGGATTTTTAATTTTAGGGACTAAGGTGATAAAAGAGGAACCGCGCCCATGACTAATGGACCCAGTCTCGTAAAAAGACCCATGAATGTTACCGAAATCTTCTTCGAGATGACTCCAAAACTTCCGCACAAACCGGAAATTAAAACCATCGGGACCGGGAGCTTTATCCATCCCACAATCAAAAACCGCCTCTTTAATTTCTTCTTTGGAAAACGGGGAAATAAGAGAATCAACCATATCCGCGGGAACTTTTTTGAGACCATCACACATCAGAGGTGGCCGATTCTTAACTTTTTCAGTAAAGTGACTTCTGAAAAATCTAAGAACCTCCCTCTTAACTTCATTCGGCTTTGAAACCCAAACATCATTAACCATGAGACCCTGAATAGAATTAGAAGCCTTCCTACCATTAATCACACCATGAAAAAAGGCCGTATTGTCATCACCATGCATAGCTCACCTAACCCGAGATTTTTGACATAAATCCCTCATTCGGAAAAATCAAGTTGCTTAATCCCCATGTTGCATTCGGACCAAATCCATTCTTCCTCCTCGGATAACTCTCTATACTCCATAATCTCTTCAATGTTATCTTTTTCTTTATGCAGCTCCACGAGCTCAGCCCCTTCTTTTGCATCCATACGTTTTTTCCAATCCTTCAACACAACCCAAAGATATCTCAGTTTCCCTGCCAGCACTAAATCTGAAGAACCTTCCGATTTAAATTCTGTGAGAGTTCTTGAAACCAAGTCTTCGCAACCTTCACGGAAAATCCATGAATTATACCATCTAAAGGGTTTAGACCCGTAATTGGAATGAATTAAAGTTAACAGCAGTGGACAATGGTCCGAGAGATTCCTTGGAAGAGCACGCAAACATGCATCAGGCCACTTGTTAAAAAAGCCCTGACAAACCAAAACCCGATCAATCTTGCTCAACTTGAAGGTTGAACCTTTTTTGGTCAAGCAAGTAAATTTCTTACCTTTCATCACATATTCCTGGAGACAAGCCGCATCTATAAAAATGTTAAAGTCATCTGCCACAGATCGGTCAAAGAAGGAATTTTTACGCTCCTCCTTAAACCGAACCGCGTTAAAGTCCCCCATAATAATCCAATAACCTTTGCTGTTCTCAATCAAACTTAAAAGAGCCCCCCACAAACATCGTTTCTCTGCATTCTTCTGTGGAGCATACAGATTCACGATGTTTAAAGCCGTG
Source organism: Ambrosia x helenae (assembly GCA_030844895.1). NCBI lineage: Eukaryota > Viridiplantae > Streptophyta > Magnoliopsida > Asterales > Asteraceae > Ambrosia > Ambrosia x helenae. Next base: position 36,538,068 of record CM061230.1, read on the forward strand.
CCATCTTCTTTTACATAGCCCGAGAGAACAATAAAACTTTGATGTGTAGAGCAAGACACTTTAACGAACACGTTAGGATCCCAAAAAGTGACCAGCCCCCCAGATCTTCCCACAGCCTCAGACACCTCCATCTCAAAAACAGTTTGCCCCCAAAACTTAGAGAAGTCAACCCGATTCGAATTACTAACATGAGTTTCTTGTAAAGCTAAGATCGAAACTTTGTTACCCGTTCTCAACCCTTTAACCCACGATTGTTTCTCTGTAAACCCAGCACCCATAATATTAATCGATAAAAAATTCATATCTTACCTCCCTGTAAACCTTCATCCAAAACTAAACTTCTCACCAAAGACTCAAAATTCTGAAGCTGCGCCCCGAGTTTGACACCAAGGGCCATAGTCGCCTGAACCTCTGAGTTAATGCGCTTAGGAGACCAACGAAAATCACGAATGGCTTCTCCTAGAGCCCTCTTATCAGCGACCTCATCTCCTTGTTGTACCTGTTAAGAATCTGAAAAAACGTCTCCATCCTTACCCGCGGGTGTTGACAACCCCCTTCCTCTTCTTGAGCATCCTTCATTAAATCTTTGAAAGGTAAAGGAGCATTTTTATCTTGTCTAGTAGAAACTCCATTCTGAAAACTTTCACCAACCGAGGGTAAACTATCAGGGGATTCAAAAAGATTCCCAGCGACATTTGGGCTGGTATTATCCAAGTCTTGCACATCTAAAATAATTTTGGCCCTCTCCTTGTAAGCCTCTTGGGTGTCTAGAGGCCCAATCAGGTGGTCCACTACAAATGGGTCTTCACTGGTGGGCTTAGGTTTATTCTTTTTCTTCTCTGGCCTAGAGGACTTGCTGTTCCTAGAACCACTTCTTTTAAAAACCAATTTCTTTCTTTTTTTTGTTAAAACCCGAAAACCACCATAGACTTTGCAGACTTTTTCATAACTGGTCCCTCACTTGCCACCTCACCATCTTCTAAAGATATGATTGACCTAGACTTTATGGTGCCATTATTATTTAATGATTGCCTTCCTCCAACATTGGCGGAATTAACGGGAGTTTCCAAAATTCTCTCCCCCTTTTTCGCTTCTGCATTAACTTCGCCTTTGACCGGCGAATTCATCTTCTCTGATTGATCCACTGTTTCTGGTGAAGTAGGAGTAATAGAACCTGAGCCCGAAGAACCATCATTTTGATGTTTATTGTTGAATAAAAGATCGGTATCCAATCCCCTAATCCCTCCGACGCCCACACCCTGAATCTTTTCTTTCTCCATTGAAGAACAACCTCTCTTTGTATTCGCCAACAATCGCTTACAAGAACTCCGACATACTCAAAAGAAAGATCCCCGTTGTTTTGATTAACTTTCGCTTTATGAATAACCTTCCCAAACCTTGCTCCTATTGTGTCAACAGATTCGTTACACAATATATTAAGGGGAAGACCTTGAATTTTTAACCAAGCCAACCTTTCAAACGGAAGTGACTGACCGTCCCAAACCACAACAGAGCTACCCGACGTTCAACAGCCAATTTGAAAACATCATTGGCCACCCTCTCATCGGCGAAGGAAATAAGTATCATTAACCCACGAAGATATTGTATACAGCCTTCAACAGGATGAAAAAGACGTAGTAACGTCCCCACCGTCTTAAGCTTGTGCACATCCACCACAGTGGCGACCAAGGCCTTCCTTTGTCGATCGCTGAATTCATTAACATCGTCTGGAATAATCACTTCTATATCATCCTGTAAAGGCTTTGGGGCTCCTACAAAAGCGTCTTTAAAGGAGTAGTTGAACTTCACTTCTCCACTCGAACATCCACCTCCCGATTTATTATCATTTGGCATTACAGGAACCTCTTCCTTACCATTGTCACCATTGCCATAAGAACGCTTAACTTCCTCTTGAAACTCGGTGAACCGTGCGATGTTAAAACGTAGTTTGTAACTCCCCGTCCACAACATCGATAGAGATCGAACCAACTCCTCATTATCTCTGATTCCTTTAAAAGAAACGAAACCAAATCTACGTCCCATCTTGTCCCGTTTACGTGCTATGCATATCTTCGTTACCTCTCCAAACCCTTTTAGTAAATCGTCAAGATCTTTGCCGCTACATTTGCTTGGGAAATTTGACACGAAAATCTTCACCATGTCTTGATTTTGGCTGTGCTGTTGTTGTCACACCCTCAAATTTCCACTGCGGGGTTTATACCGCGAGGCGCATGACATACCAGGATCCCATAGCCATAAGTCATATGAACGAACTCTAAATGCCCAAACCATTTAGTTCGTTTTCAAAAACCAAGTTTAGTTAAGCTGCGGAAGCGTAAACCAAATTTAAACCTTTTTAAAAACCAGGCGCAAAACAACGCGCCCAAATTAAAACCATATGAAAGAAAATGTAAAAGCATAATATGTAATTTAGGTGTATGCTCAAGACCCCAAATGCAGTGAAGTGTGCAGTGCTTTCTAATCCTGGCACCGGAAGCTAACTACCTACAAAAGCATGTAAATCGTGGGTCAACAAACAATGTTGGTGAGTTCACTAAGTAAAGTAAATGAGTATTTAACTGCGCTGGTTTCCAAAACCACGTAAACAAGTAATTGAGTTGGTTCCAAGAACCGTGTAAACACTAGTCCATCGCATGTCAAGGGTAGCTAACCCATTCATGATAACTAACACCGATATACCGAACTGTTGATGTACGTGTAGCCACAAATGTGAGTCGCATGCCTTACATCATTGCGTATCAACAATGATAAAATCTGTTAACTTATAGTTCACTCCCGCACTCCCCGAGCCGGTGTGAGGTTTGTAAGACCTAATAGCGCTATCAACTAATAACCCGCTTGCCATAACCCGGCAACTCATTCGGTATGTGAAGGACTTAAAGATGATAGAGTTGGTTTAGTTCATCAAGGACACAGTTTGCGAACTAGCAAAAACCGACCCACACAAGGATCCATAGCATCCCAACTCGGGTTGGGTAAGTAGTCCCAAACCGGACTAGAAAATAGTAGTCCCAACCCGGACTAGAAAAAGTTAAGTACGTTGTCTCAACCCGAGACGCATGCTTTTGAGAAAAGAGTAGTGAAACTCACCTTAGGTTGCACGTGAATAATCCAAATTCCTCAAACAGAAATGAGCTACCGACTCCCTATTACAAATGTCACTAGGTGAGTATATGTGCATAACCAACACACCATACAACTCGTTTGTCCAAGACTTTTAAAGTTCAAACCGTGTAGTGACACCTAATGACTCTACATGCACAAGTAAGTCCTATGTATCCCGTTGGTGATCATATTGATTATTATCATTTTTATACCTCATATACATCTCATATAAGTATTCATGCAAGTTCATGTCAAATACATACCATATAAGACTCCAAATAGTCACGTAAACATCCCTTACACAATCTGCGTTTTCAGGGCAGATTGTACGCTATGAAAAATGAATTATTTAAAATACTTAACGAACTAATTAAACTCCCAAAGTTTTACTAAATATTCATTGGGATTCATTTGATAACCCATATTTTTGTATTGTCTCACAACCAAACACAAAAATTATTAAAATTCGTACAACACAGCTATGTCCAGAAAATTTCCACAGCAGGTCAGTTTAGTAGAAAAATTCCCAAAAATTTGTGTATTCATCCAAACGTGGTGATTCCAATTGGAAAAGCCAAGTTTTTCCAATGTTGACATACTGTTCAAATTTCATAACTTAACCCTTTGTAAATCTCGAGTTATGACCGTTTAAAGTTGCCCAATTTATAATTCCGAAAATCTGATATGACCTTTAAACTTGTAAAATCATGAATACATATCAAAACAAGTCCAAAACGCATGATTTTGGACTTTTTGAAAAGCTAACATCATAAATTATGTTTTAGCATCAGAAAACAATCAGATTACACATGTTAATCACCTTATAACAGCCTTACAATTCGTCATAATGAATATGTCAGAAAATCAGAATTCTAATAACATGCTTCTCATGAACCCTAATCATTCTTATTAACCCATAATCATAAAATAACTCATATTAACAGAATTCAATCCATATTATCACATTTAAATCTATGTATTTACATACCACATACCTTAGATATGATTTCTATCAACAATTCTCATCAACAATCACAACAAACATCCATGATATCCTACATACATTGATTTGCGATTTTAACATAAATATTTCTTAGAGTTTTTACAACTTTTCCAGCCTAAAATCACATCATACAACACGTAAAACACATACCTTGAATTGCTAGAGTCTCTAGAATCTCAAGATAGCACCCGAAATAGCTTGAACTAATGGAAAATTGATGAAGATTGAGATTGAAAGGTGGTTGTGGGGTTGCTCCTAATCCATGGCGCAAGGGGGTTCTAGGGTTGGTTTTTTTTTTATAAATAATATGCTTTAGGATTGAGTTATGGGCCAAGGTTTTGGGTTTATGGGCCTTTTCTTGATAAACGGGCCCGTTAATACGGTTTTAATCCGAGAATAGTTTCGATAATATTATTCATACTAACTTATGTAAAAAATATTGTTTTTATCATCTCATAACATGTTAATTACAAAATGCACATAATTCGTAGGGTTTACGTACTGACTATCTATTAAAACAGTAATCCACATAAACATGTAATTCACAAACGCATGTTAATTCACATTCATCATCACCCAATATATCATATGATTATGTATGCTTGACAAATCACCAACGTTCGGGATACAGGACTCATGTGTGTGTCAAGACAAAACCTTCCTAGTTATAACGTACGTTAATATCATCCAACATATGTTATTATCCCATAACATATCGAAAGACCTTCTTAACTACCCCTAGTTAGGTGTTT